>BPTQ01000005.1:219790224-220177297 GCA_019973895.1 Chrysanthemum seticuspe
GAAGACTTACCTCCTTGGCCATCTCATCTTCCACCACTACCAACAAATTCACTTGAAAAGGGTGAGCAACAAAATCAAAGTGTTAAATCAACACTTGCTCCAACATCAAACTCTCTCATTCCCCCCAATAGTCCATTTTGGATTATGAGAAGACATCAAAGGCAACCACCCGACCACATGGAAGTTGATGCTTCTTTACCTCCACCCTCAAACATTGTAGAGCCATCACTTAATGAGCCTCCACCAATTCTTTCTTCATTTGAAGATCCTCAACCCATTTCACTTGAACTTCCACTTCAAGAAATTCAAAACCACGACAAGGATTGCTATCATTGTAAACATGTTGAAAGGTTGATACATGAACTACGTGAAGAGCAACGTTTCATGTTTTATCACGTCCTCGAACGTTTTGAAGAGGTCAACAAGCCTAAACTACAATGAGCATCATAAGTCACAAGCTCAAACTTAGAATATTTAGGAAACCTATCTCATTCTTGATCATCATTAAGATTTTTAGTTGAATCTAGAGTTTGGGTAACTCATTAGCATTAGTAGCACTTGTATGGCTAGTTCATTCTCTTAGTTTTAGAGATTTGGTCGGTTATGTCTTGTTTTATTGAATGAACATTTGTATGCTTTGATTATTTTGTGCGTTGTGCTCTTTATTGCACATATATTGTCTCCACACTAGCATTTTTTGACACATCTTCACTGCTGAAGAAACTGTCACCAGATATCCGGATCCCTACAAAATGCCTAGACGGATCCCTACTAGAAGGGAACCGTGAGATCCGTGGTACAGAAGCACAAATTTCTACTAACTTGAGTCTTATTTGCAGGAAATTATGCACTATACTCTTATTTTCTAACCTTTACTTTGTAGATTTTCAAAATAACACATGAAGATTCTGACACCATAAAGCTAGGGGAAGCTCTGTGTCAAACGTAATTGCAAAAACATTTGCAACTTAATCCGATCTTGGATTATACTTCATGACACCCCATTGCAACTTTGCAATCTTCAAGGGGGAGCACGTTTTTCGTCACTTAGACGAACCATTTGCAAACATAATTGCAAACACAATTAGTTTATTTTACGTCATGTTCTTGACGCCCTTTCAAAGGGATGGACTCGTCAAGGGGGAGTTAATACAAGTACCATTCTCGTCACTTGCTCTCTTTACATTTTTACATACTTTTTTTATAAAAATTGTGTTAGCTTCTTTTAACACTTTTTGTTTCGACAAAAAGGGGGAGAAGAAAGTAAAAACTACAAATTCAAACTTTTACGAATTTTAGCTTTTCCTTAAAATAATTTTATGTTTTGTCATCAAAAAAAGGGGAGATTGTTAATACAAATAAGCCGTAAAAACGTTTATTTATATTTTACGATCTTCTAATGTTTTGTCGATAACAAACGTAAAATCATTTTAACGAAACAAATAGAATACGTAAATAGTTTGAGTTAATAGTTTCCTAACACACTTACGTTTTCACATAAAACACTAAAACAAGTATAAGTGATTTTATACAACAACTAGTGTTTACATATTGGGTTAGCATATACTTAAGCTAAGTATACTAAAATGGGTAAAAACAAATATATACTAAATGGGTAAAAACTAGCAAATGGTATTGACCCATAACCCATGGTTTTGTATATACCACTTAACCAAGCTCATTGTATCTAGAAAGAAAACCATGGATCAACCCATAACCCATGACCCATAACCAAAAATACCCATGGGCAAAGAGGAGCGTTCCACGGATCCCTGGCTTTGTGCTAGCTGGATCCCAAGTGGAAGGGATCCGTGGGATCCAGGGAACAGTAGAGAATTTTCTCTATAAATAGAGAGCCATTTCTTCCTTTCTAGGCATCACTTTACACACACACTTTCCCCAAGTATTCTAACCCTCTAACCTCAGATCCAAAGTGATCTATTTAGTCTGTCTTTTGTTTTTGTGTGATCTTCTAGGTTCCTCTTAAAGGAGAGATCACCACTTCTTGAAGACGTGCAAGCTCAAGTCCATGAGCTGCCATGCTTCGTCATCATCAAGACAACTAAAGTTCTCTTGTTGATAGTTCTTCCTTTCTCCATAGACGTTGGGTTGAGGGCATTAGTGAAGAATGCCGAAAGTGTCAAAGATGAAAGCATTAGTGAAAGATGTTCATCATCCGTGTCTAAGCATTATTGAAGAATGCTAAAGGTGTCAAGACGAAGGCATTAGTGAAGGGTGCCAAGCGTTGTGTCAAAGGCATTAGTGAAGGATGCCGAAGAATCAAATCAAGTAGCATTTGGGAAGAATGCCTAGGTCGTATAATCGATGAGGTGCATCATTATACATACAAGTATTTGTTTACTTACAAGGAAGGTGATATCCTTGATAGTGTTGTAACAAGGAGTAGATCTCCTTGAGATTAGGTGTTGTGTTGTGAAGGGTAGTAGCTCCTCCATAGTAAATGGAACTAGGTGCTTAGCCTAGTACCTAATAAAGGGTAGGCGACGTTGTGATAGGATTAGTTCTCCTTGGTGTGAAAGAACTCGATGGTTAGCCTAGCACCGTATAAAGGGTAGGTGACGTTGTGTTAGGTGTGGTTCGCCTTGGTGTGAAAGAACTCGGTATTTAGCTTTGTACCGGAAAAAGGTTAAGCGACGTTGTGAAGGCTTCTCCGCCATAAGGAGTTGGTGTAGTGCTTACGAACTCTCGAGTAGGTGACTCGGGGAGTGGAGTAGGGCAAGGAGGGTGTCCTTGTAGCCGAACCACTATAAATAACTTGTGTCGTGGTGATGTGCTTCTTACTCTTTATCTTTCATTACACGTTTATATATCTATCTATCAACGTCCAACATAAACAACTAAATATATTGACATAAGTCGATCTAAATATTTAAAAGGAAGTTTTTAATTGGTAAAACTATTCAACCCCCCCTTCTAGTTTTGCACACGCTTTTTTATTATTACATATACTGCAGTTTACTACTATTAAGATTAAAAACGAAACCACGTCAAATAAATTACGTGTATATATATGAAACCAGGAGGACAAAAAAATATATAATAAATTACAAAAAATAAATTACAAATAATAATAAAATAAAATAAGATAAAACTGGAAACGTAAGAATTGCCGGATTTACCTTCATTTTTTATGGACACTTATTCATATTCTATGCTTACTTACTTGCAATATGTAACTTTTTATTGTTTTTTTTATTTTATTTTATTTTTTTATTTCTTTTCTTTTTTCTTGCACTTTGTAGGTTTGATTTTTTTTGGGGCATAACAATACAAGAAGAGGGAACTTGGCATAAATTTATTCCAAACGTTGACACATTAAAAAATAATTCGCTAGGTATATTGTATGTTTGATTTACCTAAATGTGTATTGTATTTTTTTTTACTCAAATAAATTTGTCAAGTTTTGTAACTAGTTGGCCAGTTTACATGAATACACGTATGACTAATAAAATATGACTGAATGCAAATTATATCCACTCAATCCCCACCCCTTTTTTGCATACATCACAACTGGACTAAAAGTACTATCGTAGTTGCCACGAGTACACTATTTAGTTGCCCAAAGTACCATTTGCTAGCTATGCACTAGCAAAGTCATCATAAAAATAGTTTAAAAAAATAGAAAGATGTAAATTAAATCCAGTGAAACCCCAGCCCCTTGTTGCATACATCACCACTTGACTAAAAGTGCTACTACGTAAACTAGTTGCCATAAGTACACTATTTAGTTGCCCAAAGTACTATTTGCTAGCTATGCACTAGCAAACTAGTCATAAAAATAGTTTAAAAAAAATAGAAAGATGTAAATTAAATCCAGTCCAACCCTAGCCCCTTGTTGCATACATCACCACTTGACTAAAAGTACTACTATTTAAACTAGTTGCCATGAGTACACAATTTAGTTGCCCAAAGTATAGTTGCCATGAGTACACAATTTAGGTGCCCAAAGTACCATTTGCTAGCTATGCACTAGCAAACTCGTCATAAAAAATATTTGAAACAAATTGGAAGATACTATAAAAAAAAATTGTGGGTGGGTACTTATTTGGTGTGATCCACTTGTCCATTGGAAACAGACAATTGTCATAACTAGTTTGTCAGAAATTTTTTTGTATATATATGACGCTATGTAACAAAAACATTTTTTGGTATCTCTATTAGTGATAGTATTAGAAAAGCAAACATAACGATGTCTGTTGGAATGGTTTTATGTGATGAATTACCAATGTTTGGTGGCTCAAAGTTGTTAAAAGATATTACGATCGCGTACTACAGAGGTGAATTGGAAGTTTCTTTACGTGATGAAGCAGAACATAGGAGGAATGCTGTTGAAATAAGGGGTCGTGTCAACCGTAGACAACAAATGATAGCGGAAGTGGAGCTTTTATGCGGTTCGGATTGTTGGTTGCCAACTATTAATCACCTGTTAAGGATGCAAAATGAGGATCTGGCTGAGAGTTCCAAACTTCTGTATTCTTGGTTTAGAAAACATGACCGTGTTAAAGAGCTGAATGGTTTAATTGAAAAGTTGGAGTCAATGGAGGTTTGATGTGCTTTGTATTAATTACATGGAAGCTGCTGCCTTTTCTTTATTAGGGGATCGTTGTTACATTTTGGAGTCATTTATCTCATCTTTGTATAGTATGTGTATGTCATGTTAACCTATGGATGTGATCCCTTTTATGCTACTAGTATATATTTGTTTGCGTAGTTATTCAAACTGTGTTCGAGATAGTAAGTCACTTTACAAAAATAAAAAATTTACTAATAAAATAGTAATATGAAGATGAAATTTTATTTAGTTACAAAAAAAGTCATAGTGTGGGTGGGTAACTTTATGGGGTATGCAAGCCAATGAGAGTATGAGACGATTAATAATGGTAGTTACATGCTTATTTATGTGTTAGAATAATAACCCTTATAATATCATTAAAAAAAATTAAATAAATACAAAAAAAAAAAAAAAAAAACATAATTTTAACAGCACAGTTGGGGATATATGCGCCAAAAAATTAGTAACAACTGCTACAAGTGTTAAAAAAGTAAGTTTTTAGTACAAATTAATTTGGATTAAATTGGGGATACAAACTCGATTAAGAGTTACAACTGCTGCCGCGAAAGGAGGCTAAAAGTTTTGAACAAATTCTTAAGTTTGTTCATACGTAAATCCCCAACCACTGCTAACGTCGATCTAACTACTGCTAACGTCGTTGTACCCACTCCTAGTGTCGCAAAAACCACCGCTAGTTTCCTCGCAAAAAGAGAATTTGTTTGTGTTTACGTAATCATTTATATTCAAATAGCAAAATGGAGAGAAAATCTGCATGTAAAGATTCACGTTCATTCCCAAGTAATTTTTTGTCAAATATAGCAGCAACAGTGTAGGAGCCTAGGCACGTGCCTACCCACAAAACAGTTAATGAAAATTAATGATAACGCGTGCACGAACAGTAAAATCCTCGCTATAAATACGCGAGGTAAATCAAGGGGAAAGTCCAGAAAAAGCAAAAAAGGAACCATTCCTTCACCTACAAAAATACTTCCACCTGCAAATCAGGCAACCGGAATATTTTAAAAAACCAAAGAGAAGTTGAAGATGTTATTCAGAAAAAGATACCGATGGTACACAGTACAAAAAGAATACATACGGACGTCAACAACAACTCGTTGCCCACGCACGGCCGTTTCCAAACAGCCCATACATAGCCTAAACCTTTACCCCCAAATAAATAAATAAAAGTGCAAAGCTGATGCTGCGACAACTGAAACATGTTCTAAAATGACTAGTAATAACAGTTAGTCGTTCTAAAATGACGACTAATAACCCATCTCCGCCAACATCCACCGCACACCTTCACCCAAAACCCATGTCCATTCAAGTTGTGGTAGTCTGCCAAGACCATATGCATACCAAAGGTGGGAGTTTAAACCTAGCAGACTCTCATTAGCAATATGGGATCTTGAAAGTGCAGGCATTTCCTTCGTAACCTCGGCGTTCGAGAGCGAAAGAAGGAAATAAATCATGGGAACTGGGTCATGGGAGTGACAAAATATGTTCGGCAGATGGGTCCCGTAGGGAAGGGCAACAAAAGGAAGTTAGGGGCAACGAAATACGTAAACCAGCCCCTAACTAACAAGAAACTTCCCTAAGAAAGTCAAACAACTGAGGATGAAAGCTATGCCTTCTTCCTCTGTTGGTGCAGCCCGGCCCCCATTCAAGTGTGCGTCTACTAATTCAGGGATATCTGGTTGGATAGACTGGGTCTAAGGAAAAAAATGACCAGCTTGCGGGAGCCGGGATAAAATAAAACCTGCGCGGGTTGGGAAGCTACATTACCAAAAGCCCTTCCTGTACCGCGCAGAGGGGCGTATTTAGACGGGAAACCCCCTGAAAGGCCCATTGAAGTTGAAAGGCCTATCTAATTCCTCGGGGAATCCCATGGGTTGAATACGCTGGGGCCACGAGGAAGCCAGCCACCGGAACTCCTTCAAGAAAAGGATAAAGGCAAAAGACCCGGACCGGAAAAGCCACCGGGAAAGCCAGCGGAAAAGAAGAGTGTCAGCAATACACAAACCAGTGGCAGTAAAAGTCGCGTACCACTGCTAATGTACTTGTCACTGCTAGTATGATTGTGTGGGATGAATATTTAATATTCTAGAATGTCTTCGGTAGGATGTTTTGTATTAGATAAGTATTGTAAGTATATTTATCTTGTACAGTAGTTAGTGTATTTCGTAAAGGACTCGTTATCCTATTAAAGGAGGTCCTAGGTTTGAGTTCTATATAAGTTTTTGGTGATATCTAGAGTCGATACACTTCAAGGTTGTAAACGCCAATACTATTCATAGTATTCGTGTATTAACAACATATCGAGGTGTTTAGTGAGAATAACTGTTCGTTAATTATTCTTCTTCTTAAGGAATACTAGGTTGTGTTCGTTTAGTCACCTTCTATAGTAGATCCTTCGCTAAACTGGGATTTAAAACAGATTTTTATGTTAATGGACGAAACAATTTTAAAGACCATCACTCATTCTAAAAACATCAACATCTTCACTTGGATTATTTTTTAAAGAACATCTTCACAACAGCATCAGGTTATCAGATGTGTAGAGTGACAAGTTGCCCTAAGAACAAAATTAGGTTGCCAAAATTATTTTGGGTAACAACTGCTTGTTGCCCAGATTAAAAAAAAATTGGATAATGGGATAACAGAAGAGATGAAATAGTAAATATGTTGACATACAACGTTTGATACAGACAACCAACTACATATTACGATTAGTACATGGTTATAACTTTAATTGTTACATATTATATAACCACTTGATTGATAACATTCATCGACTACGAAAAATCTAAACAATCCAATGCTTCCTTCCCACACAGACAGCGTACTAAAACCACAAACCTTCATTCCCATTTAGCCTGATCCGTAACTTCAGCCGAACAAACCTGTTGAAAATGGCATTGATATATCATTAACCAAATCAAGTGATAATGTTTAAAAGGAACATGAATAGAATGGTAAGTTATAAATAAAACATACTATAGACAGCACAGTCTGTATGATTTAACAAAAGAAGAGATTCTTTGTATGGGGCGATGTAGAAAGATCCCGTATCTCCTAAAATTCCCATGCTGACAAATAATTCAAGTTCTTTGTTGTACAGGAATAGCGAGTGACCCAAATGGTTGCCAGTGTACGCTTCCACTATTGGAGCCTGATCCTTTGTAAACCCAAGCAAACGAATAGATAATAGGGTGGGGATGGCAAAGAGGCTTCTAAATGATCTTATGGCAAAACCATTCACGTCCAACACCCATCCACAAAACAATGGCATATCTTCATCAATGATCATACCAGAAATCACTAGAGAGGTTCCAAGATCGAAAACATATAATGGAACTGGGAGTTCATTTTTTAAAATCTACGGAAGGTCTATAACTTTAAATTGGTTGGTTACCAAATCAAACGAAATCAACATATAAATCTTGTATGTAACACCGTCCTCATTAGTTAACTTTTCACTCCCAGTCCAATAGATAAAATGACCGACAACTGCCTAACTTTGACGTTTCAATTTGATAGTTTCACGAGGGGGGTGGAAATTTTCAAGGCATGTCCACCTTAACGAGTTGAAAGAAAAGACAGAAACATACCAGAAACCACTTTGGAAAACATGATAGGAGACCTTCACGATCGTCGGGTCAAGAGTGTTCGGACGGACGGCAAAACCAAAACAAATTTTTTTACATTCAATTTGATGCGTGTAAAATGGGACATGTACTACAAGTGATTTTTGGATTGCCGGGTTCCAAATAACAGACATTAGATTAGAGCCATAAACAAAACAAGAAAGACCATGAGAATTGCCAACTGCAATCATATATGAAAGCATTAAATCTGTACGAAGTACCGTAGCGGTCAGCTGTTCATTAAAAGCTAACATAAAACCTTTGTGACCCTGATCAAATGTTAGCGTAAAAAAACACTCATCGTTACGACGAACACCGTAATTAGAGATGAAAAAACCACAATCTATACTAGCCTTCCATAACTTGCAAACACTACGTAGCTGGAGTATAGACTTAGGAGGTAGCCTGAGAATGATATCTAGTTGAACATCCAGTGGGATATAGTCGGACATTTTGTTAAACAAAAGCAGAAAGATTGGGATAAAGATATGAAGTGAATAGACCAAAAGAAGAAAGAAAGATGTTGTTAAACAAATTAAGAAAGATTTGTATTGAAGAAAGAGATTGGCAAAAGAAGACATTTAAGGACATGTACCGTAATGTACTATAGGGCAACCAAATATTAAATTCTGCTAGTATATACCAAATAAATTAATAAAGTATACATAACCCATAATATATAGAAGTGGTTTGCAAAGCATAGGCTTTTTTGTATATGTGCACGGGTATTAACTAAAGAAATGCCGTTGAGTTAAAAAAATATTATAATAATCGACTAATATATAGTAGAAGTAAAAATACCTACAGTATACGTTGAAAGAAAAATACTTCACATGTCAACATTAGACAATAATTATGGGTCAAACGGACATTAAGGATAGTACCTTGAAAGACCGCTATCATATTATGTATTCAACCTTGTGCTTCCAGAAGTATTCAAGCATCCGTTCACGGTAAGCTAAAGCTGTTTGAAGAGAGTCGTCTACTTCCAAAGGCTGGTTACGGAGCAATCTGTACAAAATAATGCACACCCATACTCCGCAGTCACCATACAACTCCGATTGTTTTGGTACTTTTGGACAGTTGTATGTGATTTTATAATCCCCCGGTGATATGCCCTTACTATGCAGTACCCCAGCGTTTGTTAGGTACGATTTAAGCTGTGTTTGTAACTTTCTCTTGGAACCTCGCAACCACCGTTCACCTCCTGATGCTGACCCAAGAGAGTCATAAATGTAAACAACTCCAGTGCAGATATGGAGCTCACAGAGTACCCAGTGTTTTGTACTTTCATTCATGGGAAAATAAACCTGATATATAAAACAAATGCAGGATATTATAAGCTGTTTATAACAGTAGTGGTATATGTACGGTAAGTGATGAGTGTCTAAATACTCATCATTTTTATACTGTTAGAATGCCAAAAACATCTGAAAACACTCAGAAATGCTTCAAAATGATAAAAATATCACAAAACAGTGTTTTATATGTTTTAAATGCAAAAACATCAAAATCTGGTGAAAAACGTATAAAGTTTGCATAATTGGCAGTTTTAGTCCCCCAAGTTACAAAAGTTGTCAAAAACAGTCCCTGGTCATTCCAAAACTTGTAAAATATCATTTTAGGTCCAAGAGATTCAAAAGTTGTCAAAATAAACCCTTCAAAGTTTAAAAATCACAAATTGACAACTTTAGTCCTTTAACTTTGAAAATTGTCAAAAATAGTCCTTGGTTAATTTAAAAAGTGAAAATTATCAAATTTTAACCTTGTACTATTAATAAATGGCAAAATAGGTCCTTATGATAAACTTTTGGGAAATTACACTTTTAGTCCCTCAAAATTCAAAAATGGCATAAAAGGTCCTTTTTAAGTTTAAAAATGAAATAATTATCAAATGGTCCTTGTACTATTCTTATATGGCAGGTTTTACCCTTGTGATAAAGTTTGGAAACTTGTAAAAATCAGTCCTTCAAGATTGCTTAAATTGCAATATTAGTCCTTGTGTGTTTAACTATACCAAACGGATCCTATATTAACACTAGCCCAAAACCACCCCAGGCCCAATATCCAACCCGACCCAAATTTTAAAACAGAGATAACACGCGCCTCTACTGTTCATCCACCCTCCCCAACACCTGTTACCTCTTCACCCCGACACCTGCTCACCCCCACCTCACTTTCTCCTTTCCAGCTCATACCAACCTGTCACCTCCACCCCTCCACCTTGCAAACCAACCCTCCCACCTCATTTAATGCAGATATCTGCTCATAAGACTTTTCCCGCCATTTTTACACATGGACGATTCAGATGAATTGATAGCTGGAATGAGGTGGGATATTCTCAGATGTCGACAAGGATGAGAATGGAATCAATAAATAAAGGAAAGAAGCAAAAGAGAAGACCAAGTAGTGTAACTTAGTTTAGTTTTAGGTCGTTTTATTGTAATTTTAAATTCCAGTATAATTAAAAGTTTCCAAGTTCCTTTTTAAGCAATCTTAATGTATTTTGAATCTTTTGAAGCACTCAATTTCAATTTTCAGTTTAGTATTTATGTTATGCAATTTTTCCTAGTTCAAAAATTTCATGTTAAGTTAAATGTTGTTATAATTTGTTGTTAAGCATTCTAAAGCTTATATAAGCTCTTATAAAAGCTTTTGAAAGCTTCAGTATCCTTAAAAATCAGTTTGTAGTTAAAACAGAAAAATTCACAAAAATCAAGATAAAATAGCTTGAAAATAAAAAATCATGGGCATGATGATCAAAACAGTGTGGCAGAGCTGGAATTGGATTGTTCTTGGTTTAGGGCTTAATGGTAAGCATATAGGAGTGGTTACTTGATCTCAGTTTTCAGTTTTGTGCCTAAACTCAGTTTGTAAGTCATATCCTTAAAATTTGCATCTTTGGTTTATGTGTTTCAAGCTTGTAAATTCTAGTTTAAATCTATCTTAATATAGCTTATGAAAGTTAATTAATATCTACCTTGGTCTAAAAACTTGTTTTAGTACTAAACTCTTCAAAGCAGTCTTGAAAAAGGGTGTTTGGATCAGCTTATTTCTCTGTGTTAAAGAGAGTTTTTGTTATTACTTATTGTTGGTCTATGTTTCATCAGTTAATTATAGTGCCAAGAAACCATAAAAACTAGTACTTATTTTATAAAAAGTCAAAATCTCTTTTAAAATTCCTTATACAGTTAACTGTTGGAAATTAGAATTGCTTAGTTCAATTTATTAGCTTAAAAGTTGTTAATATAGCTTAATTTCATGTTAGAACAGCTTAATATAACATATGCAGTCATTAAAATCAATCCAAAGTTCAAGAAAGTCAAACATCCACTTTTGTTCTCAAAAGTCAAAATTTGAAAAACAGATTTTGGCAAAAACTTTGTTGAAGTCCCATTGATTCATTTCTTCATCAAAAGCTATGAGACTTTGGGATTTGCAAGTTCAGTAGGTCTAGTGTAGATATATCATTTTGGTTTTCCTTTTAACAAGCTCTAAGAAGCTTTTAATCAGCTTTTAAACAGGCATGATGTGCCCTGCACACACTCAGTATTCACTGAGTGTGCACAGGCACTTCTTGCAGCACTGTCACAAGCTTCATTGAAGCTTGTGAGGAGCTGGTCTTTGGTCCAAGTATAGTAGACCAGGTCTACTTTAAGTCCATATAGCTGTTTTCCCTTTTAGCTTATTTGTCTAGCTTATGCAAGTGCTTAAAAGTACCCCCTTGATCACTGTTTTGTATTCATAATCTCATAAGCTCATTTTTAGTTAATGCATCATTAGTGGTCTAGAGTAGTATTGATTAGTTGAATTAGGCTTATTATAGTGTACTTTAGCTTCTGTCTTGCTTTGGAGGGCTTTAGTGCTCAATTGCTTATTTTAAAGTGCTTAATCATAAGCAGTTTAACATCAGATCCCATATCCTCCACATAAGCATATGTTTTTCTATTTTTCCTAGGTTCTAAATAATATTTTAACATTTTTCTGAATTTTTCAGATTTTTCCTACACTGTTTGCTATTTTTCTTTATTTTAAATAGTTTTTAATCATTTTTAAATACCTTTTAATACTAAAAAATCAGAAAAAGCTTAAAAAAATATGTTTTCTATTTTCCTAGATTAAGATAAATATAAATAGCCTAAAAAGTATTTTTCCATAATTTTCTTAGTTTAAAAAGTATTTTTTAGCATTTTTATTAGTTTTAAATAGTATTAAATTAATAATAAATACATATAAAGTCTAAAAAATATATTTTTAGTTTTAAAATAAGTTTTATCATATTTTAGACTTTTCTAAGTTATAATTTTATTTTTCTAGGTTAATTTTGTATTTTCTTGTATTTTAGTGCATTTTAAATACTTAATAAATAGTTTTTAATTAATAATAATTAAATAAATAGTTGTAAAAATAATTTTCTTTTTCTAATAATTTTCTTTTATTATTAGGATTGTAAAAATACCATTTTCATATTTGTAGGCCTTTTATTTCTTAAAACTCACTTTTTATATTGTACGTAGACGTTATTTTTATTTAAACGTACGTTTTAGGTTTTATAAAATAAACGTTCATCGATCTGTAAAAATAGTGATAGCGTTTATTTAATAGATTTTAACTTTTTAATCTTTTTAATTTGCATTTAAGTCGCTTTTATTTGTTAATCTTTTCTGTAGGTAATTATCCATCGAAAACCTTATCGATCACTATCCTTAGTGATCATTCTATCATCTGAAGTTGTTTTAAACACCAATTCATCCTCCGTGGGACTTAACGACCCGGGAATCTCCTGTATTCTCTGATCTTAATTGCATTTGTGTCTGAACAGTTTTAAGTCTGTTTGACTTGACTGTTTTGCGCGAATCAGTAAGAGTCTGCCAAAATGACCTTTGCAACATCTCGCCAAGCCACAAGGTATGTTGTGCCATCTGAATAAGTGGTAGGCATGTTGCCACCTAGGATTTGATTGCAAAAAGTACACCCTGCCAAAGCCAAATCTGCATCAGCTGGTCTAAACAACCACATCAATTCAACCCATGCATCCAAGTGCTGCGGACAGATAAAGCAAATCAAAACTGTAAACATTCGTTTCATAAGTAACAAAACGAAATAATAAACAAGTGCAGTAGACTAGCTAGGCATCAGGTTTACTCACTAACTCATTAAGCCACCCGCCGGTGCAGTCTTCAACACATGCCAAGGCTACCCAAAAATTCCTATAAGCAATAACCGCACCGGAGCCCCAAGGAAACCTATAAAGTAATGGTTCTTTAAGCTTCAAATACTTGCGAAGGTAATCAGGAACAATAACCTTCTTCTTGTTGCATTTCAGGTGTCGTAAAAGTTCCTAAAAAATAAATATATTCAATAACATACACACAATGATAATGATGTTATTGGATTAACAAACAGAACCTACCTCTACAAACGGTTCAATTGTGGGCGAATAGAATCGACTAACTGGACACGTTCTGGGGTTTCCAGATGTTTCCTGAAAACAAAGTTGAAAGATAAGCAGAAAAAAAATAAAAAAAATATTCGTTTCAGTTACAATTTAATAAGGTGATGTACATCTGAAATGGCAGCCGGGATAATAGCCTTGTTAATGACACCCTGCGATCTTGTAACACGGCGGCAAGGAGTAGCTGATGTTTTTGATACCCCATTTTCCGAATTGACAGACCCAAACAACGTCGCGTAAGTTTGTACATTGCGCCTTCTTTTACTGAGGTTGTCGTTCAATTTTACTCTCTTTCTTTTGTTCGTATTCATATCGGAGAAAAGATCTTCCAACAGAGGTTTGTCATTAGGACCTACCACATTTGCAAATGACACTTTCTTGGGTTTAACCTGAGATTCAGGGGCTTCAGCGTCTTTCTGTTGGTGTATCTTCTAGGCTAACCACAACAACATCATTGTTACTGGATTCAAGGCCAACAAACGAATTTTTGTCAACCACATCCCCTTGTTGATCATCACAATCCATTAAATCTAAAGACGGAAGACACAATTTTGTATCGACGCTTTTGTTGACATTATCTTGGGAGGAATCAGGAGCGTCATTTTGGCCAACCACATTTACATATGGCAGGTTGTTGTCTTTAAACTGACATTTGAGAATATAGTATGTTACAAAACAACACATTAAACTATTTTATTTATCGGCGATGTTTTACTGAGAATGTAGATACCTCATGAGCTTTGTTGGTGGGTGTTCCTACTTCTGTCTGCACACAATCAAAATTGCTAACGGGTTCAGGTTGGCAAGCCAATTGTTTCTGAACCACATCTTGCTGTTCGTTATCACAATCCATTGCATCTAGAGAATTATCACCTGAAACTTTTTCATCGTTTATGTAAGACGACCAATCATTACCACAATCCGGTTCCTACTGAATTTTAAATATACATACATAAGTAGGGACGTATGCTATAGCTGATATTTAAACTGTAACTGAAATATAACGTACAATAATGGGGTCATCGGGTATTTTATTTTCCTCTATAGGTGCAACTGGTGGAAGTTGAGTACTACTTTCACCTCCATATTCCATAACAGGACATTTTTGGGTCATGGCACAAGCTTCAACAAGCATACCAAGGTTACATGGTTCGTTTCTTTAAGCCCATCATCATTGTCAATGTCCGTTGCATGGTCCGCATGGACAACCTTATCCCCGTTAGGGCCTACAATATGAGACGACGTGGCATGTATTGACCAATGATTGATATAAGTGTGGACACGAACGATTATTTGAGTTTGGTATAAACATTGGAGGTAAACTGAAAAGTAAATACAAACCTTCGGATCATCGGGAGTAACGTCAGGGTCGTTTGTGGTGGCACAACTTTTAGTATGTTCAGGATCAACAGCAGCATAATTATTAAGACCCAATAGTTGCTGTACTTTTGAAAGTCTGCTTTTCACAGTCATAAACACATCAAGTACAAAAGGTGTGTTTCTGACCGAATGAATGCCGTTTTCTATCATCAAAACTTTTTTTTTTCCAAATCCAGTAACTCACGAAATAGACCCCCTGTTGAATGAGTAGTTCCAGTTTGTGCAACATTTAAATTGAAATCGTCCATGCACAAGTTTAAATTGAAATCGTCCGCGAATTCATTCGAATGCTCTGCAGTCTTGTAACCATCGGCTGTCTCTGGAACAGACAAACCATCTATAAACTGGGCGCTGGCAATACACCACAGTTGCTTCATTTCAGCTTGTGTTGCAGAAAGTTCAGCAATGGGAGTTGAATCCTAACAACAACAAAAAAAAATTAAAAAAAAAACAAAAAAAACAAATTAAAATTACTCATATACTGTGAACAAATTTAGGTACAAGTTAGTGGGGTCAGCAATGTAAGACTGTGTGATGCATACCGGTCCAAAGAGGTTACAACAATCCGGTTTCCGAAACTTTGAAAGTCCTGACCAAACCAGACCACGTGGAATGATCTTATTGTTCTTCACCCACCAAAATGAGCTTTTAGGATAAGTCTCCAAAATCCAAATCTGTAATAGCCACAACTATCATCTTTAAAACGTGTACTTATGCAGCTATCGTTTTTGAAAATGTTTCAAGGTTTACCAAAGTAAAGGTCACCTGTTTAGGATGAAACAAGACCTTTATGGTTACAATTAAAAAAATAAATCACAAACTAAAATGTGTTATAACATTTTTGTTATCTAAATTACTGGTAACTTTTATATTACTTGTATACAGAACAAAACACCAGCATTTCATAACAATAAAATAACAACATTAATTTTAGGTACTTTTGAAATGAATAAGTAATAGCACAACAAAATAGAATCAAAAGTTTTTAATAACCTGTTTTTGTAAAGAAATATGTTATCAAACCTTGAAAGCCCAAGCGAACCCGTATAGATTGTATGTGGCACTGAACTTTGGATTTTTTTTAAATTTTAACAGATGATCTTTTCTGTGAATATGAACAATATTGACAGTCCTTTGATAAAATTTATGCCACATATATTCACCCCAACGAAATACATTCCAGGCTTCAAAATCATCAACCAAGGACAATAAGTGATTATGGACGCAATTCCTGTCTTCTTTTCCCATAAACACCAACTCTGCAGCTACCAACAGACACACCCTAACAGCATCCTCATCAGAAAGAGATAACCACCTTTTCCCATCCTTTTTTCCGTCATTAACAAGTTCCAAAAGATCAATTGCATGTACATTTGTTATACCATTACTCTTTTTTTCAGGAAATACACGATCAAAAAATGCGCTAGATCATTTAATAGGTTTTGAAACTTTGCCAAATCGAAACCCTATTATCAGACAAAATTCTTTCCGGCCAAACCTTAACGAATGATCCCCAATTTGTAATTTTAGTGGAGGGGAATCAGAGATGTTAGAAACATATACCTGGTGTTGCAAAACATAATGCATCAGAAGGCAGTCATTCTCGCACGACTTTATATCCAACCATGGATCAAATACTGTTTGCCTGAACAACCTTTCGCGGTTTTCATTCTTTGACAAACAGAGTTTAAAATCTGGCAGCAACTTCAATGTAGAACGAACTGCGATTTTACAATTGTACAACTTTAATTTTGTCATATGGAATTATAGAGTAAAATTAATTAGGGTTTAGAGGAGTTTGTGAATAAGATGTGGTTTGTGAGTGTATACGCGTAATGTAGAAGAAGACGTTTAATTGTAGAAGCTGTTAGAAATTGTACAAGAAGATGTTTGGTTTGTGAGTGTGTGCGCGTGATGTTGTGTGCGTTATTATTATTAGTTTTATAATACAACCAGTGTAAAATGACCATATTATCCTCGTGTATAAATACAAGTTGCCCAATATTATATAGTTGCCCGAAAATATAATTTGGTTGCCCAAAAAACAATACCTTACAATACATGACATATACTCTCAAAATACGTACTTCGGTCATACATTTGTCGGACACATGGCACCCCATGGTTGGATACCAGGAAATCGCTGGGCAACCGGTCCATTTTCATTCGGCAAAAGTGCGTGGTCCGGAAAGTGATAAGCCTCAAGGCGCGCGGTCTATTTGACTAATTTTCCCTATTATTTTTTGATGAAATAAAGTATTGGTTATGTTTATGTTCATTTATAATATTGTTGTCCTATATTTACATGTTTAAGCCATGAATAAGTTATGCTAAATCGTCCGTTGTCGGTTAATGATATGGGAGTATCATTAAGCTAAGACAAATCTGAGTGATTTGGTAGAATATACTTGAAAGTATATTGATGTGTTGCATGCCTATTTCAATTGATATTCAATGAATTGAATATAGGACTTATCTCAACTACATGGTTTTACTTTATGGATATTGTTATTAAGTGAATCATGAATAGTTATTCTCTTACTTGAGATACCATATAAGTGTCATGAATGTAGTGCATTTCTGTGGAACAACTTAACGCTAAACGTAACTGGTAGTCATAATGGTTGTTTCCTGAAGTGTTGCAAAGTTTGTGAGTTATTCTTGTAGTCAAGATAGAATTTGTTCATTCAAATTTATTTTGGAGTTTAATACTGCTGAGCCCCTCGTAGGGTTGACAAGATGTTTGTGCGGCCGCACCCAAGATCTCCCCTGAATATGTTCAGAAGATTTGGTAATTTTGCTCAATCACTTAAAACGAGAAACAAAATGGTTAAATAAAAAATGAATTAAATCCATATCTTTATTTAACATGGTATTAGAAACAAAAGGATAATAATAATGAGAAATCATTAAAAGGTTTTCTAGGAGCCTTACTCGAGTCATGCTAGAGGCATCAAAGTGTTGCTAGACGCTAATCGATGTGACCACACTATTAAGATATGTCCAAGTGGGAGCTGTTGGTATTATGGACACAAATTAGTAGTCGTGAGTTAGAATCGAACTCGAGACCACGGGATTGCACACTTTACGTATGAGAATTAAAGTTATAATAATTAAATGTAAAATGTTATATTTGTTATTATTTATGTCACACCCCCAAAATATCGCAGCGGAACGATAGTGTCATTGGGGTATGACGTCATAGCACAAAGTATGGATACAGAAAACGACCTCTTTAATGAGACGTTTTGAAAAGTCTACCATTCGATTAAGTAAGTTAAAGTTTACAAAACAAGAAATTCCAAAGTTTGATAATACATAAAGGTTTACAAAACATGTCGAATGGTAATTGTTAAAAGCACAAGACTCCAATGTATGCCATGTGACCCAAAAGCTCCATGAAATGCTATCACCTTACGACCTGAGATAAACATGCTAAAAAGTGTCAACACAAAGGTTGGTGAGTTCATAAGTTTGTAATAAAATGATCTGAAATACTTTGAGAAATGTTCACACAGCAAAGGCATTGTAAATCCACCCAGTTCCAAGTTCCGCCCATACAAAACTTGCAACCTGTGTGTTCACAACCCATTGCCCAAAATAGAATGACAATCATGATTATGCGCATCAAGGTAGTTAAAGTATAAATGTCACCACAAGGGTCTTCCAACAACTCGTGTTGGGATGTTCCTCCAACGACTTACGTTGGGATGTATCCATAAAAATGGCCTTCCAACATATAAATATTGGGATGTTCCTCCAACGACTCACGTTAGGCTGTATCCAAATAGAGTGAATTACATAATTGGTCCTTGTGGTTTGTTGAAAATTGCAGAAAATGTCCTTGTGCTTTTTTTTTACGCGTTTCGTCCCTGTGGTTTACAAATCTTATGGATTTTGTCCCTCGTCCAAAAATGTCCGTTAAGTGTCTTGCGTTGTTAGTCCTTCGTTAGTGCAGTCCGTTAAGTGTTTTGCACTGTTAGTCCTTCGTTAATAAATTTTGCACCGTTAGTCCTTATTTTTTAAAATATAGTTTTCCCCAATTAGTCCCTCCGTTAATAATAGTTTTCACCCGTTTTTGTCCGTTTTTATCCGTTTTCGTTCGTTTTTTATCCGTTTTTTTACGTTTTTCGTCCGTTTTTTACGTTTTTATCCCTTTTCGTCTGTTTTTTACGCTTTTGTCCGTTTTTGTCTGTTTTTTATCCGTTTTCGACCGTTTTTTTTACATTTTTATTCGTTTTCGTCAGTTTTTTTTTTAAAGTTTTTGTCCGTTTTTGAAAAAAAAAATATATCAAATTTAAAAAAAAATTGAATAAAAAATTTCAAAAAAAAATTTTGAACAAAAATATTTTTTTTCAAATATTTAAAAAAAAAAAAACGGACATTGAAAAAAAATTTCCGAAAAATATTTTTTTTCAAATATATTTTTTTTAAATCTTAAAAACTTTCCGAAAAATATTGAAAAAAAACGGAAATATTTTAAAAAAAGTATATATATTTTGAAAAATATTTTTTTTATTCAAATTTTTTTTTTGAAATTTTTTATTCAAAATTTTTTTTAAACGGACAAAAACGTAAGAAAAACCGATAAAAACGTGCGAAAAACGGTCACAACGTAAGAACAACGGACAAAACGAAAGAAAACATACAAAACATAAGAAAAACGGACAAAAACGGATGAAAACCGATAAAAACGTAAGAAAAATGGACAAAAACTATATAAAACGAAAGAAAACGGACGGAAAACGTAAAAAAAACGGGGGGAAACGGATAAAAAACGAACGAAAACGGATAAAAATGGACAAAAACGGGTGAAAACTATTATTAACGGATGGACTAATTGGGGAAAACTATATTTTAAAAAATAAGGACTAACGGTGCAAAATTTATTAACGAAGGACTAACAGTGCAAAACACTTAACAGACTGCACTAACGAAGGACTAACAACGCAAGACACTTAACGGACATTTTTGGACGAGGGACAAAATCCGTAAGATTTGTAAACCACAGGGACGAAACGCGTCAAAAAAAAAGCACAGGGACATTTTCTGCAATTTTCAACAAACCACAAGGACCAATTATGTAATTCACTCATCCAAATAAATGGCCTTCCAACATATAAATATTGGGATGTTTGTTTAAGTCTAGTCACTTCACGCACCAAGTCTAAAGTATAAGTAATGTTGTTTGGCAAAAGAGTTTAAATGTTTTGATAAATAAGCATGTATCTCGTCCCAAATAGTTTATAAGAATTTAAACGAGTAAAAGCGGGGTATGAACTCACCTGGTATGATTGATATGCTAACAAAATGAAGTGCACGAAAATGAGGCTCGGAAACTATCCGCGACCTAGAATAAATGATATGCTCTAATATAAGTCATGAAACAATGTCGTGCATGCAAACTCATATGATATCCATACCACTTGTACACTTTTCATACTTTGAAAATATGCCCCAAAATGGCCTCGTAAAACTAGTCGTGAAATATTGTACGTTAAGAGTTAGTGATGAAACTCGGCGTTTTTGAAAACCTTGCAACAATGTCTAGAAGTCGTATCATTTAACTTTTGACCATACGGGTCTCGATCAATGAGAAAAATGGCTCTCAACATGACATATTACAAAAACTGTTTTTAGACTTAGGTTTATTTTGCTACTAGAAGCTGTCAAAATAAATAGAGTTTCGTCGGGTTTCAAACGTGTATATCTTGGTCGTTATAAACTTGTTTTCTACTTTCTTTATATCCCCGGATTCGTGATAATATATACTAATATATTTTTGATAATTCGACACATTTAATAACGCTTAAGATTCATTTTTGACTCGTAAAAAGTTGATATAACATGCTGAATTTTCTGAAGATAATTAGTTTTTGTCGTCAACTTGAAAAATTCATAACTTCTTCGTTATAGCTCCGTTTTAATCCGTTCAAGCGGCCACGTTTTCGTTTTAAAGTATATTTTCTAAATATCTAATCCAAAAAATTTTACTTACTGTCGAAATTTCCATATTTTCAAAATATGGACAGACCCTTTATAAAACTTGTCGAAATGAGTTTTTCTCGCGCCAAACCTATTCTAACCAATTCAAAACAACTCCGAAGCTATTCTAATCCTACCATACACCTTCTTAGGGTGTCATGGTTTCCTAGGCATTACCAAGAGTGATATATTACAAGGAATAGTTATAGGAAGACATATATATATATAACTCTTAAAATCAATGAAAAAGTGGTACAAACATCATATGACTTGCATGTTTTCTCAAATATGATGAAATGAATATGAAAATGAATATGAAATATGATCATGAATATGAAAAGCTTACAAGTAATTTGATGAGGTTTATGAGAACAAAGGATTTTTCCTAATCACCCAAGGTTTATATTGCAAAACCTTAAACAAAAGTATACTAGAGTGTATAAAACTTGTCTTGAAAATTTTTGGATAAACCTCTCTTGATCCCTATGGTTGGCCGGTTTTGCTAGTGGAGAGGAAGAGAAATTTTTTGTGATTTACACCTAAGTGTATGTGTTAGTGTGTTTTAATTGAACAAATATCTAGTAAAGTTGTAGATAGGTGTAAAGTTTTTGTGAAGATATTTATCAAAGTGTGATGACAAGGGGGGGGGGGGGGGGTCTAGGTGGCCGGTTATGGGTAGAAATGGGGGAGGTTGGATGAGTTTGATGATTTAGTGTATTTGTAGTCACCTGGAAAATTTCACTATTTTAAATCTTCATAATTTATGAACTAGACCGTTTATCAAATTTATTTGATCTAAATTGAGCATTTTAGCATGTACATTTCATCTTTTCTTGCATAAAAATTATGCATATCCGAGTAGTCTTATTTAACCATGCCTGATCTCTACTGATTTCTAAATCAGTCTCACAAGAAAGATTTTCTTGTCTTATGAGTCCGCACGCGTACCAGAATAAAATAAAGGAAAACGCGAGGAAATAAAAGCAAATTAATAAAAATCTAAAGTTTCGTCAGCATGTCAGTTTATGTATGACGTATCCGGAAATATGAGTAATATAATTGTTCCGTTAAAAATTATACATTTACGAATTAACAACGGAGTACCAAAATACGTCTAATACCAAGACAATACACAAAAATTAAATACACACTACCTTTTTCTTTTACTTATAATTAAAATTACAAAATAAAATAAAAACCAAGTTATCTTATCCCTAACCTACTCTAACCCACGCCCCCCCTCTTTTCTCAATATCTGTTTCTCTGCTCCTGCTTCCGCCATCCTCAGAAACGCATCCCTGCCTTCATCACCTCCATTTTCGTCTCTCTTTTTCCCCCTGCACACGCTGCCATGTCCTCTCCAAGAATAGCTACACCTCCAAAAACCCTTTCCCAACATCTTATGCAACTTCAAACCAAGAACAGCTAACCTTTGGCTTATCCCATGAAGATATCGACAAACCAAGGACTCTTTGTCCTCTTTGGACCACGGCTGAAGACAAATACAGAGGAAGACCACGTGAAGAGTTGATACCGTTGCTCAAAGGAGACAAGTATCTCAACCCCACTTCGGATGTACTAGTCAAACTACCCATCTTCATCCCTTTATATACCCCCCAAACGGTTCACAGTTGATGCCACAAACTCACAACAAAAATCAAAAACTAGAAAGAGTGTTCGAAGCGCTTGTGGTTCCTGTGGATTCGGTTTGGTGGGATTGTTTCTACTTATTGTTCTCTTCCGATTCGACTCGTATTTATAAGGTTTCTTCCTTAGCTTAGCTTTCTTTTTCTTTTTTTTTATCTTGTTACTTGTATTGTTGTTGTTGATTAAAACATGATATTGAATTAAGTTTGGAACCCTACTCGAACTATAAATCTTATGGAGAATGAATTCTTTTGTTATGGTTAATCAACATCATAAGTAGTTTATGAATTTACTTCTTGTTTTAGAATTGGTAAAATGTTTCTATAAGAATCTGCTTGGATGGATATGTAGCCAAGAAAATGTATAAAGTTTTGCTGGGTGATAGAAGTTATAAGAATCAGTTTAAAAAGATCAAATATATACATGGTAGTAAACTTGCTATATGTTGTTTGGGTCAGTCACACGAGGGGTACGAAGATCAAAAGTCTTAAAACACTTAAACAGGTAATCGACATTAAAAGGAGTCGTAAGTGTTATCCTTGTTTCGAGTTGTTAAAATGTTTTAATAAAGTTCTATTCTGATTGGGTATATAGTCGAAAACGTATAAACCTTCGTTAAGCAACACTACTTGAAACGGTTAAAATGGGTAAATGAATGGTAGCGATAATAAAGGTTGAAATCTGAAATGTATTGAAATGTCTGGCTAAATCTTGGCTCGTCTAATAGGCCTCAGAGCCAAACCTTTGTGTGACCACGTGTAGGCTTTGTGGTTATGCTTTCTTTTCTGTTGCGATGTTAGTCTCATGTATCAAGTTCCATATTTCGCTTCTTTAGTAAACCCACAACGGGTATCACCAGTTGTGACTTTTGAACCTTTACTTAAAGATGTCACTAAGTGCATATTTAGAACATAAACATGGTGTCAAAGCTAAACCCGTATAAGGTGTACCTCGTTTTTCTTTGCGTCAACCACAAGGGCACCAAAGTACTCTTTCAAGTTAAACTTTCGCCCAAATTCCCGTTATTTCTTTGGCTTATACTAAAGCTTTTCGTGGAGTGTTTTGAATATGATTTCCAGCTCGTATAGGTGTGTTTGTTTTCTGCAAATTCAGCCCCCTTGGGGTGTTCGTCTCGGCTTATTTTCAGCCACCCAAAGGGTGTTTAGCTGCTGCCACGCAGCCACCCAAAAGGGTGTTTAGCTGCTGCAACACAGCCACCAATTAGGGTGCGTTTGGTACAGCAAATGGGGTGCGTTGCTGCTGATTTTCAGCACCAATTAGGGTGCGCTTGGTTTGCTCTCCTGGTTCAACAACGACACAAAAAGGGGTGTTCGTTTCAGCTTATTTTCTACCCAACAAAAGGGCATTCATGTCACCTATGCGCGGCCACCCAAAGGGGCGTGTACCCGCTGAAACTCAGCCACCCAAAAGGAGTGTCTAGCTGCTGTAACGCAGCCACTCGAAGGGCATTTTTCCTCCTTCTCCTACCTGTTTTGATCCGAGTATATAGCTTCTATGTTAAACTTTCTTAAGACATGTTATTCTCTTTTTATTTCTCACAATGGGTGCGTTTGGTTCTTGCTGGAACCTGGGCCACGAAGCTACAACATAGTTGATTTCATCCTTGGGCCTAAAATCCATGTCAAGTACCTGTTGGAATGAAACCATTTAACATACATCCTTAAATTCACAAAACAGTTATGTTTCGATCTCACTTTTCTTTGTGTACAAGAGTTTACAAAGTTAAGAACCAACAAATAAATTTCATAACATTGAGTATAACAAAAATCGTCATCCTAAATATGCTACGATTACTTGTCTTTTCACGCCTTGTTCACCACACGCTCACCTACTCGTTTTGACGTTGTTACTTCCAATATTATTCTCACAATGTCTCATTTTAAAAATATATGACATAAACAAATAATGACATACAAGTAACTCTTAATGTTAAATTATTCCAATATTTCATACTAAACGAGATTTATTCTACACCTAGTCGCCAATTATATTTTGGACATATAAATGCGTCATACCCATTTTTTTTAAAGGACATTTATAACATATAAAACAGAAATTCATTTTATTTTACCGATATAATAAAACTATTACTTTCCTTATATATATATATTTTAAACGACGTCATTATAACCTAAATACATTACTATATATTTATGCTATTTTCCGTACGTCCTCTCCAGGTTACGACAAACCCACGACTCACTCGTTTTAATACTTTTGTGTGTCTCTAAGTACTTCCATGAGCCAAAGTTAAACATGTTCAATAATAAATGATACACTAAATAACTTAAACTTTTGGTGTATATAAATATTATCGAGTCAAAATACCAAGGTATTAATTAAAGTATTGGTATACAAATTATAGGTCGCGTGACGGTACTCGGTGCATCATTTACTTGACTTCTTTACTACTCGGATACTACTTGGCTAAGGTGAGTTCATAGCCTCGCCTTTACTTATTTCTTTCAAACCCCGCGAGGGAGATGCATGCTATAAACTAGAACACAAGTCTTTCTTAAACTGTATGCTGCCTGATCATTATTATTATAGCCTAAGTTGCCTGCCATAAGCCCCTTATATCATGAACCATTAATCACTTGCGAGTGAATGCGAATATTGTGGATAGTACTATGGGAATTAACGACCCCGACTCGGTTATCGGAAATAACCGGGGCGCACTATATTTGGTTAACTATGGAATTGGCAATTCCATCTTTGAGGGCAATATTATTACTTACACCAGTAATTAGGTGTATGCAGTTAGTTTGGTGTCATGAGCTTAGCGCATAATAATAATCTATGTTTTCCATGGTGATTGTATTCGAAGCAATTATCATCTTTTACTTGTGTTCAACTAATTATTTAAACCTATGAATATCACTCAACATTTTTGTTGACCTTTTTAAGCATGCTCATCTCAGGTACAAATTAGAATATCATGAAGGCGTGGAGTGGACGTCATGGGACGCTAGAAGTGGTGTTGTTTTCAATTAAAGTTATCATTTCGTAAACATTTAAACTATCTTTTATGTAACTTCGAAACATGTGGTATTTCCTTTTGTGTTTCCAAAACACTGAGTATTTATGAAATGGTAACAACTTTTTATTTAAAACGTCTCTTTAGAGTCGTTTTCTGTAACTTATGACTATGATCCTCTAAGTAATACCCCAAATAGTCTTCCGCTGTCACTTTGTGATTTTGGGGGTGTTACAGATTGGCATCAAAGCCTAGGTTATAGAGAACCAACTTGTATTTTCAAAACAAATTGGACTATAACCACGTTTTCAAATGGACCGTTTTACACCACCACTTCACGTCCTCCGCGCTTACTTCGTTCCGATTGCACGTATGAGATTCGCTTAGCGGATATTACATAACTACTAAAACTTGCATGATAAAAACTTATAAATGCTAGCTTTCATTTAGTTAGGCATTTAGATTTGCGTGGCAGATTATGCGCGACTAACTAAAACTTATTTACTGCATGACCTTATTTACTTATAAGTGCACATTTTCTTTTGGGTTGTTACAGTACCATGTCGACTGCTACTCACCCTATCGACTTGACCTCCGACATTGAGATGGAGGATACTATGTCCTCTGCCCCTACTCCCTTGGCACCGGCTCTCATCACACCTGTGTCCTCTGAGACTGAGCCCTTCGAGGAGGGTGAAGTCGTTGTCACCCCACCTGCTTTGACCATACCCGAGCATCTGCCCGTTTTTGGTCCCCCTACTTATGACCGATATCTGGAGTCACAGCAGTGGCTATCACCTTCTGACATTATGTCCCAGACACACTCACACACTGATTCCGTGTCTTCTATTTCTTGCCCATCACCACTGCATGTTCGCCGAAGGCGAAGGCGAGCTAGGGTTCTCAAACCCTACGAGCCCGCGCCATTTGGTCGGCCATTCCGTTACCGTGAGGATGGTGCTACTTTTATGCATACCGCTCGGAAGCGAGCGAGGGCACCCATCACTTTCATTCCACCATCTGACATACCATCATCCTCTGCTTTTCCACCATCAGCTGCACCTGCACCACCACTCATACCTGTTTCACCACTACCACCACCTACCACATTCATTTATCAGACCACCACCGTACCGGTTTCATCCTCACCCCGTGCATCATCACCCTTGGTGATGCACACTGAGCCGGTGACATCTCTTGGGGAGAGAGTCCGTCTCTCAGCCGCACATTCGGACCCACATCACCAGGCTATGTTTGGTACCTCTGAGCCGAGAGCCCGTAGGAGGGTCGATGCTAGACGTTGGTCTTACATGATGCCGCTCATTAGTCGATGGAGGTCGGAGGAGGGTGCACCTAGCGCTGTGGAGCTTGGAGAGCACCTGTTTGCTGCTGCTGAGACTCTCCCTGTCACGGGAGAACCCCTTCATCATACCATCCCATTGTTAGCTGCCCGAGTGCTGCGAGCTGAGGATCAGCTTGAGGATGTTGTGGCATTTGTTGATGAGGTTCCATTGGTACGTATCGAGAACATTGAGGATGAGGTTGGAGAGCTCCTTAACGGGAGGACCACGATGGAGAGAGCACTTGATAGGATTGGTGCCCAGAGTGAGAGAGCTAGCGGAGCAGTTACAATGTTAGAGAGGAGGATGGAGTCAGATAGATTAGGACTGCTGGACAGAGCTGAGATATTAGAGGGAGTGGTGCGACGACAGTCGGAGAGGATGATTATCATGGAGACTCGTGCTACTGCTTTGGAGCAGAGATTGGAGACACGAGATAGAGAGGTGGATGATCTGGCGGAGCTAGTCCGTGACCTACAGCGCCGATTGAGGGGCACACCCGACAGCCTCTAGATTGGTGATTCATCTATTTAGTTTTCCGGTACTTTAGCCTGCCGCATGTGGCACAAATAAGGGCCTTGTATTCGCATGTTTTGTAAACTATCGAACAAGCTATTTATGTGACATTGTATGGTATTGTATCACCATGTATGGATGGTGAACCTATGGCATTATGGTTGTTGTCTCTTGATATTCTTATGTATGATGATCTTCTTATTTATCGGTTTATGTGAATCGAAGTGATCATTTTTATATATTCTCTTATGTGGTTCTAACATATTGTGATTTTTTTCTTATGATGATTATACTCTATTGATGTAATGTGAAGATCTTGACTATTATGAAACCATTTTTATAATAATTCACAATTATGTTGAATGATTCTGAAATCTGAGTGTATGTTTTTAGAAAAATGGCAAGAAGAAGAACTACCTCTACCCCTACTCAAACTCCCGAGATGACCCCTGAAGCAATTCGGAGGCTAGTTACTAATGAAATTGGTGCTGCTTTTGCTGCAAGACCTGCTGAGGCAGCTCGAACAAATGAAGCCCCAAATCAAGCCAACCGAAATGAAGCTGTGGTGAATCGCAAATGTGGATACAAAGAGTTCATGAATTGCAAACCTACTTTCTTCAAAGGAACTGAAGGCGCTGTTGGCCTTATCCATTGGTTTGAAAGATCTGAAACTGTGTTTCTTCTAAGTGATTGCTCAGAAGATTGCAAGGTGAAATTTGCTACTGGTACACTGCTGGAAGATGCATTGTCTTGGTGGAAGGCTCATGCCCAACCTATTGGCATGGAAGAAGCCTACAAAACCACTTGGACTGAACTGAAGCAATTGATGATGAAGCAATACTGTCCAAGGACCGAGATCAAGAAGCTGGAAGATGAGTTCTACCATCTGACTACTAAGGGCAATGATCTCAAAACCTACTTCAAGCGCTTCCAAGAATTGAAAGCTCTATGCCCATCCATGGTTTCTGATGAGGTTAAGTTGCTGGAAAATCTCATTGGGGGATTACCCCGAAACATTGAGGGCAATGTTACTGCATCAAAGCCCAAGACCGTGGAGGAAGTGATCACAATTTCCTATCAACTCATGGATCAAGTCTTGAAACATGGATCCGTGCAAGGCAACAATGACAACAAAAGGAAATTTGATGACCGCCGAGGCAACACTTCAAACAACTTCCATCACAACAACTCTTTCCATCACAACAATAACCGTAACAACAACAACCAAGGCCGCAACAATCACAATCAACACCGCAACAACAATCCCAACCCATACCACCAAAACCGAAACAACCACCACAATCAACAAAACCGTAGGCAAGAAGTTGCGAGGGCTTATGCTGCTACCCCCGCCACTGGAAGAGGCTATGCTGGACCACACCCTTTGTGCACTCGATGCAACCTGCATCATGTGGGACGTTGTACCATTAAGTGTGGAAAGTGTAACAAGGTGGGCCATACCCACAAAGATTGCCGAAGCCCTGCTACTGGAAGTAACCTTCAACCCATGGGAATAACTTGCTTTGGATGTGGAGAAGCTGGACATGTCAAGAGTAGATGCCCAAAGCTGTACGGGAACAACAACAACAATAACAACAACAACCCTGCTAGGGCAAGAGCTTATGTGCTAGGAGATGGAGATGCACAAGAGAACCCGGATGTCGTTACGGGTACGTTTTCACTCAACCATCATTTAGCTAAAGTGTTATTTGACTCTGGAGCCGACAAAAGTTTTGTGTCTTCTAAGTTTGCACCTTTGTTAAAAGTCACCCCAACTACCCTAGATACCACTTATGAAGTAGAGCTAGCCGATGGAAAAATAGTAGGAACTAACACTATCCTTCGAGGTTGCAACCTATCCTTATCAAATCACCCATTCGATATAGACCTTATGCCTATCCAACTTGGTAGCTTCGATGCTGTCATTGGCATGGATTGGCTATCCAAGAATCGTGCAAGAATCATCTGTGACGAGAAAGTCGTTCACATTCCTCTCGATGGCGAAACTCTAATCATTCGGGGTAATCGTAGTAAGACCCGATTGAGCATCATCTCGTGCGTTAAAACTGCAAAGTACATAGAAAAAGGATGCCACATTTTTCTAGCACAAGTAACGGAGAAGAAGGAGAAAGCGGACGAGAAGCAACTAAAAGACGTCCCCGTGGCTAGGGACTTTCCCGAAGTATTTCCTGAAGACTTGCCTGGCCTTCCTCCAAGTCGGCAAGTAGAATTCCAAATCGAGCTAGTGCCGGGAGCGGCACCTGTGGCACGAGCACCTTATAGATTGGCACCTTCCGAACTACAAGAATTGTCTGACCAACTTCAAGAACTGTCCGAAAAAGGATTCATTCGACCGAGTTCTTCACCTTCGGGAGCTCCGGTCTTATTTGTCAAAAAGAAGGACGGATCTTTCCGTATGTGTATTGATTACCGAGAGTTGAACAAACTAACGGTGAAAAATCGCTATCCATTGCCTAGGATTGATGATCTGTTTGACCAACTGCAAGGGTCAAGCGTCTATTCAAAGATTGATCTAAGATCTGGTTATCATCAACTAAGAGTTAGGGAGGAGGATATTCCGAAAACTGCTTTCCGAACACGATACGGCCACTATGAGTTCCAAGTGATGCCATTTGGTTTGACAAATGCACCGGCGGTATTTATGGACCTGATGAACCGAGTGTGTAAACCTTACTTGGACAAATTTGTGATTGTATTCATTGACGACATTCTCATCTATTCCCGCAACAAAGAAGAGCATGCGGAACACTTGAAAGCCATCCTAGAGCTACTCAAGAAAGAAGAACTGTATGCTAAGTTTTCCAAGTGCGACTTCTGGATTCAAAAAGTTCAATTCCTTGGTCACGTGATAGATAGTAATGGTCTTCATGTTGATCCTTCAAAAATCGAAGCTGTCAAAGATTGGTCATCCCCTACTACCCCTACCGAGATACGCCAATTTTTGGGTCTTGCGGGTTATTATCGAAGATTTATCGAAGGATTTTCGAAAATCGCTAAACCTCTAACGGAGCTAACCCAGAAAAAGAAGAACTTTGACTGGGGAGAGAAACAAGAGTTAGCCTTTCAACTCTTGAAACAAAAGCTTTGTGAAGCCCCTATCTTAGCCTTACCCGATGGAGTGGAAGATTTTGTGGTCTACTGCGATGCATCACACCTAGGGTTAGGTGCGGTATTGATGCAAAGAAACAAGGTGATCGCTTATGCTTCGCGACAACTCAAAACTCACGAAAAGAACTACACTACCCATGACTTGGAATTGGGAGCCGTGGTTTTCGCTCTCAAGATATGGAGACATTACCTATATGGAACCAAGTGTACGGTGTTTACCGACCATAAAAGTCTCCAACACATTCTCGATCAAAAGGAGTTAAACATGCGACAACGCCGATGGCTAGAATTGCTTAGTGATTACGACTGTGAAATCCGTTATCACTCGGGAAAAGCAAATGTCGTAGCTGATGCTCTTAGTCGAAAGGATCGACCTAAACCTCTTCGAGTAAGATCCTTGGGAATGACAATTAAGTCACCCCTTCCATCAAAAATCCTTGAAGCTCAAGCTGAAGCTCTCAAACCTGAAAACCGTCCCAACGAAAGAATCTTTGGAATGCCGGAAAACGAGAACGGTTTTGCGCAAAGATCGGATGGAACCTTATGTTTTGGCGATAGAATTTGGATACCACTTTATGGGGGAATACGGGAACTCATCATGCATGAGTCTCACAAGTCTAAATATTTCATTCACCCGGGATCCGACAAAATGTACCAAGATCTCAAGAAGCTTTATTGGTGGCCAAACATGAAAGCTGAAATTGCAACGTACGTTGGGAAATGTCTCACCTGTTCTCGAGTCAAAGCCGAATGTCAAAAACCTTCCGGATTGTTAACTCAACCTGAACTTCCAGTTTGGAAGTGGGAGAGAATCACTATGGACTTCATAACCAAACTACCAAAGACTGCTAGAGGTTACGACACCATTTGGGTCATCATTGATCGCCTTACCAAATCCGCTCATTTCCTACCCATCAAGGAAAATGATGAAATGGAAACCCTTGCTCAACTATACCTGAAGGAAATTGTTCTCGTCATGGAGTACCAATTTCCATCATTTCTGATCGTGACAGTCGTTTTACTTCACACTTATGGAAATCTCTTCAAAAGGCCTTAGGTACTCGTTTGGATATGAGTACCGCATATCATCCTCAAACCGATGGCCAAAGCGAAAGGACTATCCAAACCTTGGAAGACATGCTCCGAGCGTGCGTGATCGACTTTGGAAAAGGTTGGGATAAACACTTGCCGTTGGCGGAATTCTCCTACAACAATAGTTACCATGCGAGCATCAAGGCAGCTCCATTCGAGGCACTTTATGGTCGAAAGTGTCGATCACCCGTTTGTTGGGCTGAAGTTGGAGATGCCCAACTCACTGGACCTGAACTTGTCCAAGAGACAACCGAGAAGATTGTGCAAATTCGTCAACGACTTCAAGCTGTTAGAGATCGACAAAAGAGTTACGCCGATGTTAGAAGAAAGCCCATGGAATTTCAAGTTGGTGATCGAGTTATGTTGAAAGTATCACCTTGGAAAGGAAAGGTTCGATTCGGAAAACGAGGAAAGCTACATCCTCGATACATTGGCCCTTTCAAGATTCTCGAAAGAATCGGCCCGGTTGCTTACAAACTTGATCTCCCGGAAGAACTTAGTAGAGTTCACCCTACCTTTCACGTCTCAAATCTGAAGAAATGCTTGTCAGATGAATCTCTTGTCGTTTCACTAAAAGAGATTAAGCTCGATGACAAGCTCAACTTTGTCGAAGAACCAATTGAAATCATGGATAGGGAAGTCAAGCGACTTAAGCAAAGTCGCATCCCCATCGTCAAGGTTAGATGGAACTCCAAGAGAGGACCGGAGTACACGTGGGAGCGCGAAGACACCATGCGTGTTAAGTACCCACATCTGTTCACAAATCCAACTCCGACAACCACTATAAACTAGAATTCTGGGATGGAATCCTCTTAAGGGGTAGGTACTGTAGTCACCTGGAAAATTTCACTATTTTAAATCTTCATAATTAATGAACTAGACCGTTTATCAAATTTATTTGATCTAAATTGAGCATTTTAGCATGTACATTTCATCTTTTCTTGCATAAAAATTATGCATATCCGAGTAGTCTTATTTAACCATGCCTGATCTCTACTGATTTCTAAATCAGTCTCACAAGAAAGATTTTCTTGTCTTATGAGTCCGCACGCGTACCAGAATAAAATAAAGGAAAACGCGAGGAAATAAAAGCAAACTAATAAAAATCTAAAGTTTCGTCAGCATGTCAGTTTATGTATGACGTATCCGGAAATATGAGTAATATAATTGTTCCGTTAAAAATTATACATTTACGAATTAACAACGGAGTACCAAAATACGTCTAATACCAAGACAATACACAAAAATTAAATACACACTACCTTTTTCTTTTACTTATAATTAAAATTACAAAATAAAATAAAAACCAAGTTATCTTATCCCTAACCTACTCTAACCCACGCCCCCCCTCTTTTCTCAATATCTATTTCTCTGCTCCTACTTCTGCCATCCTCAGAAATGCATCCCTGCCTTCATCACCTCCATTTTCGTCTCTCCTTTTCCCCCTGCACACGCTGCCATGTCCTCTCCAAGAATAGCTACACCTCCAAAAACCCTTTCCCCACATCTTATGCAACTTCAAACCAAGAATAGCTAACCTTTGGCTTATCCCATGAAGATATCGACAAACCAAGGACTCTTTGTCCTCTTTGGACCACGGCTGAAGACGAATACAGAGGAAGACCACGTGAAGAGTTGATACCGTTGCTCAAAGGAGACAAGTATCTCAACCCCACTTCGGATGTACTAGTCAAACTACCCATCTTCATCCCTTTATATACCCCCCAAACGGTTCACAGTTGATGCCACAAACTCACAACAAAAATCAAAAACTAGAAAGAGTGTTCGAAGCGCTTGTGGTTCCTGTGGATTCGGTTTGGTGGGATTGTTTCTACTTATTGTTCTCTTCCGATTCGACTCGTATTTATAAGGTTTCTTCCTTAGCTTAGCTTTCTTTTTCTTTTTTTTATCTTGTTACTTGTATTGTTGTTGTTGATTAAAACATGATATTGAATTAAGTTTGGAACCCTACTCGAACTATAAATCTTATGGAGAATGAATTCTTTTGTTATGGTTAATCAACATCATAAGTAGTTTATGAATTTACTTCTTGTTTTAGAATTGGTAAAATGTTTCTATAAGAATCTGCTTGGATGGATATGTAGCCAAGAAAATGTATAAAGTTTTGCTGGGTGATAGAAGTTATAAGAATCAGTTTAAAAAGATCAAATATATACATGGTAGTAAACTTGCTATATGTTGTTTGGGTCAGTCACACGAGGGGTACGAAGATCAAAAGTCTTAAAACACTTAAACAGGTAATCGACATTAAAAGGAGTCGTAAGTGTTATCCTTGTTTCGAGTTGTTAAAATGTTTTAATAAAGTTCTATTCTGATTGGGTATATAGTCGAAAACGTATAAACCTTCGTTAAGCAACACTACTTGAAACGGTTAAAATGGGTAAATGAATGGTAGCGATAATAAAGGTTGAAATCTGAAATGTATTGAAATGTCTGGCTAAATCTTGGCTCGTCTAATAGGCCTCGGAGCCAAACCTTTGTGTGACCACGTGTAGGCTTTGTGGTTATGCTTTCTTTTCTGTTGCGATGTTAGTCTCATGTATCAAGTTCCATATTTCGCTTCTTTAGTAAACCCACAACGGGTATCACCAGTTGTGACTTTTGAACCTTTACTTAAAGATGTCACTAAGTGCATATTTAGAACATAAACATGGTGTCAAAGCTAAACCCGTATAAGGTGTACCTCGTTTTTCTTTGCGTCAACCACAAGGGCACCAAAGTACTCTTTCAAGTTAAACTTTCGCCCAAATTCCCGTTATTTCTTTGGCTTATACTAAAGCTTTTCGTGGAGTGTTTTGAATATGATTTCCAGCTCGTATAGGTGTGTTTGTTTGCTGCAAATTCAGCCCCCTTGGGGTGTTCGTCTCGGCTTATTTTCAGCCACCCAAAGGGTGTTTAGCTGCTGCCACGCAGCCACCCAAAAGGGTGTTTAGCTGCTACAACACAGCCACCAATTAGGGTGCGTTTGGTACAGCAAATGGGGTGCGTTGCTGCTGATTTTCAGCACCAATTAGGGTGCGCTTGGTTTGCTCTCCTGGTTCAACAACGAAACAAAAAGGGGTGTTCGTTTCAGCTTATTTTCTGCCCAACAAAAGGGCATTCATGTCACCTATGCGCGGCCACCCAAAGGGGCATGTACCCGCTGAAACTCAGCCACCCAAAAGGAGTGTCTAGCTGCTGTAACGCAGCCACTCGAAGGGCATTTTTCCTCCTTCTCCTACCTGTTTTGATCCGAGTATATAGCTTCTATGTCAAACTTTCTTAAGACATGTTATTCTCTTTTTATTTCCCACAATGGGTGCGTTTGGTTCTTGCTGGAACCTGGGCCACGAAGCTACAACATAGTTGATTTCATCCTTGGGCCTAAAATCCATGTCAAGTACCTGTTGGAATGAAACCATTTAACATACATCCTTAAATTCACAAAACGGTTATGTTTCGAGCTCACTTTTCTTTGTGTACAAGAGTTTACAAAGTTAAGAACCAACAAATAAATTTCATAACATTGAGTATAACAAAAATCGTCATCCTAAATATGCTACGATTACTTGTCTTTTCACGCCTTGTTCACCACACGCTCACCTACTCGTTTTGACGTTGTTACTTCCAATATTATTCTCACAATGTCTCATTTTAAAAATATATGACATAAACAAATAATGACATACAAGTAACTCTTAATGTTAAATTATTCCAATATTTCATACTAAACGAGATTTATTCTACACCTAGTCGCCAATTATATTTTGGACATATAAATGCGTCATACCCATTTTTTTTTAAAGGACATTTATAACATATAAAACAGAAATTCATTTTATTTTACCGATATAATAAAACTATTACTTTCCTTATATATATATTTTTTAAACGACGTCATTATAACCTAAATACATTACTATTTATTTATGCTATTTTCCGTAAGTCCTCTCCAGGATATGACAAACCCACGACTCACTCGTTTTAATACTTTTGTGTGTCTCTAAGTACTTCCATGAGCCAAAGTTAAACATGTTCAATAATAAACGATACACTAAATAACTTAAACTTTTGGTGTATATAAATATTATCGAGTCAAAATACCAAGGTATTAATTAAAGTATTGGTATACAAATTATAGGTCGCGTGACGGTACTCGGTGCATCATTTACTTGACTTCTTTACTACTCGGATACTACTTGGCTAAGGTGAGTTCATAGCCTCGCCTTTACTTATTTCTTTCAAACCCCGCGAGGGAGATGCATGCTATAAACTAGAACACAAGTCTTTCTTAAACTGTATGCTGCCTGATCATTATTATTATAGCCTAAGTTGCCTGCCATAAGCCCCTTATATCATGAACCATTAATCACTTGCGAGTGAACGCGAATATTGTGGATAGTACTATGGGAATTAACGACCCCGACTCGGTTATCGGAAATAACCGGGGCGCACTATATTTGGTTAACTATGGAATTGGCAATTCCATCTTTGAGGGCAATATTATTACTTACACCAGTAATTAGGTGTATGCAGTTAGTTTGGTGTCATGAGCTTAGCGCATAATAATAATCTATGTTTTCCATGGTGATTGTATTCGAAGCAATTATCATCTTTTACTTGTGTTCAACTAATTATTTAAACCTATGAATATCACTCAACATTTTTGTTGACCTTTTTAAGCATGCTCATCTCAGGTACAAATTAGAATATCATGAAGGCGTGGAGTGGACGTCATGGGACGCTAGAAGTGGTGTTGTTTTCAATTAAAGTTATCATTTCGTAAACATTTAAACTATCTTTTATGTAACTTCGAAACATGTGGTATTTCCTTTTGTGTTTCCAAAACACTGAGTATTTATGAAATGGTAACAACTTTTTATTTAAAACGTCTCTTTAGAGTAGTTTTCTGTAACTTATGACTATGATCCTCTAAGTAATACCCCAAATAGTCTTCCGCTGTCACTTTGTGATTTTGGGGGTGTTACAGTATTATTTGTTAAGTAAATGTATTATTTGATAGGTATTGTGTGTAACTTGTAGGTATAAGTAGGTATTAATTGTAGCGTTAACTAAAAATAAGTTTTAACGGAACAAGATAAAATATATTGAAGTCATAAAAATTATAAAAATGCATTTCTTACAAAATTTGAGTGTAATAATAATTATCGTGTAATATTTAAGAAAACCATCGTAATCATATAAATATAACAATTTATATACAAAATAAATTTAAAACACTGGGTAAACTAATTATAATATTTTTATAATCTTAATATGAATATAAAAATATATCGGGATAATTTTTGGAAGTATTGGATCAATTATTCAAAATAATTAATTATGCGATAGTGTTTATTTAATAAGAAATTATACGTTTAATGTGAAATGCAAAACCATGCATGAACTAATATGATGAATATTGAGTTTGAGAAATGACCGAAAATTGAGAATTGTGACATTCTTCCCATGTCAGAGGAATCACGTCCTCGTGATTCAATCGATGATACTTAAAGGTCTACCCTTAGGTTTCGCGAAATCAGGGTGTATGGTCAAAGTGCTTATGCCAAAACTTACGCGTCTAGGTTTCTTATCTAATGAGGCTCACTGAATCTGAATAATAAAGTGGATCACTTAATGGTCTAGGGAAAACGTACCAGTTACGCATTGCGGGCTGCCTCGGTTCCTACATAGAATGCTCGGGCTCGGGGTGGACTGATATTGAGTACAGGGTTTGGGTTATTTCCTTCAATTGCCACAGCTAGATGAGCTTGCATCGGTGGCTTATTCAACTGAGGACAATTATTCCGGTAGTGATTCGGGCTGTTGCACTCTAAGCAAGTCCTTTGGTTATTCCTCATGTTGCCCGTGTTAACCGTTGTTATCGGTCTTGCACGCTCTCTACACTGGTTTGAAAAATGGCTCGACTGATTGCAAATTGTACATAAGCGGCAGGGCTTGGACTTCGGCTGATGATAAGCACATTTAGCACATTTGGGATGTGTACCCGCATATTCTCTTTGTTCAGTACCCGTTGCCACAAAAACTCTTGCTCTCTTGTTGTCTGCTACCACGTCCATCTGTCTACTCGATCCACTCGATTCTTTCCTCTTGTCACTGCTCTTCAAAGTCCCATTTCTGACCATCTCATCTGTTAGGGTTCCTGCTCTCAATATTGCACTTTGTATTGTAGACAGCTCAGTAGTTTTCACAGTTCCACGGATTTCGGGGACAAGACCATATATGTACCTATCGATTCTCTTAGATTCAGGGGTGACCAGATGAGGAACTAGTCTGGCTAATTCATGGAATCGGTCTGTGTAGGCTGCGTGACCAGCTCCTATCATGGACTGGTGATAAAGTTCGTCTTCCAGTTTTTGCATTTCATTATCCGGGCAATACTCCTCTTTCAATAACGCCTTAAATTCGTCCCATGTCATACCTGTAGCTGCTTCTCTGCCCCTAGCCTGTAGCTATGTGTTCCACCATGTCAATGCCTTTCCTGATAGCAAGCAAGCAACATACTTTACCCTCTGATGTGTGGCACAATTGCTGATGTCGATCACTGACTCTGTCTTCTCTACCCATCGAGTATACGCCAAAGCACCTCCTATACCATCAAACTCCACTGGTTTGCATGCCGAAAATTCCTTATATGTGCATCCAATTCTGTTGTTGTTGTTGGTGGTGGTGGTGTTGTTGTTGTTGTTACTGCCAACTACATTGTTGGTGTCGCCATTCCCGTTCCCGCGGTTTCCCGAGTTATTCATATGGTTTCCAACTTGTGTGATGTCACAATTCTCAAATTCCGGTCATTTCTTAAACTCAATATTCATCATATTAGTTCATGCATGAATTTTCATTTCACGTTAAACGCATAATTTCATATTAAATAAACGCTATCGCGTAATTAATTATTTTGAACATTTGATCCGATACTTCCAAAAATGATCCCGACATATTTTTATACTTACATTTAGTTTATAAAAATAATATTTTGAGTTTACCTAGTGTTTTAAATTTATTTTGTGTATAAATCGTTAAATTTATATTATTATGACGCTTTTCTTAAAAACTACACGATAATTATTATATCACTCAAATTTTGCAAGAAATGTATTTTTACAATTTTTAAGATCTCAATATACTTTACTTTGATCTATTAAAAATTACTTTTACCTAAAACTACCTTAAATACACTAATGTATATACAATCTTACAAGTTATTATTACCTTAACTTACTTTCTTTTACTTACACTTTTATACACAATAATATACATTATAAAAAAAAAAAAAAAAAAAAAAAAAAAAAAGATATTTTGGGAAACACTCTCCCCAAAAATCCGGCCAAGGGGGGGGGGATGAATCAAAGAGTTGTTAGATTTTTTTTCATTCATTTACTTACACACTCCAAACCTTACACACTATCATAATTCAAAGCTTTCAATTCAAGATTTTCTCTTCCTTTTTCTTTGTCTCCAAACCGGCCAAGCAACAAAGGGTAGAAGGAGTTTATCAAAAATCTTCAAATCAAGTTTTTAACAATCTAGTTACACTCTTAATCAAGGTTTTGAAATAAAAACCTAGGGTGTTTAGGTTTAATCCTTGTTCTAATCACCTCATCAAGTAACTAGTAAGCATATCACATTCATTTTACATCTTTCATTATCATTTCATATGTATTTCATCATCTTTTTAGCAAGCATGCAAGACTTATGGTTATTTATACCATTTTTACATTGTTTTTAGAGTTTTATATATAAAAGTCATCCTATAATTTATCCCTTGTTATATATTGGTCTTGATGATGTTTAGGAACCCATGACACCCTAAGAAGGTGTATGGTAGGATTAGAATAGCTTTGGAGTTGTTTTGAAGGGATTGGAATAGGTTTAGTACGAGAAAAACTCTTTTCGACAAGTCTAAAAAGTGGTCTGATCTTATTTTGTATTTCTGGAAAATCCGACAGTAGACATTGGCCTAGATAATTAGAAAATATACTTTAAAACGAATCCGTGGCCGCTTGAACGGATTAAAACGGAGCTATAACGAAGAAGTTATGAATTTTTCAAGTTTGACGACGAAATATATATTTCCTGAAATTTCAGCACACTATTTTTGTTTTGTACGAGTCAAAAACGAGTCTTAAGCTTTATAAATTATTTCGACTTATCAAAAATATATTAGTATACTTTGATACGAAGCTAAGGACGTATAATACGTAGAAAACGGATTTGTAACGACTAAAATATACACGTTTTTACAAAATTGCCGTAACTTTATTAGTAAGAAAAACTATATTATTTTTAGTTGACAAGTGTTACGGTAAACAAAACGACCATATTGAAGGCTATTTTTAACGTTGACGTAGAACTTTTTGTAACGAGATGTCTTCTAATAAAATCGAGATCACCAAGCATATTTTCCAAAACGACCAACCGTTTGTATAGCGGAGTTGTAATGAATTATTTACGGTTGCTTAAACTTTGCCGAAACTCACTTTTAAACAACATTTTGGACAAAATCACCCTACTTAACCTATGTTTTTCTTTATGAACGAGACCTCTAGGATAAAAACTTAAATGCCAAAACTTTGAGATTTTGATACAAGCTTTCCAAAACCGTTTAGTTCGTTTCCTAACGTTCGACGTACACCATTTTACGACTAGCTTTTCGAGGCCATTTTAGTCACTTTCATGAAATTTCCAACGACATTATTTTACGACGAAAAGTTATAATTTCACAATAAACCATTAAGAAACTATTGTAGGATGACATTTTGACGTAAATATTTGTAAAGTAATTTAAGAATGGTCAAGACGTCAAAAGGAGTATTTTTCGACGAAGAGTGTTATTTTTAAAATTCATAAGTGGTATAAATATCATCCGAATTGCGTGCATAACATTACATCATGACTTATTGCATATCATATCATTCATAATAGGTCAGTTTCGAGATTCACGCTACATTTCGGTGTAACCACTTTTGTCATCGCATCTATTCATCAAGTGAGTAATCACATCCCCTTTTTACCGTTTTACTATATTTTGGGGCGAAATGCATGAACCGTTCTTGAGCTAAATTGTTTACTACTTTTATTAACTAGTTTGACTAGAACGTGTGAACTTGAAACAAATCCTTGAACTTAATTATGAAATAATGCCTTACTTGAATTTATTGAACCGTACATGTTATGACTTGACCTAAAGTCTCCTATGTTCGGAGCATCACTATAAAGTCTCCTATGCTCGGAGCATCACTATAAAGTCTCCTATGTTCGGATTATATCTTTGGGAAGAGGCACCCAGTATATCTTTGGGAAGAGGCACCCAGTATATCTTTGGGAAGAGGCACCCATTATATCTTTGGGAAGAGGCACCCAACATAACTTTGGGTAGTGGCACCCAGCTTAATTTGGTTTCATCAGTAGCATCCCTGAATTATTATATTCGCGGTTTTATATTGTGAACTATTATGACCGCTTATACTTGACTACTTCATACGCTATATTTTGTGCAATGGGTTGTGAATACACAGGTTGCAAGTTTTGTATGGGCGGAACTTGGAACTGAGTGGATTTACAATGCCTTTGCTTTGTGGACTATTTTCGTTGACCGAAAGCTTTGAATATATCTTACGAGTTTTCTTATTTTGCTAAACATGTTTACTCACCAACTATTTTCATAGTTGACCCGTTTTTCTCTCATGCATTTCAGGTGATCGTTAGTAAGCTTTTTCTACCAGGTCTTGCATAATGAAGTTTTCACTTGTCAATACAAATCGTTATGTAATAGAACGCAATATTTTGGGAACTAAACTTTGTAATATATTTGCCGATGTCGGCTAAACTGGTGTTGTAATGGTGTACTCTTTCTTTTAAATCTTAACGTTGGTATGTTCTATTACCTTGTGCTTATGTTCCCTTCCATTACACCTCGTGTTTCCGCCTCCGGCGAGGGTGTGACATGTGACAATAGTGGGAAGCAAGATTTGAAGTTGTTGAGCGATGATGGCGGCAAAATCAGGGTTTCCGCCAGCGTTGTTGTCATTGTTACCCATGTGGCTACCGCCTTCTCTACCTCCACGCTCACCTGTCCTTCCACCCCTTTGCGCCGCACCACCTCGGCCAGTGCTGCGTGTTACCCTCTTTGGTGCCATGATCTCTGCAAGGAAAGAACCGTTGAATTCCCAATGTCTATACTTAACGTCCTCAAACATAATACCACGCCACAAATTGGTTCCTAAGGTGTGCCCACACCGATCTACGTATGCGTGGTCGCATATGTCCACATGGGTTGTGACGCATTTATAATTATGTTGGCCACCATAATTATAATTGCCTCATTTCACACGTGTACATACCACCAAGCATACATGTCTCGGCGTTTGATGTTACTTAAATAGGTAGCTAGTCTATCATCCGATTCTAAACGGTGGAGGAGAAATTTAGGGTAGGTATCTATGGAGAGTCGCACTTGGTGTATAGGAAATTCCTTTAGGTGCTAAAGTCATGATGAAGTTTGGTCGCTAATAGTTCCCAAAGTATCCTCAAGAGAACTCCCATCCTCGGGCAAAATCATCAAATCTATACAGCTATATAGTAACACTTATTTAGCTCAATCTCATGTCTCATCAAACAAGAACTGTCACGAGATCAAGTTAGATAAGTGTTTATTACTGAGCTCCATATCTCTAATGACTCGACTAGATTTTGAGACTCCCCTATTGGTACAAGGAAACCATGTTATCCAATGAGGTGGGTCTAAACGAAATTTTTCAGAAAACATATGCGCACGAAAAGTGTGTAAGGCAATAGGAAAAGAAAGGATCAATGTGAAAGCGGTTATAGTCTAGGGACTAAAATGCAACCTAGTTCTCTATAACCAAGGCTCTGATACCAATCTGTCACACCCCCAAAATATCGCAGCGGAACGATAGTGTCATTGGGGTATGACGTCATAGCACAAAGTATGGATACAGAAAACGACCTCTTTAATGAGACGTTTTGAAAAGTCTACCATTCGATTAAGTAAGTTAAAGTTTACAAAACAAGAAATTCCAAAGTTTGATAATACATAAAGGTTTACAAAACATGTCGAATGGTAATTGTTAAAAGCACAAGACTCCAATGTATGCCATGTGACCCAAAAGCTCCATGAAATGCTATCACCTTACGACCTGAGATAAACATGCTAAAAAGTGTCAACACAAAGGTTGGTGAGTTCATAAGTTTGTAATAAAATGATCTGAAATACTTTGAGAAATGTTCACACAGCAAAGGCATTGTAAATCCACCCAGTTCCAAGTTCCGCCCATACAAAACTTGCAACCTGTGTGTTCACAACCCATTGCCCAAAATAGAATGACAATCATGATTATGCGCATCAAGGTAGTTAAATTATAAATGTCACCACAAGGGTCTTCCAACAACTCGTGTTGGGATGTTCCTCCAACGACTCACGTTGGGATGTATCCATAAAAATGGCCTTCCAACATATAAATATTGGGATGTTCCTCCAACGACTCACGTTAGGCTGTATCCAAATAGAGTGAATTACATAATTGGTCCTTGTGGTTTGTTGAAAATTGCAGAAAATGTCCTTGTGCTTTTTTTTTACGCGTTTCGTCCCTGTGGTTTACAAATCTTATGGATTTTGTCCCTCGTCCAAAAATGTCCGTTAAGTGTCTTGCGTTGTTAGTCCTTCGTTAGTGCAGTCCGTTAAGTGTTTTGCACTGTTAGTCCTTCGTTAATAAATTTTGCACCGTTAGTCCTTATTTTTTAAAATATAGTTTTCCCCAATTAGTCCCTCCGTTAATAATAGTTTTCACCCGTTTTTGTCCGTTTTTATCCGTTTTCGTTCGTTTTTTATCCGTTTTTTTACGTTTTTCGTCCGTTTTTTACGTTTTTATCCCTTTTCGTCTGTTTTTTACGCTTTTGTCCGTTTTTGTCTGTTTTTTATCCGTTTTCGACCGTTTTTTTACATTTTTATTCGTTTTCGTCAGTTTTTTTTTTAAAGTTTTTGTCCGTTTTTGAAAAAAAAAATATATCAAATTTAAAAAAAAATTGAATAAAAAATTTCAAAAAAAAATTTTGAACAAAAATATTTTTTTTCAAATATTTAAAAAAAAAAAAACGGACATTGAAAAAAAATTTCCGAAAAATATTTTTTTTCAAATATATTTTTTTTAAATCTTAAAAACTTTCCGAAAAATATTGAAAAAAAACGGAAATATTTTAAAAAAAGTATATATATTTTGAAAAATATTTTTTTTATTCAAATTTTTTTTTTGAAATTTTTTATTCAAAATTTTTTTTAAACGGACAAAAACGTAAGAAAAACCGATAAAAACGTGCGAAAAACGGTCACAACGTAAGAACAACGGACAAAACGAAAGAAAACATACAAAACATAAGAAAAACGGACAAAAACGGATGAAAACCGATAAAAACGTAAGAAAAATGGACAAAAACTATATAAAACGAAAGAAAACGGACGGAAAACGTAAAAAAAACGGGGGGAAACGGATAAAAAACGAACGAAAACGGATAAAAATGGACAAAAACGGGTGAAAACTATTATTAACGGATGGACTAATTGGGGAAAACTATATTTTAAAAAATAAGGACTAACGGTGCAAAATTTATTAACGAAGGACTAACAGTGCAAAACACTTAACAGACTGCACTAACGAAGGACTAACAACGCAAGACACTTAACGGACATTTTTGGACGAGGGACAAAATCCGTAAGATTTGTAAACCACAGGGACGAAACGCGTCAAAAAAAAAGCACAGGGACATTTTCTGCAATTTTCAACAAACCACAAGGACCAATTATGTAATTCACTCATCCAAATAAATGGCCTTCCAACATATAAATATTGGGATGTTTGTTTAAGTCTAGTCACTTCACGCACCAAGTCTAAAGTATAAGTAATGTTGTTTGGCAAAAGAGTTTAAATGTTTTGATAAATAAGCATGTATCTCGTCCCAAATAGTTTATAAGAATTTAAACGAGTAAAAGCGGGGTATGAACTCACCTGGTATGATTGATATGCTAACAAAATGAAGTGCACGAAAATGAGGCTCGGAAACTATCCGCGACCTAGAATAAATGATATGCTCTAATATAAGTCATGAAACAATGTCGTGCATGCAAACTCATATGATATCCATACCACTTGTACACTTTTCATACTTTGAAAATATGCCCCAAAATGGCCTCGTAAAACTAGTCGTGAAATATTGTACGTTAAGAGTTAGTGATGAAACTCGGCGTTTTTGAAAACCTTGCAACAATGTCTAGAAGTCGTATCATTTAACTTTTGACCATACGGGTCTCGATCAATGAGAAAAATGGCTCTCAACATGACATATTACAAAAACTGTTTTTAGACTTAGGTTTATTTTGCTACTAGAAGCTGTCAAAATAAATAGAGTTTCGTCGGGTTTCAAACGTGTATATCTTGGTCGTTATAAACTTGTTTTCTACTTTCTTTATATCCCCGGATTCGTGATAATATATACTAATATATTTTTGATAATTCGACACATTTAATAACGCTTAAGATTCATTTTTGACTCGTAAAAAGTTGATATAACATGCTGAATTTTCTGAAGATAATTAGTTTTTGTCGTCAACTTGAAAAATTCATAACTTCTTCGTTATAGCTCCGTTTTAATCCGTTCAAGCGGCCACGTTTTCGTTTTAAAGTATATTTTCTAAATATCTAATCCAAAAAATTTTACTTACTGTCGAAATTTCCATATTTTCAAAATATGGACAGACCCTTTATAAAACTTGTCGAAATGAGTTTTTCTCGCGCCAAACCTATTCTAACCAATTCAAAACAACTCCGAAGCTATTCTAATCCTACCATACACCTTCTTAGGGTGTCATGGTTTCCTAGGCATTACCAAGAGTGATATATTACAAGGAATAGTTATAGGAAGACATATATATATATAACTCTTAAAATCAATGAAAAAGTGGTACAAACATCATATGACTTGCATGTTTTCTCAAATATGATGAAATGAATATGAAAATGAATATGAAATATGATCATGAATATGAAAAGCTTACAAGTAATTTGATGAGGTTTATGAGAACAAAGGATTTTTCCTAATCACCCAAGGTTTATATTGCAAAACCTTAAACAAAAGTATACTAGAGTGTATAAAACTTGTCTTGAAAATTTTTGGATAAACCTCTCTTGATCCCTATGGTTGGCCGGTTTTGCTAGTGGAGAGGAAGAGAAATTTTTTGTGATTTACACCTAAGTGTATGTGTTAGTGTGTTTTAATTGAACAAATATCTAGTAAAGTTGTAGATAGGTGTAAAGTTTTTGTGAAGATATTTATCAAAGTGTGATGACAAGTCTAGGTGGCCGGTTATGGGTAGAAATGGGGGAGGTTGGATGAGTTTGATGATTTAGTGTATTTGTAGTCACCTGGAAAATTTCACTATTTTAAATCTTCATAATTTATGAACTAGACCGTTTATCAAATTTATTTGATCTAAATTGAGCATTTTAGCATGTACATTTCATCTTTTCTTGCATAAAAATTATGCATATCCGAGTAGTCTTATTTAACCATGCCTGATCTCTACTGATTTCTAAATCAGTCTCACAAGAAAGATTTTCTTGTCTTATGAGTCCGCACGCGTACCAGAATAAAATAAAGGAAAACGCGAGGAAATAAAAGCAAATTAATAAAAATCTAAAGTTTCGTCAGCATGTCAGTTTATGTATGACGTATCCGGAAATATGAGTAATATAATTGTTCCGTTAAAAATTATACATTTACGAATTAACAACGGAGTACCAAAATACGTCTAATACCAAGACAATACACAAAAATTAAATACACACTACCTTTTTCTTTTACTTATAATTAAAATTACAAAATAAAATAAAAACCAAGTTATCTTATCCCTAACCTACTCTAACCCACGCCCCCCCTCTTTTCTCAATATCTGTTTCTCTGCTCCTGCTTCCGCCATCCTCAGAAACGCATCCCTGCCTTCATCACCTCCATTTTCGTCTCTCTTTTTCCCCCTGCACACGCTGCCATGTCCTCTCCAAGAATAGCTACACCTCCAAAAACCCTTTCCCAACATCTTATGCAACTTCAAACCAAGAACAGCTAACCTTTGGCTTATCCCATGAAGATATCGACAAACCAAGGACTCTTTGTCCTCTTTGGACCACGGCTGAAGACAAATACAGAGGAAGACCACGTGAAGAGTTGATACCGTTGCTCAAAGGAGACAAGTATCTCAACCCCACTTCGGATGTACTAGTCAAACTACCCATCTTCATCCCTTTATATACCCCCCAAACGGTTCACAGTTGATGCCACAAACTCACAACAAAAATCAAAAACTAGAAAGAGTGTTCGAAGCGCTTGTGGTTCCTGTGGATTCGGTTTGGTGGGATTGTTTCTACTTATTGTTCTCTTCCGATTCGACTCGTATTTATAAGGTTTCTTCCTTAGCTTAGCTTTCTTTTTCTTTTTTTTTATCTTGTTACTTGTATTGTTGTTGTTGATTAAAACATGATATTGAATTAAGTTTGGAACCCTACTCGAACTATAAATCTTATGGAGAATGAATTCTTTTGTTATGGTTAATCAACATCATAAGTAGTTTATGAATTTACTTCTTGTTTTAGAATTGGTAAAATGTTTCTATAAGAATCTGCTTGGATGGATATGTAGCCAAGAAAATGTATAAAGTTTTGCTGGGTGATAGAAGTTATAAGAATCAGTTTAAAAAGATCAAATATATACATGGTAGTAAACTTGCTATATGTTGTTTGGGTCAGTCACACGAGGGGTACGAAGATCAAAAGTCTTAAAACACTTAAACAGGTAATCGACATTAAAAGGAGTCGTAAGTGTTATCCTTGTTTCGAGTTGTTAAAATGTTTTAATAAAGTTCTATTCTGATTGGGTATATAGTCGAAAACGTATAAACCTTCGTTAAGCAACACTACTTGAAACGGTTAAAATGGGTAAATGAATGGTAGCGATAATAAAGGTTGAAATCTGAAATGTATTGAAATGTCTGGCTAAATCTTGGCTCGTCTAATAGGCCTCAGAGCCAAACCTTTGTGTGACCACGTGTAGGCTTTGTGGTTATGCTTTCTTTTCTGTTGCGATGTTAGTCTCATGTATCAAGTTCCATATTTCGCTTCTTTAGTAAACCCACAACGGGTATCACCAGTTGTGACTTTTGAACCTTTACTTAAAGATGTCACTAAGTGCATATTTAGAACATAAACATGGTGTCAAAGCTAAACCCGTATAAGGTGTACCTCGTTTTTCTTTGCGTCAACCACAAGGGCACCAAAGTACTCTTTCAAGTTAAACTTTCGCCCAAATTCCCGTTATTTCTTTGGCTTATACTAAAGCTTTTCGTGGAGTGTTTTGAATATGATTTCCAGCTCGTATAGGTGTGTTTGTTTTCTGCAAATTCAGCCCCCTTGGGGTGTTCGTCTCGGCTTATTTTCAGCCACCCAAAGGGTGTTTAGCTGCTGCCACGCAGCCACCCAAAAGGGTGTTTAGCTGCTGCAACACAGCCACCAATTAGGGTGCGTTTGGTACAGCAAATGGGGTGCGTTGCTGCTGATTTTCAGCACCAATTAGGGTGCGCTTGGTTTGCTCTCCTGGTTCAACAACGACACAAAAAGGGGTGTTCGTTTCAGCTTATTTTCTACCCAACAAAAGGGCATTCATGTCACCTATGCGCGGCCACCCAAAGGGGCGTGTACCCGCTGAAACTCAGCCACCCAAAAGGAGTGTCTAGCTGCTGTAACGCAGCCACTCGAAGGGCATTTTTCCTCCTTCTCCTACCTGTTTTGATCCGAGTATATAGCTTCTATGTTAAACTTTCTTAAGACATGTTATTCTCTTTTTATTTCTCACAATGGGTGCGTTTGGTTCTTGCTGGAACCTGGGCCACGAAGCTACAACATAGTTGATTTCATCCTTGGGCCTAAAATCCATGTCAAGTACCTGTTGGAATGAAACCATTTAACATACATCCTTAAATTCACAAAACAGTTATGTTTCGATCTCACTTTTCTTTGTGTACAAGAGTTTACAAAGTTAAGAACCAACAAATAAATTTCATAACATTGAGTATAACAAAAATCGTCATCCTAAATATGCTACGATTACTTGTCTTTTCACGCCTTGTTCACCACACGCTCACCTACTCGTTTTGACGTTGTTACTTCCAATATTATTCTCACAATGTCTCATTTTAAAAATATATGACATAAACAAATAATGACATACAAGTAACTCTTAATGTTAAATTATTCCAATATTTCATACTAAACGAGATTTATTCTACACCTAGTCGCCAATTATATTTTGGACATATAAATGCGTCATACCCATTTTTTTTAAAGGACATTTATAACATATAAAACAGAAATTCATTTTATTTTACCGATATAATAAAACTATTACTTTCCTTATATATATATATTTTAAACGACGTCATTATAACCTAAATACATTACTATATATTTATGCTATTTTCCGTACGTCCTCTCCAGGTTACGACAAACCCACGACTCACTCGTTTTAATACTTTTGTGTGTCTCTAAGTACTTCCATGAGCCAAAGTTAAACATGTTCAATAATAAATGATACACTAAATAACTTAAACTTTTGGTGTATATAAATATTACCAAGTCAAAATACAAAGGTATTAATTAAAGTATTGGTATACAATTATAGGTCGCGTGACGGTACTCGGTGAATCATTTACTTGATCTTGTTCACTACTCGGATACTACTTTGCAAAGGTGAGTTCATAGCCTCGCCTTTACTTATTTCTTTCAAACCCCGTGAGGGAGATGCATGCTATAAACTAGAACACAAGTCTTTTCTTAAACTGTATGCTTGCCTGATCATTATTATTATAGCCTAAGTTGCCTGCCATAAGTCCCTTACATCATGAACCATTAATCACTTGCGAGTGAACGCGAATATTGTGGATAGTACTATGGGAATTAACGACCCCGACTCGGTTATCGGAAATAACCGGGGTGCACTATATTTGGTTAACTATGGAATTGGCAATTCCATTTCTGAGGGCAATATTATTACTTACACCAGTAATTAGGTGTATGCAGTTAGTTTGGTGTCATGAGCTTAGCGCATAATATAATCTATGTTTTCCATGGTGATTGTATTCGAAGCAATTATCATCTTTTACTTGTGTTCAACTAATTATTTAAACCTATGAATATCACTCAACATTTTTGTTGATCTTTTTAAGCATGCTTATCTCAGGTACTAATTAGAATATCATGAAGGCGTGGAGTGGACGTCATGGGACGCTTGAAGTGGTGTTGTTTTCAATTAAAGTTATCATTTCGTAAACGTTTAAACTATCTTTTATGTAATTTCAAACATGTGGTATTCCCTTTTGTGTTTCCAAAACACTGAGATTTATGAAATGGTAACAACTTTTTATTTAAAACGTCTCTTTAGAGTCGTTTTCTGTAACTTATGACTATGATCCTCTAAGTAATACCCCAAATAGTCTTCCGCTGTCACTTTGTGATTTTGGGGGTGTTACAGATTGGTATCAGAGCCAGGTTATAGAGAACCAACTTGTATTCTCAAAACAAATTGGACTATAACCACGTTTTCAAATGGACCGTTTTACACCACCACTTCACGTCCTCCGCGCCTACTTCGTACCGATTACATGTATGAGATTCGCTTAGCGGATATTACATAACTACAAAAAACTTGCATGATAAAAACTTATAAATGCTAGCTTTCATTTAGTTAGGCATTTAGATTTGCGTGGCAGATTATGCGCGACTAACTAAAAACTTATTCACTGCATGACTTTATTTACTTATAAGTGCACATTTTCTTTTGGGTTGTTACAGTACCATGTCGACTGCTACTCACCCTATCGACTTGACCTCCGACAGTGATATGGACGATACTATGTCCTCTGCCCCTACTCCCTTGGCACCGGCTCTCATCACACCTGTGTCCTCTGAGACTGAGCCTTTCGAGGAGGGTGAAGTCGTTGTCACCCCACCTACTTTGACCATACACGAGCACCTGCCCGTTTTTGGTCCCCCCACTTATGACTGATATCTGGAGTCACAGCAGTGGCTATCACCTTCTGACATTATGTCCCAGACACACTCACACACTGATTCCGTGTCTTCTATTTCTTGCCCATCACCACTGCCTGTTCGCCGAAGGCGAAGGCGAGCTAGCGTTCTCAAACCCTACGAGCCCGCGCCATTTGGTCGGCCATTCCGTTACCGTGAGGATGGTGCTACTTTTATGCATACCGCTCGGAAACAAGCGAGGGCACCCATCACTTTCATTCCACCATCTGACATACCATCATCCTCTGCTTTTCCACCATCAGCTGCACCTGCACCACCACTCATACCTGTTTCACCACTACCACCACCTACCACATTCATTTATCAGACCACCACCGTGCCGGTTTCATCCTCACCCCGTGCATCATCACCCTTGGTGATGCACACTGAGCCGATGACATCTCTTGGGGAGAGAGTCCGTCTCTCACCCGCACATTCGGACCCATATCACCAGGCTATGTTTGGTACCTCTGAGCCGAGAGCCCATAGGAGGGTCGATGCTAGACGTTGGTCATACATGATGCCGCTCATTAGTCGATGGAGGTCGGAGGAGGGTGCACCTAGCGCTGTGGAGCTTGGAGAGCACCTATTTGCTGCTGCTGAGACTCTCCCTGTCACGGGAGAACCCCTTCATCATACCATTCCATTGTTAGCTGCCCGAGTGCTGCGAGCTGAGGATCAGCTTGAGGATGTTGTGGCATTTGTTGATGAGGTTCCGTTGGTACGTATCGAGAACATTGAGGATGAGGTTGGAGAGCTCCTTAACGGGAGGACCACGATGGAGAGAGCGCTTGATAGGATTGGTGCCCAGAGTGAGAGAGCTAGCGGAGCAGTTACAGTGTTGGAGAGGAGGATGGAGTCAGATAGATTAGGACTGCTGGACAGAGCTGAGATATTGGAGGGAGTTGTGCGACGACAGTCGGAGAGGATGATTATCATGGAGACTCGTGCTACTGCTTTGGAGCAGAGATTGGAGGCACGAGATAGAGAGGCGGATGAGCTGGCAGAGCTAGTCCGTGACCTACAGCGCCGATTGAGGGGCACACCCGACAACCTCTAGATTGGTGATTCATCTATTTAGTTTTCTGGTACCTTAGCCTGCCGCATGTGGCACTAATAAAGGCTTTGTATTCGCATGTTTTGTAAACTATCGAACAAGCTATTTATGTGACATTGTATGGTATTGTATCACCATGTATGGATGGTGAACCTATGGCATTATGGTTGTTGTCTCTTGATATTCTTATGTATGATGATCTTCTTATTTATCGGTTTATGTGAATCGAAGTGATCATTTTTATATATTCTCTTATGTGGTTCTAACATATTGTGATTCTTTCTTATGATGATTATACTCTATTGATGTAATGTGAAGATCTTGACTATTATGAAACCATTTTTATAATAATTCACAATTATGTTGAATAATTCTGAAATCTGAGTGTATGTTTTTTAGAAAAATGGCAAGAACAAGAACTACCTCTACCCCTACTCAAACTCCCGAGATGACCCCTGAAGCAATTCGGAGGCTAGTTACTAATGAAATTGGTGCTGCTTTTGCTGCAAGACCTGCTGAGGCAGCTCGAACAAATGAAGCCCCAAATCAAGCCAACCGGAATGAAGCTGTGGTGAATCGCAAATGTGGATACAAAGAGTTCATGAATTGCAAACCTACTTTCTTCAAAGGAACTGAAGGCGCTGTTGGCCTTATCCATTGGTTTGAAAGATCTGAAACTGTGTTTCTTCTAAGTGATTGCTCAGAAGATTGCAAGGTGAAATTTGCTACTGGTACACTGCTGGAAGATGCATTGTCTTGGTGGAAGGCTCATGCCCAACCTATTGGCATGGAAGAAGCCTACAAAACCACTTGGACTGAACTGAAGCAATTGATGATGAAGCAATACTGTCCAAGGACCGAGATCAAGAAGCTGGAAGATGAGTTCTACCATCTGACTACTAAGGGCAATGATCTCAAGACCTACTTCAAGCGTTTCCAAGAATTGAAAGCTCTATGTCCATCCATGGTTTCTGATGAGGTTAAGTTGCTGGAAAATCTCATTGGGGGATTACCCCGAAACATTGAGGGCAATGTTACTGCATCAAAGCCCAAGACCGTGGAAGAAGTGATCACAATTTCCTACCAACTCATGGATCAAGTCTTGAAACATGGATCCGTGCAAGGCAACAATGACAACAAAAGGAAATTTGATGACCGCCGAGGCAACACTTCAAACAACCACCATCACAACAACTCTTTCCATCACAACAATAATCGTAACAACAACAACCAAGGCCGCAACAATCACAATCAACACCGCAACAACAATCCCAACCCATACCACCAAAACCGAAACAACCACCACAATCAACAAAACCGTAGGCAAGAAGTTGCGAGGGCTTATGCTGCTACCCCCGCCACTGGAAGAGGCTATGCTGGACCACACCCTTTGTGCACTCGATGCAACCTGCATCATGTGGGACGTTGTACCATTAAGTGTGGAAAGTGTAACAAGGTGGGCCATACCCACAAGGATTGCCGAAGCCCTGCTACTAGAAGTAACCTTCAACCCATGGGAATAACTTGCTTTGGATGTGGAGAAGCTGGACATGTCAAGAGTAGATGCCCGAAGCTGTACTGGAACAACAACAACAATAACAACAACAACCCTGCTAGAGCAAGAGCTTATGTGCTAGGAGATGGAGATGCACAAGAAAACCCGGATGTCGTTACGGGTACGTTTTCACTCAACCATCATTTAGCTAAAGTGTTATTTGATTCTGGAGCCGACAAAAGCTTTGTGTCTTCTAATTTTGCACCTTTGTTAAAAGTCACCCCAACTACCCTAGATACCACTTATGAAGTAGAGCTAGCCGATGGAAAAATAGTAGGAACTAACACTATCCTTCGAGGTTGCAACCTATCCTTATCAAATCACCCGTTCGATATAGACCTTATGCCTATCCAATTTGGTAGCTTCGATGCTGTCATTGGCATGGATTGGCTATCCAAGAATCGTGCAAGAATCATCTGTGACGAGAAAGTCGTTCACATTCCTCTCGATGGCGAAACTCTAATCATTCGGGGTAATCGTAGTAAGACCCGATTGAACATCATCTCGTGCGTTAAAACGGCGAAGTACATAGAAAAAGGATGCCACATTTTTCTAGCACAAGTAACGGAGAAGAAGGAGAAAGCGAACGAGAAGCAACTAAAAGACGTCCCCGTGGCTAGAGACTTTCCCGAAGTATTTCCTAAAGACTTGCCTGGCCTTCCTCCAAGTCGGCAAGTAGAATTCCAAATCGAGCTAGTGCCGGGAGCGGCACCCGTGGCACGAGCACCCTATAGATTGGCACCTTCCGAACTACAAGAATTGTCTGACCAACTTCAAGAACTGTCCGAAAAAGGATTTATTCGACCGAGTTCTTCGGCTTGGGGAGCTCCGGTCTTATTTGTCAAAAAGAAGGACGGATCTTTCCGCATGTGTATTGATTACCGAGAGTTGAACAAACTGACGGTGAAAAATCGCTATCCATTGCCTAGGATTGATGATCTGTTTGACCAACTGCAAGGGTCAAGCGTCTACTCAAAGATTGATCTGAGATCTGGTTATCATCAACTGAGGGTTAGAGAGGAGGATATCCTGAAAACTGCTTTTCGAACACGATACGGCCACTACGAGTTCCAAGTGATGCCATTTGGTTTGACAAATGCACCGGCGGTATTCATGGACCTAATGAACCGAGTGTGTAAACCTTACTTGGACAAATTTGTGATTGTGTTCATTGACGACATTCTCATCTATTCCTGCAACAAGGAAGAGCATGCGGAAAGAAGAACTGTATGCTAAATTTTCCAAGTGCGACTTCTGGATTCAAAAAGTTCAATTCCTTGGTCACGTGATAGATAGTAACGGTCTTCATGTTGATCCTTCAAAAATCGAAGCTGTCAAAGATTGGTCATCCCCTACTACCCCTACCGAGATACGTCAATTTTTGGGTCTTGCGGGTTATTATCGAAGATTTATCGAAGGATTTTCGAAAATCGCTAAACCTCTAACGGAGCTAACCCAGAAAAAGAAAAACTTTGACTGGGGAGAGAAACAAGAGTTAGCCTTTCAACTCTTGAAACAAAAGCTTTGTGAAGCTCCTATCTTAGCCTTACCCGATGGAGTGGAATATTTTGTGGTCTACTGTGATGCATCACACCTAGGGTTAGGTGCGGTACTGATGCAAAGGAACAAGGTGATCGCTTATGCTTCACGACAACTCAAAACTCATGAGAAGAACTACACTACCCATGACTTGGAATTGGGAGCCGTGGTTTTCGCTCTCAAGATATGGAGACATTACTTATATGGAACCAAGTGTACGGTGTTTACCGACCATAAAAGTCTCCAACACATTCTCGATCAAAAGGAGTTAAACATGCGACAATGCCGATGGCTAGAATTGCTTAGTGATTACGACTGTGAAATCCGTTATCACCCGGGAAAGGCAAATGTCGTAGCTGATGCTCTTAGTCAAAAGGATCGACCTAAACCTCTTCGAGTAAGATCCTTGGGAATGACAATTAAGTCACCCCTTCCATCAAAAATCCTTGAAGCTCTCAAACCTGAAAATCTTCCCAACGAGAGAATCTTTGGAATGCCGGAAAACGAGAACGGTTTTGCGCAAAGATCGGATGGAACCTTATGTTTTGGCAATAGAAGTTGGATACCACTTTATGGAGGAATACGAGAACTCATTATGCATGAGTCTCACAAGTCTAAATATTCCATTCACCCGGGATCCGACAAAATGTACCAAGATCTCAAGAAGCTTTATTGGTGGCCAAACATGAAAGCTGAAATTGCAACGTACGTTGGGAAATGTCTCACCTGCTCTCGAGTCAAAGCCGAATGTCAAAAACCTTCCGGATTGTTAACACAACCTGAACTTCCAGTTTGGAAGTGGGAGAGAATCACCATGGACTTCATAACCAAACTACCAAAGACTGCTAGAGGTTACGACACCATCTGGGTCATCATTGATCGTCTTACCAAATTCGCTCATTTCCTACCCATCAAGGAAAATGATGAAATGGAAACCCTTGCTCAACTATACCTGAAGGAAATTGTATCCCGTCATGGAGTACCAATTTCCATCATTTCTGATCGTGACAGTCGTTTTACTTCACACTTCTGGAAATCTCTTCAAAAGGCCTTAGGTACTCGTTTGGATATGAGTACCGCATATCATCCCCAAACCGATGGCCAAAGTGAAAGGACTATCCAAACCCAGGAAGACATGCTTCGAGCATGCGTGATCGACTTTGGAAAAGGTTGGGATAAACACTTGCCATTGGCGGAATTCTCCTACAACAATAGTTACCATGCGAGCATCAAGGCAGCTCCATTCGAGGCACTTTATGGTCGAAAGTGTCGATCACCCGTTTTTTGGGCTGAAGTTGGAGATGCCCAACTCACTGGACCTGAACTTGTCCAAGAGACAACCGAGAAGATTGTGCAAATTCGTCAACGACTTCAAGCTGCTAGAGATCGACAAAAGAGTTACGCCGATGTTAGAAGGAAGCCCATGGAATTTCAAGTTGGTGATCGAGTTATGTTGAAAGTATCACCTTGGAAGGGAAAGGTTCGATTCGGAAAACGAGGAAAGTTACATCCTCGATACATTGGCCCTTTCAAGATTCTCGAAAGAATCGGCCCGGTTGCTTACAAACTTGATCTCCCGGAAGAACTTAGTAGAGTTCACCCTACCTTTCACGTCTCAAATCTGAAGAAATGCTTGTCGGATGAAACTCTTGTGGTTTCACTAAAAGAGATTAAGCTCGATGACAAGCTTAACTTCGTCGAGGAACCGATTGAAATCATAGATAGGGAAGTCAAGCGACTTAAGCAAAGTCGAATCCCCATCGTCAAGGTTAGATGGAACTCCAAGAGAGGACCGGAGTACACGTGGGAGCGCGAAGACACCATGCGTGTTAAGTACCCACATCTGTTCACAAATCCAACTCCGACAACCACTGTAAACTAGAATTCCGGGACGGAATCCTCTTAAGGGGTAGGTACTGTAGTCACCTGGAAAATTTCACTATTTTAAAACCTTCATATTTATGAACTAGACTGGTTATCAAAAATTTATTTGATCTAAATTGAGCATTTTATCATGTACATTTCATTTTCTTGCATAAAAATTTATGCCTATCCGAGTAGTCTTATTTAATTATGCCTAATCTTTACTGATTTCTAAATCAGTCTCACAAGAAAATATTTTCTTGTCTTATGAGTCCGTAAGCGTACCAAAATAAAATAAAAGAAAACGCGAAGAAATAAAAGCGAACTAATAAAAATCAACAATTACGTCATCGTGACAGTTTATTTATAATGTGTCCAGAAAAATAAATAATACAACTTTCCGTTTGAAGTTATACATTCACGGGTTAACGACGAAGTACCAAAATACATCTAATACCTAAATAATACACAACAAATAAATACACCTACCTTTTTTCTTTTACTTATAACTAAAATTTCAAAAGTAAAATAATAAAAATCCACCTCTACTTTTGGTTTCTGTCTTCTCTGCATCCCCACGCCCCACAAACCTGCTACCCACCTCACCTCCATTTTCGCATCCTCTCTTCCCCCTGCACACGCTGCTCCCCTCTCCAAAAGAGTATAACCTCCAAACTCCTTCCCAACATCTTACACAACTCCAAACCAAGAATAGATATCCTTTGGCTTATCCCATGAAGATATCGACAAACCAAGGACTCTTTGTCCTCTTTGGACCACGGCTGAAGAACGAAGACAGAGGAAGACCACGTGAAGGTTTGATTCCGTTGCTCAAAGGAGACAAGTATCTCAACCCCACATCGAGAGTACTAGTCGAACTACCCATATCTATTCCTTTAAATACCCACGTCGAATCCACAGTTGATACCACAACTTTCAAATCAAACCAAAAACTAAAAAAAAGTGCTTGAAGTATTTCACTAGTTCCTGTGGATTTCGGCTTGGCGGGTTCACCCTCTTGTTGTTGTTCTCTTCCAGTCGACTCGTGTTTATAAGGTTCCTACGTTTCTTAGCTTAACTCTTATTTTGATTCTCGTTGTAATGTTTATTTGGATTAAGTCTTGATATTGAGTTAAAAAGGATGAAAATCTCAGTCGAGTCATAATTATTTTGGTGGGTTAGTTCTTTTCTTTGTTGTTAATCGATGTATATAAAAGTTATGGAAATCAGATTGTTGTTATTATTAGTGTCTTGTGTGGTAAAAACTTTTGACTCACCTGGTTGTGAAAGTATTGTTAGTATCGGAAATTTTATTAAGGTTAATTCTTGTTTCGAGTTGTTATAGTGTTTCGATGAAGTCTGCTCTTAATATGTGGTCAAAAACGTGTAAACTATTGCTAAGAAGTGCTACTCGAAACGGTTTAAATGTGTAACGAAATAGTGGTAATCTTGGCGTACATTGGCTCGAAAAATGGAAGTGTTTAGTTTGTTTTATGGCTTATTGGTGTAGAATTAGTGTTTACTCAAATGGGTTTGTGCTTAGGGAAAGACCTGATATGGCAACCTCATCCTTGGTCTCGTCAAGGCACTCAACCCGTATGTGTCTCATTCTTGGTTTACCCCTTTGACCCGTAATTCGAATCCCACTAAAACAAGGTCTAGGTATATGCTCAACTACCATTTGAGGCACCCCACCCTGTGAAGTCCTGCGTTTGAACCTTGGTATAACCACGATGAGTTTTTAGTATTGTGTCTCTTTTTCTTCTTGTCGATAGTCTCATGTACCAAGTTTCAAATAAGCAGAAAATGATCTACTTATACTCTTCCTTAAACCTGCTGTTGAGATACGATACTATTATGGCCATAAATCTTATTCGACCCCATTTTCTTCGACTTAGTCTCATACATTTTTTTTCCACAAAAACTTCCTTGCATTCTGTTTGGCTGCAACGAGAACCCAATCCATGGGTGCTAGTTTCGCTTATGCTGCCACTTAGTACCATCACGAGGCCCGTAAGGGTGATGGTATCGAGCTCATCTTTACTCACTTTAGGTTGGAACCAATTGACAATCATGGTTCCACGTGTGTTACTCAGTTAGCAAATGTCAACATATGATTTTATTACTAGTCAATGTCTTGTACCACCAATGTTACTATTAGTTTCGACATGCACAAGATAGCGCTCAGGAGTACCATTTTGTTTAGCTTCGAGTCAAAGGAAGTGGATGATTGAGAAAACTGGTCCCTACCTCCTTGCACTAGGAATACCTGTACTGAAAGGTGCCTTTTTCCTACATATATCACGTTTGTTTTATTAGTACTGGTCTTTTCCTTTCCTTCACATATTGGCGCGTTTGGTTTGGCAGTTGGGCCACGGCCCATTTCACTTGTTTGATAATTCAACAACTAGGCCAAAGCCCACCTTCCATGGCTGTTAGTTCAGCCCACGTTGAGCCCAACAGATTCTCCCCCCCACCTTCGCCATCACAGACCCCGGCTACGAAACATCTTCGAATAAAACCAACTCGACAAAGTAATACTTTAGATTTTTACTAACAACTTATAATCATAAAAATATAAATATATCAAACCCACTTTTAAATAATGAAACATGTCATGTATTTTCGTTAGTCACTATCCTTTTGAAGCGGCAACTTTGATACACTAAACTATGTTTTGTAATTATTAATGATGGTATTACAAATGACTTATATTTACATTCTAATTACAAAACGACAACTCTACAAATAAATTTTACTATTATCGCTATAATTAAAACAAAGTCTTTACACAATAAATTGCATGAGTCTTTCATAAGCAAAAACTATCATTCTCATTATAATAACGCTTTATTCAAAATATATAAACAAGTCATATCTCCTTTTTGAGACCATTTTATAAACCCATTACTTTCCTTATATATATTAAGCGACGTCTTTATAACTTAAATATATTTATTACTTGTTTGTAATATTTTCCATGCGTCATCTCCCGGTTACGACAAACCCACGACTCATTTGTTTTAATACTTTTGTGTGTGTCTAAGCACTTCCATGAGCCAAAATTAATCATGTTCAATAATAAACGATACACATAAATAACTTAAACTTTTGGTGTATATAAATATTACCAAGTCAAAATACAAAGGTATTAATTAAAGTATTGGTATACAATTATAGGTCGCGTGACGGTACTCGGTGAATCATTTACTTGATCTTGTTCACTACTCGGATACTACTTTGCTAAGGTGAGTTCATAGCCTCGCCTTTACTTATTTCTTTCAAACCCCGCGAGGGAGATGCATGCTATAAACTAGAACACAAGTCTTTTCTTAAACTGTATGCTTGCCTGATCATTATTATTATAGCCTAAGTTGCCTGCCATAAGTCCCTTACATCATGAACCATTAATCACTTGCGAGTGAACGCGAATATTGTGGATAGTACTATGGGAATTAACGACCCCGACTCGGTTATCGGAAATAACCGGGGCGCACTATATTTGGTTAACTATGGAATTGGCAATTCCATCTCTGAGGGCAATATTATTACTTACACCAGCAATTAGGTGTATGCAGTTAGTTTGGTGTCATGAGCTTAGCGTATAATATAATCTATGTTTTCCATGGTGATTGTATTCGAAGCAATTATCATCTTTTACTTGTGTTCAACTAATTATTTAAACCTATGAATATCACTCAACATTTTTGTTGATCTTTTTAAGCATGCTTATCTCAGGTACTAATTAGAATATCATGAAGGCGTGGAGTGGACGTCATGGGACGCTTGAAGTGGTGTTGTTTTCAATTAAAGTTATCATTTCGTAAACGTTTAAACTATCTTTTATGTAATTTCAAACATGTGGTATTCCCTTTTGTGTTTCCAAAACACTGAGATTTATGAAATGGTAACAACTTTTTATTTAAAACGTCTCTTTAGAGTCGTTTTCTGTAACTTATGACTATGATCCTCTAAGTAATACCCCAAATAGTCTTCCGCTGTCACTTTGTGATTTTGGGGGTGTTACAGAAGATTAGAAGAAAATAGGGTTTGGCGGCTAGGGTTTAACGGGGTGCCACCTAAGTTTGAGGATCAGACTCGCTCTGATACCATGTTAGAACATTGTAAACCCCTTAGGTATAACTTTATTGATAAACATTATTTATAATGGTAAAACCTTAATTCCCAAAACCCACAATCCAGGCTTGGGCCTAATTATCCACTAATAGTTTTCACAGTTTAATCCAAACCAAGCTTTTATCCTTTGGCTTGCCATTCATGGGAAGCTTCTAACTCAGGATAAAATTACGTCTTGGCAGAAAGACAGTGATCTCAAATGTCCATTGTGTAAAACTTGTGCAGACAGTCATGATCATTTATTCTTCCAGTGTCCTTATGCTGGAAAAGTATGGCTTAATTTGAATAGTAAGAGCAAATTTTAGGGAGTGAATAGAACATTAAATGAGGTTTTGGCCTCTCTATCTGCTTAGCCTTTCATGAACAAGATTTAGAGTATTTTAAATAGACTGGTGATAGCAGCAACAGTGTACTATATATGGCAAAAAAGAAATAGAAGGATTGTTCAAAACTATTTGAGAAAGTAAGACGAGTTAATTATAATTATCAGTGACAATGTGATTGATAAGTTGAGTAGTCTGAAAGTGAAAAAGTCCTTAGTTGTGGATTCAGTAGCTAAAGTGCGGGGTTTAGGTTGGGATAACACGAAACTGATTCCAGGTGGTAGTTAGAGTTTGAATATGGGTTGTTCTTGGAATGTATTTTAAAGGGTGTTTGGTCGTAGTTTTCTTTTCTGGAATGGGAGCCTTTCCTATGTTGATTGTGCTTTAGTGGTCTGTGAGTAGCAAGAGTGTCTATTTGGTGAGTGATGTAAGATGACACTACCAATAGAGGTTGCTATTCACAAGCTATCCAGTGGTCCTGTGTAAGTTTAATATTGAAGAAGTGTTGGGTTGCTTATGACCTTGTAAGTTGAGTATCATGAAAAGTCCAAGTATTCATCAGGAGTCTGAGCTTGGGGTGCTTAGAGTGGCAACAATCCTTAGACTCTCTACCCTGTTTACTTGGATTAGTGATCTTACTCATAAAGTAGGTTTCCAGATAGTTTGGTGGAATGCCAGCCTGATGAGGCATAGTCTTTGTTATTTCATTACCATCTGGGAGGGTCAGTTGGTGTTATCCGGTAGGGTGTTCTTCCATGTGGAAATGTAGTCAAATAGGAAATTTTCTCCATGGTTGCCTAAAATTTAGCCTGCTACACTATGCTAATTCTAGAAGAATGGTGATTGTTATCGGCTTTAGTATTTCCTTAGTTTGCTATCTGCTAGTATGTTGGTTGTTCAGTTATGTGGGCATGTCCAAATAGCATGATGTATGACAATATAATTTGATGTTTGAATTATTAATACAATTCACCATTTCAAGGATAAAATAGGCCACCTGATGACACATTAAAAAAGAAATGGAACATAAAAGGAATTTTCAAATGAGTTTTCAAGTTAAAATACCATTGGCCTTTCCTTACATATTTATTATAGAGTTTTCAAGTTAAATATGACCATGTTAAATGAATAGTATGACCTTTTAGCATATATATTGACAATTTCGATTGAAAAAGTACTAAAATACAATCATGCTTAATTTTATATTAGCAGCGTACGAATTAAAGTTGGTATTACCTTATATGATATATTTGTGCTATTACCTTATATGATATCTTTATGCTGATAACATGGACTTTTCTATGCATAACATGTAGAGTTTGTCATCCACATCAGTATCACATTCTTATATTAGTCTATTATTTATATGACTACTAGTAGAGAAAGTAACCCAAGTTTAATATTGATGTTATGAGAACCTCAAACATACTCTGCCTAATTGTTCGAAACTTAGTTTGATTATTTAGAAACATATACTTGATGTTTTCATGAATTATTGAACAAACCAAAAAAAGGAAGAGGTGAACTGTGTATATAGATATCGGGATGGAGGCTTATGGGGTTTGGGCTTCTAAAATAAGTCGTCTTATAAAATAAGCCTTGTTTGTTATGCGAGCTTATGAAATTATAAGCCCTTAAAAGGGGCTTAAAACTTTAGTCTCATAAAAAGGGCTAAAAACTTTAGCCCGGAGCTTATTAACCATAAATTACATATTTACCCACAAAATATCTAACATATAGCATAAAACTCATTTAATTATATTATTTTTAGTAATTTTGCAATAATAAGCCCAAACCATTTGCCAAACAAGTCTACAAAAATACAAATTTCAACTTCGGCTTATAATAAAAGCCCTAGCCCCAGCCCAAACCTCTGTCAAATTTTGAAGTTTTTTTTTTTTTTTTTTTTTTTTTTGAACGACAGAAATGATATATATATTAATAAGCGCTACTAGCAAGGCACTAGAAGCGAAAAAGAAAAATACAAGACTAGAACTTAACAGAAACTATTTAATGAACTAGACTCTACCCGGGATTTTAACTGCAATGCCTGTAAAAGGGATGAAAAAACTTTTGCCAATTACAGTAGAAACCGAGACAAGAGAAAAACCCCCACCGACTTACCAAACAGAACTATACAAAAGGGAAACCTGCCGGATGTTAAAGCCTTAATAATTTGATTTGCTTAGTTAGTGAATAGTTTATCAGTATATAAAGTAACATGTATATGAACAAGAATAAGCCGTCTCGAGAATATATTAAATCGTTTCTTTGGCATGACAACCCGTTGATGCACTTGGACACATGTAGACTCTCATATTGATAGTCTTGACTTAGATGTACTCATTGGTATTAAGCTTAAATATTTACTAGTTGGATACCCGCGCGCAGCAGCGGTGATAAATATAGTTATATAATAAATATAGTAATGAATTGCTAACCCAACTCTCTTCGCTATTCCTTACCCGCTCAGTGAATTCATTTCACAACACTCCAAATGTATATGTGTTAGTTGTATGTGTTTGTTTGGGTTTTCCGTATCTTTCCCGTGACATTATTATTTCCGCATATAAAAAGACTTTCATAATCTCTTACCCGTCAAACACTTTCCTAAAAGTAAATGATTTTGATAAATAAAGTTTGTATTGATTGAAATAAAGGTTAAAGTTATAAAATTTTGAATCAAAATAAAATAAACCTACTAAAAATGTAAAAACTAAAAACTCATAAAAATATATCAAAATGGATGTTGAATTAAAGAGCACAAAATTTTAAAAAATATGGTGAAATTAGATCATAAAAAAATTAAACGAATTAAAAGATATTTAAATTTAAAAATAAATATGATTAATTACTTAAGAAGTGACATGTGTCACCCTATTATTGGAGCTACTTATTTTAGTTTGTTAGAGCTCCTCCATTTTTATTATTTTTTAATTATAGAAGTGACACATGTCACTCAATGATTGGAACTCATTATATTATTTTTTTGTGGAGCCACAACTTAAATGTTTTATATAGTAGTATAGATAAAAATATGATTACACTTCGCTTTTATTTAGTTATTTTTCTTATCTATGCTAATATATAAAACATTTAAGTTGTGGGTTTCACAAAAAATTAAGATAAGGAGCTCCAATCATTGAGTGACATGTGTCACTTTTCTAACTAAAAAATAACATAAAGGGAGGAACTCTAACAAACTAAAATAAAGAGCTCTAATAATCGGGTAACACATGTCACTTCTTAACTAATTAATCATCTTTATTTTTAAATTTAAATATCTTTTAATTCGTTTAATTTTTTTATGATCTAATTTCACCATATTTTTTAAAATTTTGTGCTCTTTAATTCAACATCCATTTTGATATATTTTTATATGTTTTTAGTTTTTACATTTTTAGTAGGTTTATTTTATTTTGATTCAAATTTTTATAACTTTAACCTGTATTTCAATCAATACAAACTTTATTTATCAAAATCATTTACTTTTGGGAAATTGTTTGACGGGAAAGAGATTGTGAAGGTCTTTTTATATGCGGGAATAATGATGTCACGGGAAAGATACGGAAAACCCAAACAAACACATACAACTAACACATATACATTTGGAGTGTTGTGAAATGAATTCACTAAGCGGGTAGGTAATTGCAAAGAGAGTTGGGTTAGCAATTCATTTACTATATTTATTATATAACTATATTTATCGCCGTTGCTATGCGCGGGTATCCAAGTAGTGTTATTAATTCGCATAGCATCATTACGTGGTCAATGTGAAAATGTCTTCATTGGTCGGCTTTAGAATTTACAAGAAAACGTTTACACAATACAAGTTAATGCATTTCTTCCTGTTAAGATTAAATGATTAATATCACAAGATCTAAAATGAGACTAGATTTCGTCACAAAAAGTAACAAGAAAACGTAGTTATTGACTTTCCTCATCATGAGAAATATATATGGGTCTAACTTCAATGCCCTGTATCATAAGCCCACTAAAACCCATGCGATGGGGATGCATTAGCTCAAGACGGATGGAATTATAATTAACTGTGACTTTATACTTCAATAGTTTTACTTCCATCCAACCATCACTCCTTTGTTGTGGAACAGTTGCGTTTAATTTGGGTCTATTAAATGCGTTTTGGGTGCTTTGATTAAGCTTTTTTCCAAAAAATGGGGTGTATGGAGGGTTTAATAAATAGATATATGGGTAATCAGAAGGGTAATCAGAAGAGCAATCATGTATAAAACCGTGGTTTACAATTTCCATAGGGGCTTCAAATTTGGATCGGTCTTGTGGTAATTTGTAGACAAGGTAAACTGCATATATTGCATCCAATGACAGTGTCTCAAATTTGATTTCCTTCCAAATTTTAAAACGATGTTTGGTTATCACAGCGACTTCTCGAAATCTGCCAAATTTGCATACAAAACAACAGTAACAAGTAAACTAGGTATAAATCTCCTTTCTAACATTCTTTTACCACATGGTGCACTGCACATATATGAAAAATATATAACTTCTTTAAAGAAAACTAGCGATGAAAAAGAACCTTGATTCTCGTGAAGACTTAAAATACATTCTGCAACTTTTTATTACGCCTCTTGCTGATAACGTTAAAGATTTCTTCCCATTTTTATCAACAGCATACCCCTATAAATCAATAAATATAGATATATGTAAGTACCAAATGAGAATCAAAATCTAAACCTTAATCAAAGTTTTTGTAAATGATGACTAATGTGTATTTAATTTGAAAAATAGTTTTTATTTTTCCATCCTAAAATAGTTCACAAATTATCTATTTCGCATCATTTAACTATTAAACTTTTAATACTATTTATATTTATTTATGATAACAAATGACATAATCATGTACTAAACAATTACTAATTCATTGAATTAATAAGCAAAATTATATTAATTATGTTAGTCTTTTCGTCACAATTAATACGAATATAAACATATAATATTTTATATACTTAAAATGTTCATTTTTTATGTAAAACAATGTATGAGGTGTCACAATTTTTAAAATAATCCAATGCACTCTTAGTTAATATGAATACTCATAATATAATTATAATTATATAATATTTGAATTAATCAACATGAAAATCATATATTTATTTTGTATAATAACTAAATCAACATTATGACTATATTCAAATGTCATATAGTCTTTTTTTTTATAAATAAAATCAAATATTATTTATGTCATTTCTTATGTATATTATATGCATGGTTTATCGTACCTTTGTTTGGTATGATACTTTATGATATTGAAATTCTTTTTGGTATGAAATTTTATCTTTGTATATTTTTATGTGTTAGTATGATAATATATTGTTACATATTATAAACTTTATTTGTATAAAAAATGTTTAACGTATAATTTATTTTACTAATTATTGCTTTCACATCTTTAGAACGCATGATCAAAACTTTTTCAATTGCTTTGTAATGTTGTATGTATCCGAATTGTCTAATTTGAAATTAGTATAATATAAGCTTTTTATATATCAACTTCATTTTATGTTTTTAATTTGTTTGATTTTATGTTGATTACAAGATAATTTGGTTAACTTCTAACAATAAAGTGTTATGACACATGTTACATATTTTTGCCTATTAAGCAATTCATAATGAAAATGTTATTTATTTTGTGTTTGATGCTTTATATTGATAAGAAAAAACTTATCGTTCATTATATAATTGTTATCGTCATGATTCTGTACATGCTTTTTCTTTCTAGTAAAAATATTCATGGAACCATCCCATCCATCCAAAGGTTTGGGATCTAGTTAGGAATAATTAAGTTTAAAACGGTTTCAAAATGACATTAATTGTAGTTCATGTCACATATACCTCTTGACTTCTATTGATGTGGAACCATTTTAAAAGATTTGTGCACAGATGCTCCTCCTTCATGGACCACTGTAGACTATCATTTGTTAGTTTCTCATCCTCTAACACTTGCTCATGTTCAACCTATGAAATATAAACATATATCAAACAATTTTCAAGCCAAACCCTAGTTATAAAGTACACGAAGCTCGCGATGTGACATCCTGAAACTCATATACCATCTTGCACACTTGCTACATGGTGGGTTTATTAAATGCAATTATATACTGTACCACTTTATTAATTTTACTAGATATTAGGTTCTTTTATGGCAGTACATTCATTAGATTATAAATACTAAGAATCAAAATTTTAGATCATGCTTAATAATAAGGAGTCTTTTTAAAACTGGAGTGCAGATACTCTAACCGATTGAAATAATATTATATATACATAATATATATATATATATATATATATATATATATATAAAACTTAAACAGTATATTTTGTTAGTCATGGATTAAAACTTTACTCTAATATTTGATGTTGTGACATTCTAAAGAAAAAAAAAAAAAAAAAAAAAAAAAAAAAAAAAAAAAAAAAAACGGGTCAACTAAACCTACCAACATGAATCGAACCACTTTTTCAAATACGAACTATTTCCAACCACAACTCAACCTGATATATTGCTACCTCTAATTCAAAGTATTTTGGTGCTCTTTTGTAAGAAATTCAAATCTCGAAACCATAATAATAATAATAATAATAATTCAACCTGATATATTGATCAAAAGTTTTGCCATTGCTAGAGGTGTGGGGGCCCAGTTGGTTTCTCGGCTTCCCACTAATTTTTTGTAATCCTATGAGTTTTTAATAAAAGTGTTGTTTAAAAAAAAAATAAATAAATAAATAAAAAAATAATAATAATAATAATAATAATTTCAAGTAATCAATATTTCTCAACTTACTTTTTCTAGAGGCTGAAATAAGATGCCTTCAACTTCTAAATCGTCTTTATGATTTTCAAACACAATTTCAAGATCAAAAGTTCTCCCGTTGCTAGTGAATTGATACAATTCAGCAATAAAAGAGCAATTATCTTTTGTTGTGGTTGCAAGGTACACAATAGAAGTTTTTGTCTCCCCTCCTACTTTGTATTTGAGACCCAAATACTTGTATTCCTTTAAAAGGTCATCCTTGCAAAAGACAAGGTTCAGTGTGTATCTAATTGATGGTGTCAAGAATTGAGTTCTGAGATGTACTTTGAATCCTTTCTTATTTGTTCTATAAATGCCAGATGGAAATCTACATGAAGAAGTAGCATCGAATGATACTTTTGAGATATTATTAGTCAAAAAACCTTAAAAATAAACAATAAGGATGAGTTGGTGGAGGAGGAGGATAAGTCACCTTGAATACACATCAGTGTAATATAAATTGTAACCACCTTTACGTGAAATCAAACAGTTGGCCATGGATAACATTTCAAGGTGTTCTCCATTTTCATTGAGTGAAAACCACTATCCACATATTATATAATACAGTTAGGAATTAGTTTTGATGATATTATCTTTTTTAAACTATAACAAATTTAAAAAATCTTAAGTAGTGGCTTATACATGTGACATTACCGTTTTGTGATTGTTAATGTGGAAACCTATGGAGAGAATCTCTTTAAGCTCCTCAAGGGATTTATAGAACAGAGTCTGTGACGCAGACTTAACTATTTCTTGGTACTCTTCCAACCCTTGATCATGCAGTTCCACCTATATATGAAATATATATACCAAATAAAGTAAGCTGTTGATGTTATACTAAAAAATATGCTTTTGGCAGACCAATTTTCTAAGAATGCTTCTAAAAATACTAACTAGCTAGAACCATCAAACAACATAAAAATTTACATAATTTAATAAACCATTATTTTTCTGCTTACTTTTTCTTCAAGGGGTCGAAACTCGAACCCTGCTACTCGTAAGTTGCTGCCGTACCGACATCTTTCAAAGTAAAGATCAAAATCTGTAGTTTTGTGGTCGCTTGTAAACTGATATAAGGGTACCACGAACCATCCATCTTCTCTCTCGTATGTATCGTAAACCATACAACTTTTTGCCTTACCATCTAATTTGTAGTGGAGGGTCTTACAATTACTCATTCTCTCAGCATTTCTGAAGACAAGGTTCACACTGTATGTGATTAGGGGACTCAAGAATTGAGCTCTAGCATGTACTTTCCATTCATCTTCATGTTTGCAGTAAGAACTCCCCCATGGAAATCTGAATGAAGTAGCCACTATGATTGACGCAATTAAAAATCATAGAAAAACAAAAGTGATGGGTGTAAGAAGGAGGCCATATCACCTTGAATCTTCGAAGTCAGATGAATCTTCTAGCCGGTCAAATTGAATTTGATCCAAACAGGCTTCGATGCATATCCTTTCACAAATTTCTCCCTTCTCATTCATTGTTAACATCTGCGTTTACATTATTTATATTAGTTAAATGGATATCAACATTATTGTTAGATTGATCTATGGTACGTGGAATATGTGTGTGATTTTGGCAAAAACAACCTTCAGTTTTCAACTCATTTCTATTTTCATTTTTTCTTTTTTGAATTTTAGTTGTGTACCATTGTCACGTTTAATGTATCATTATAACTTACACTAGTTATATACCTCATTCATGCGCGAAGCTTTGGTGTAAATCTTATATAATTTGTTTTAACATAAGTCGCAATATTTAACTTTGATTATATGTGCATTAAAATTGTATAATAGACTAGGCACGTTTAATAGCACGTAATAACCCTTGAAAATTTGATTTCTCAAAGATCCTTATTGAAACTTGGAAGGGGAACTACATGCAACATTGCTATATGTATAATATCATGTATTTATTTTTATCAGAGCCACAAAGAAAAAGGAAAAAGAAGGTGCATTTCGATTTGGATTCGGTGGTACAAAATCATGTTTTGGATTCGGGAATTATGGCATTATGGATAGATTTTTTTTCATTCATTTCTTAGCACATGTTCCTCTCAGAATTGTGATTTTTTTTAGTCATATGTGCTTGTTATTAGTTTTTGGTAATTGTTTGGTGTTAGAACTTTTCGTGCTTTCATAGAGTTAGGTCAAAATAAAAGGAAATTAACATTAGCTAATTGCCATTTTGATATGTGAATGCTGAAGGCTTTTGTTTTTGGTTGGTTTCAAGATTTGAATTTCTTGAAATCATTGTAGTAATCATTAGTTTGAAGACTGACATACGATTAGATTATTTTAATTGAATATGGGCCGTAATCCTTATAATATAAGTAGGTCACTAGAGTTATTAAATATCATATTTTAGGCATTTGAAGTATCAGAACCGATTTGTCAAGTTTGTTTTATACTTGATATATTTGGAAAAGGTGGATCTTTTTTTTTTTTTTTTTTTTTTTTTTTTTTTTTTTTTTTTTTTTTCAGATATTTAAAATTTGTTCCTTGAGTTTGATTATCGTCGTTAAAGATCATTTAAGCCATTTTGGTTTTCTTTAGTAACCGTTTTGAATTTTTTGGTTACCATATAACTGTTCGTTTTGAATTGGTAGACGTTTGTTTTGGATCAACTTTATTTGGACCGTATTTGGGAATCGACCATTTGTTTTGTCGGCACAATTGAATTTGTGTTTTGAATTGGGCTAGTATCTTTAGCTTTTGAAATTTTGAATTTGAATTTCAAATTTGATAAGGATATATGTTTCGTGTGAAACAATATCCGTTTGGTTTGAAGTTTCAAGGTGTTTCCAAACCGGTGGATCGGAGGAGTTCAAGTCATGGTAGATATTATTGGAAAATTTATTAAAACTCTAAGGGTTATTTGGTAACTTTAGTAATTTGTTTGACATGTCCTACACGTTTTGGTATTTTGTGTTTTACTTGAATTAGGATCAGTCATAAGTCGGTTATTTTGGTATATAAATAGACATTAGTAGCTTTAGAGTTCTTTGTACCTTTGAACCCTATTATAGTTTTATATTTAGTATATTTGAATAAAAATATTGTACGTTAAATATTGGATACTTTTGAATTTGGGTTTGTATTTAGTTTGACAATTTTAGATAACTTTTTAGTTTTGTTTGTCGATTTTATTTATTTGTTTTGTTCTTTGATTACCGACTATACAATAGGTGGTTTTAAAACATCCATATATATATATAAGGGAAAAAGTTATAAATTTTATTCGGTTATTTTCTATCCGTTTTTATCCATTTTCGTAAATCGTTCATTTTTATTCGTTTTCATTTTAATATGTCCGGATAAAAACAGATAAAAAGGGATAAAAATAGTTTTGACGTGGAGAGTTGAGATCAATATAGAACTCATATTTGCCATAGAACAAATGAACCAATCATAGCCCTCCATCTTTTATCTAAATTAATAAAAAATCATTTTTCATCTTTTTTTTTAAAACAACATATCTTACAAACGGTAAATTTTCAAAATATAAAAAATACACCATCGCGACGAGAATTAAATTATCTTTCAATAGATATGCACTTTTATATATTTTCGACAAATATTTTTTTTCAAAAATTCCGTCCGAAAAAATCATATATGATTTTTACGAATCATATATGATTTTCAAAAATCATGTATGATTCGATTTTTATGAATCATATATGATTTTTAAGAATCATATATGATTCTCAAAAATCATATATGATTCGTAAAAATCGAATCATATATGATTTTCATAAATCATATATGATTTTTGTTGACCGAAATTTTGAAAAAAAAAATGGTTAAAAATATATAGTAGTGCATATCTATAGAAAGATAATTTAATTCTCGTCGCGATGGTATAATTTTTATCGCGTAACGATTAACGGTTTGCGAGATATTTAATTTTTTAAAAAATGAATGGCTATTATTGGTTATTATTGGTTAAAAAAAGTTTATCATAATAAAAAAATGAATGGCTATTATTGGTTCATTGGATCTATGGTAAATTTTGGATCTATATTGAACTTTTGCCTTGACGTGGATAATAAAAATGGTTTTTATCTGTTTTTATCCGGACAGATTAAAATCAAAACGGATAAAAATGGACGATTTACAAAAACGGATAAAAACGGACAGAAAATAACCAATTAAAATGAAAACGATTATGTATTATGACAATAAGTGAAGTAGATAGAGCATAATGAGTTTTTTTATAAAGTACGTTATGAATTTATAACTTTTTTCCTATATATAATATTTATCGAAAAAAAAGAAGGTTTGAACGAAGTAGAAAAGGGTAAAGTTATACTCCGTATATACGTTTACTTGATTAACCCTGAAAACAAAATATGTAAAAAGGGGTGTAAATGAAAACTTAATAGCACATAAATATTTTTTTGTATTTAGTCGCAAAGTTTTATAAAAATAACACAAAGTAACGTAGCTAATTACCGTTTTGCCGCCGTTAACCCGAACTCCTTTGGTAAGAGTCTCTATCAGTTCCATGTTAGATTTGTACATCAGAGGAGGATCCGCAGCTTGGATTATCTGTTCATACTCTGACGGTTTAAAACGAAGAAGCTCCTGACATTTAAGTGCCATCTTAAGGTTTTCAACAACAACGGAAATTGTTGGTCGTTGTTCACGAGATTTGTGCAAACATTGATATGCAATGTCTACAAATATTTCCAACGAGCTTGGGTTCATCTGTGACATGAGATCTGGAAAAATCATCTCATCAAGTTTCTTTTGTTCATAGCATTTCTTCCAATAATGCACAAAAATCTTTAGCTTATGGTCGCTATATTCATAACATACTCTCCCGCACAGAACTTCGAATAAGACTACCCCAAAAGAGTACACGTCGGACTCTTTTGTTAGCTGGTACGTGTCCATGTAAAGTGGATCACAGTAGCCAGGGGTGCCTACAGGACTGGTGACAAGAAGAGTATATTGCTGATTAGCTGGGCTTATTTTCGACAGCCCAAAATCAGCCACCTTAGCATTCAGACTCTCATCGAGTAGAATGTTTGCACTTTTGATATCACAGTGAAGCACTCTTTGCTGTGTCCCTTTGGGATCATGAAGGAAGCTTAGTCCTTCCGCAGCATCAAGGCAGATCTTTAGTCTTTGGATCCACGTGAGAGTGGCTTTATTTAAAATCCGGTCAAGGCTTCCCCGTGATGCATGTTCATATATGAGGATCATCTCGTCCGCTTCCTTGCAAAACCCCAAGAGAGAGATGAGATTTTTATGCTTGTAACAAGAAAGCATCCGGATTTCTCTAAAGAATTCAGGGTCCCCTTGATCTGATTTGAGATCTAGACGTTTGAAGGCAACCATGCTTTTCCCCTCAGGGAGTGTTAGTTCTCCTTTATAAACTTTCCCAAAACCGCCGGTTCCAATAACTTTGTTATCATCAAAGTCGTTGGTGGCTGATTTGATATCTTCTAGTTGGATTTCAAGATGTTTAAATCCCGACAGATACGATGCCATTTTTGTTTGAAAAAAGAGCACCAAAATAGGTGTGATTAGTTCAAGATTGGAGAAGAAGGATTAGTTTGTATGTGATTAGTTCAATGAGACGAAAGGCCCTTATATAGGCTTAAACAGGAAAGTATTTAATTACCCCACTAGTTACTTCATTTGCTCCACTACCCAAACAGGAAACACGTCTTGCGGCTTAAACGAGATTAATTAGTAGGAGTAGATCATTACCAAAGTCAACCTTCTGTTTATTCCGGCCATTATATTCGAGTTTTTTAGGTGAAGATGGTATTTTAAAAACTTATTTAACAAAGTATGTATTTTTAAAAATAATTAAAATATTCAGTTATTTTCTTTTTCTTAGTATAAAATCGTAAAAACGTATGAAAGGCCCTTAGTAGCTATCGTCACCGTCCCCATCTATATAATCATCTCATTTATCCTCATCGTTGCCAAGTCCACCGCTTGCGGGCGACACTGATGATATAAAATTCGGACGTCACTTGAAGGAGTTTTATGTGTTTTTCTATATTATGATTCCTACGTCAACACAATTTCGGCATCATCCCCTCGAGGAACAATGACGTAAAAAAACAAGGAGGCTGCTATTAACACAAAAAATACAATCAACAAAACCAGCTTTGAACGATCGTCACATCGTTAATTTACCTAATTAGAACAATATGTTTTCATTTACTTGTAATTGTACCTTTCGATTCGAGTGATCGCAATCATGCTGTGCAGGCATACATACCGATAAGGGAGTCGGCAATGACGAAGACATAAGAAACAGGAACGATGGCTGATTTCTTTTGTTATAAGTAAGCAGACGAACACGTAGGAAAAGCTCATCAATGTGCATTGATGTTCATGTATAAGAAGCAGGAACGATGGAACCTGTTTGGTCAAACTCACCTTACATGTTGGGGGCTTAAAAGCGAGTAGTAACTAGTAAGATGTAGGCACATGAATGTGCATCAAAATCATATGTAAATGGGATAGTGGTTGTTCAAGATTCAAATATCAGTCACTTCCTCAAATTGTTTGTAGGCTATAACAGCCAGAATTTGTGATCATTTCCTATCATGCATCTTTAATCGACCTTATCCATTAATTGCTTTGTTTATAATCTAATTCCTTATAATAAGCGACTAATTTGTGCCACTAACAAAATTGCATGGCTGGTGTTGTATATTTTAAAATGTGTATGTATATTAGTTGGACCACATGCCCAAAGTCAGCCCTATATTTGTGGATTGCATGTTCATTAGAAAATGTTTAATTCTAGTTTTAGGTATAATCAGTTGGTAGTTATCAAGAAGTCTCCTTAGCCAACCTTCACATAATACTCTGACACAATGGTGGTTCCTGAGGCAAGATAATCGAAAAATGCCCCTACTCTATGTTGTAAGAAAAACATACGAAGTATTACCTTTTGGGCATTTCACGCGCAAACTAAAACCGCATATTAAATATAAAACTTGGACAACTATTTATTCGTTTTTTCTATATAATTTATTCGCAAACAGTTTAATAGCTCTACAGGGAGTGACGGAGCCAGGAATTGTGATTACGGGGTATCGAGCATAATTTGGAATTGTCATTTTTAGCATAATTTTAAACAAATCGGGTCAGGTCGGGTCGAGTTTATTATAAATGCAACAAAAGTGATATGCTACGATGCAAATAAAACTAATTTTACGTTTAGGTGTCGATAAAATAAAATTTGCGAGAATTTCAACAAAAAATAATGCTATATACATTTAACTAATATAAATGATGTACACGCAGATGTTAACAATGAATGAGAAGGGAGAAATTTGTGAAAGGATATGCATTGAAGCCTGTTTGGATCAAATTCAATTTGACCGGTTAGAAGATCCATATGACTTCGAAGATTCAAGGTGATATGTCCTCCTTATTACACCCATCACTTTTGTTTCTCTATGATTTTTAATTGCGTCAATCATAGTGTCTACTTGGCGAGGAGTGTTGCTTTGTCAGGGTGCTCTCTTATCTTCGCATTCAGGTCAGTGCAGAACCTGATGTTTTCAGGAGTTTTGATTTGAGAGGCCACTGGTAGGTAGCTTGCCATTGTAGCCACACCTGCCTGATCAATGTCACTCCACCTTTGGAATGATGGGTTCCCATAGACATCAATAAAAAAAAGTCCTCTTTCAGGCTTATCTATAACTAAACAATTCACAAACTTAACCCCTTCAGGCAGCTCCCTGTTGTAGTCAAAACCAGGGACCTTAGCTTCAGGCTCAGATTCAACCCTTTTTCTTTTGCTTTGGGATGATTGAGGTTGAGATCCTTGAGCTGTAGTATGAGCTAGTTGTATCCCAAGCTGTGTTGGTGCATCCCTGAGTCTTTCATAATGCTTGCTGAGGGATTTCATCAGTTCCTTGACCACTGCATTTTGCTTCTTCGCGATAATAGGACCAAGCTCATCAAGTTCAGTGATCCCAAAGTCAGTGAACTTCAAGGGATCATGAACCTCAAAATGCCTTTTATTATCCCCCCCCTGTAGACATTCATTGCCAGTGGTTTGGATCTGGGGATGATTTTCACATCATTGATTTTCTCAGGTAGCCTTCTGCTTGTCATGGTCCAGTTGTAGTGATTGATCCTTTCTTGCCTGATTGCAGTAGCCTTCTTGTTCTTTTCATCTAACCTTTTTCTCATAGTAGCCATTTCAGCATTCTGAGCATCTTTGAACTGTTGGCATGCATGTCTGATGTAGGTTTTACTGACTAGGTTATAAAATTTATAATGTCTCGTTATACCTATGGTCTACCCTAATGCACTAACGGGCAGTGTACCCGGTCGTGTGTAGTGTAGTATTCGGTAAAACCGAGGTCGTCCCAAGAGCTATGTGTGTTGGATTAATACTAAGTCTAGGTGTCACAGATTTTAAGATGAAGGCAAAGGTGTAACCAATAGAAGATAGTGGTGCTAACCTAGTTATTCATCCTAGCTAGTAATGTCTGATGACGTATAGTCCGCATTCGGGTCATGAACCCGACCAATGCACGTTACTAGCAATCGAGCCTAGTACGAATGGGCTAACCAGGTAACGGTTTGGGCTCACGAAGGCCCAACCCGAAGTTATTTATGGTTTTTGATATCGGACATCTCTTATTTATGAGATATGTATCAATTGACCGACTTAGGCGGGATACGCCGAAGGTTGGGGAACACGAAACCAACAAGGATTTCGTGTGTATATAAAGGGCATCTCGACCCTCATTAAAGGTACGATCTTGAAACCTAACTCTCCACTAAACCCTAAAACCGATTACTTACTCTCACGCCGGAGGATAATCGTGGGAGACAATCCCCAGATAAGCCTAACGGTGTTTTCTGTTTTCTTAGTGCGCAGGTCTCAAGCATCAAGGTCTAATTGATACGGGAACTGGAGTCCAAATAAGGAAAGCCCAACTTTTGTATCAACAAGTGGCGCCATCCGTGGGACCAACCACTAAGAACTAGAATGACAAAGCACGGAAACCTAAGCCAGCGATTGCATGGTGACCTACAAGGGAAGAAGCAGCAAAGCGAATCAGCTCCTAAACAGGCCCCTGGAACAACCAGTGCGACCAAAAACCAAGGGTCAGGCCCAGTCTTCATGACAGTGGAACCACGCACGGGGACAACCCATGCCACTACGACAAACACCAGTGCAGAGGATCCACAACGCACCCTTTTTACCACTCCCCATCAATCAGTGCCAGAAACGGACCTGACAAACCCACCAGGTGCACCTGGCCGAAAGAGGGGTCCAGTGGTGGAAACAGACATCCTTGCGCTAGAAGGAGTCGCGCCTGAACTAGCGCCAAGTGACTTCGTGTCTCAAAACTACGAAACCTTGGCTGCCCTTATGCAAGAGGAAGCGAATAAGAGGGGGAGTCAGAGCCTACAAGCCCGACTCAACTTCGAACCAGAGTATGAGACGTCCCCATCGCGTCACCAGAGGGAGAGGCGCAAGAGGGACAGCCGCCGGCCCCCAGTGTTTACCAGGATCGGGAGGAGAGTTGTGAACGATGAAGAAGCTGACCTACAGTATCTGGAAGAACACGAAGATGATGGACGGCGTACCAATGTCCACGCTAGGCTTGGTAGCCGCAGGGTCCATGACAGACTTGGGCGACGGCACTCCCCAAGTGAAAGCTCTTCGAGCTCGGATTCTGAGGACAGTCGGCGCAAGCGCCGAAAGAGAGGAAGATCGTCCTCCACTGACTCCTCGGACAACGAGGACAGAGAAACAGGACACTGGAAGTCCAGGAGAAGTTATCGCAACCAAGAGGACGAAGATATGTCTCTCCCTTGGCGCCGCCAAAAGGTGGATGCGTTCACTCGGCGCATCAGTGATTTTTCAGAAGATAAGAGAAGGCGCATTCCAGCCAATGTGAAAACCTACGATGGAACAGGTGATCCGGACGATCACCTAAAAATTTTCGAGTCAGCTGCTACCATCGAAAATTGGCCACAACCTGTGTGGTGCCACATGTTCAATTCAACATTAGTGGGAAATGGGCGAAACTGGATGAACTTTATGGTAATCAAATCCCCTTCGCCATATAATGGCATTATTGGAAGGCCAGGGATATCAGCCATACGCGCGGTACCGTCTACAGCACATGGGATGCTCAAGTTCCCGGTGGAGGAGGGCATTGTTACTCTTTACAATACCACCGTACCACCTAGAGAATGTAACACAATTACATGCGAGACGACACACATCCCAGAACAGCGCGCAACTAAAGTATCAAACCTGAGGGTCGCAATTCATCCTGATTACCCAGAGCAAGAAGTATCGATCGGGGGATCGCTGTCTGATAAAGGCAGGGCGGCCGTGTGCGTACTCTTGCAAAAGAATCTGGATATCTTTGCATGGGAACCAAAGCACATGACTGGTGTACCACGCTCGATTACAGAACACAAGTTGAGAATCCGACAAGGATACTCCCCAGTACGACAGAAGAAGCGCGGCCAGGCTCCAGAGCGCGCAAAAGCAATTCTGGAGGAAGTACACAAACTTGTGGATGCAGGTATCATGCATGAAGTCTATTACCATGACTGGCTTTCCAACCCAGTGATGGTCAAGAAGAGCGATGGTAGTTAGCGGATGTGTGTGGACTTCAAGGATCTCAACAAAGCATGTCCACAAGACTGCTACCCACTACCAGAGATAGATTGGAAAGTAGAATCTTTGTGCGGATACCCACTTAAATATTTCTTAGACGCATACAAAGGGTACCACCAAATCCAAATGGCTACAGAAGATGAGGAAAAAACGGCCTTCCATACAAGCCAAGGCGTCTATTGTTATACAAAGATGCCCTTTGGCTTGAAGAATGCAGGCGCCACCTACCAGCGATTGGTAGATAATGCATTTGAAAAACAGGTGGGCCGCAACCTAGAGGTTTATGTTGATGACCTTGTCATAAAAAGCCATACTGAGGACGAATTGGTGCGCGGCATCGAGGAAACATTCAAGACACTACAAAAGATCAACATGAAGTTAAATCCTAAGAAATGCACCTTCGGCGCTACAGAAGGCATGTTCCTCGGATATTTGATAGAGCCCGATGGCATTAAACCGTGTCCAGAAAAAACGAAGGCTGTCATCCAACTTCCTTCACCGCGCACGTTGAAGGAAGTCCTATCTCTGAATGGCAAATTAGCCGGTTTGAACAGATTCTTGTCCAAATCAGCAGATAAGTCACTCCCCCTCTTCAAAATGCTCAAGAAGTGTACAAAAAAAGGAGACTTTCGCTGGACTACGGAAGCTGAAGAAGCTATTGTACAACTTAAACAACACATAGCAGCGCTTCCCACGCTAGTCGCGCCTCGCCTAGGGGAAGAATTGATTATGTACCTATTCGCGACTCAAGGGGCAGTCAGCGAAGTGCTATTGACGGACAGGAATTCAATACAAACACCGGTATATTTTGTAAGCAAAGCACTCAAGAAAACGGAGATTAACTATAGCGCAATGGAGAAGTTGGTCTTGGCATTAGTATTCGCCGCCAAACGGCTGCGCAGGTACTTCCAGGCGCACCCAATAGCGGTGATCACAGACCAACCTATCAAGCAAGTCATCTCCAAACCCGACGCGTCGGGACGACTACAGAAGTGGAGCGTGTTGCTAGGTGAACATAACATCTCCTACAGGCCACGTATTGCGGTTAAGGGGCAAATACTAGCAGACTTCATCATCGAAAAACCAGATACTGATGATGTACCTTCACAAAGCAAGGTGGAACTACAAGAACCATGGATCCTATTCACGGATGGAACTTCATGCGTGGACGGGTCAGGCGCATGCCTTATCCTCACGAATCCAGAAGGAATGGAATTCACTTACGCACTGCGTTTTGAATTCACAGCCACAAACAACGAAGCAGAGTATGAAGCCCTGATTGTTGGATTACGCATTGCAGCTCGAATGGGCATACGCAACCTAGAAGCAAATGTGGATTCCCGGTTAGTAGCCAACCATGTGTTGTGAGAATATGTGGCTAAAGAGGAAAACATGGTTCAATACCTGGACAAGACCAAGCCACTAATCCAGGGACCATCAAACAAGTTCCTAGAGGGGAAAACAGAAAGGCGGATGCACTGAGCAAGATTGCATCCACAAGCTTTGCGCACCTGTCAAAACAAGTGTTGGTGGAAACTCTTAAGAGCAAATCCATCTAAGAGATGGAGATATCCACGGTGATAGAGGAGCAAGGTCCTATATGGATGACTCCAATTGTCGAGTTTATAAGCAAGGGCATACTGCCCCAGGAGCAGAAGGACGCCCGACGAATACGTCGCACATCACAGAGTTTTGAACTTCGAGATGGTATATTATATCGGCGTTCATTTCTACAACCATGGCTTCGATGTGTCGGACCTCTTCAAGCAGATTACGTACTCCGAGAGATCCATGCCGGTTCATACAGTATGCACTCAGGACCACGGTTCGTTGTAGCCCGCGCTTTACGGTCAGGATACTACTGGCCTATGATGCACCGTGACGCGCGGGATTTGATAAGAAAGTGTGGCGACTGCCAAGTTCATAGACCCATCCTACGCCGACCACAACAGGAGCTAACACCTATTACGTCGCCATGGCCATTCTATAAATGGGGTATCGACATTACAGGTCCCTTCCCTGTTGCAGCAGGGGGACTGGAATTTCTTATCGTGGCTATAGACTATTTTACTAAGTGGATTGAGGCAAAGGCGGTCGCGACAATCACAGGTAATCAAGTAAAACAATTTGTCTGGGAGAATATCGTATGCCGTTTCGGATTACCTGGGGAAATCATTTCAGACAATGGAAAACAATTCTGCGACAACCCTTTCAAGGAATGGTACGAAAAACTAAATATTGCACAGCACTTCGCGTCAGTCAAACACCCACAAACCAATGGTTTGGTCGAGCGTGCAAATCGTAGTCTGGGTGAAGGAATTAAAGCACACTTAGACAAACACAAAGGGAGGTTGGTGGAGGAATTATCGCATGTTTTGTGGGCGCACCGCACGTCAATCAAAATTAGCACGGGAGACACTCCCTTTTCTCTTGTCTATGGGACAGAAGCCGTCATACCAGCCAAAATTGGGATGCCAACTATTCGTACTACCGAAGTTAATGTCACAACCAATGACAATGAACGGCGTATAGACTTGGACCTGTTGGAAGAAAGGCGCGAACGCGCAACTATATGTGAGGCGAGAGCTAAGTCAAAAATGAAGGGATACTACGATGCTAAAGTTAGAAGCACCTCATTCAGACCAGGCAACTTTGTATATCGCACCAATGATGCGAGCCATGCAGAAGATACAAGAAAACTTGGAGCGAAATGGGAAGGGCCTTACGAGGTCATTGAAGCATTGGGAAAGGGCGCGTACAAACTACGTGATATGGATGGTTGTGAGCTACCACGCACATGGAACATTTGCAATCTCAAACGCTGTTATCTCTAGGAAAGGCTGTGGCCTAACGCACGGACACCCCCACACTTTAGTAAAGTACTCAATAAGTATCCGTGTATTTACATTCTGTTTTACTTAGGCAAATGTATTTTTTTTTTACAAAACTTGCAAGTATTAATAAAACGTCGCGGTTTCTAGCTAACTCCGCGACACATTACACTTTGTTATTTACATATTATTTATGTCTCAACATTGTTATTATATTATCTTTTGCCTACATGGCGTGCATGCACTTACTAAAACCCACGATGGTAAAAGGATGAGTAAACCTACTAAATAACTCGTTGAGTAAGAGGGTTGCAAACCCATTAACATCGGATCATGCATCCTTGTTAAACACCTTATTCTCAAGACGTTGGAATAAGTTCGTTGTGCATCCCACGATGGATGCGCAACAATGCATACTGTGCACGTTTAACAAACTAACAATCAAGACTCTTGACTCCTTGATATGATATTTACAGTACGCTGCATATCACACCATACACGATTATGATACAAGTACTTAGAAATTATGTTTCAAGTATGTTAGATCATGACTTTCATACATGATTATGGACTTCATATACTATTTGCGCTCATATAACTGTTTGATTCTTAGACAACAAGGACATTTTTTATGCAAAGACAGATAACTAAGTACAGACGTTATAATCGCAACCACATATGGATCAACACACCTTCAACAAAAGGGAAATTTTATTATGAACCATGAGTTCTTACAAAAGGATATTTACAAAGAAGCTATGGCCTATATACTATTACAACGCCTCAGATGTGAGCTCTCAACACGGTTTGCAGCATCCCCAGCCTCTTTCAGTTTCTTCAATAGGTCAGAATTCTGGCACGATACCGTTGCCACACTAACAGGTGCCCCGTCGGATCTCGGGAGATGCGCTGCGCCAAGACCACACAAAACGGCCTTTCCCTTCACGCCCTTCTTCTTTGCAAGCCTCATGGCATGGGCTTCTAAGGATTCTTTCAAAGGAATTTCCTTCTCAAGGGCAAAGGGGTTCAGGATATCGCGTGGGCGAGCAAAGATAGGCACTTGCAGCTGTGAATCATCAGGCTTCAAAAAATAGTCAGGCTGCGCCTCTGCATCATCAGCACGGTGGCAGGCCAAGGTTAATCCCTCCATAATCAAACCTATGGGATAATCCTGGTCGCGCTCCAACTGCGCAATCTGAGGAAACTCCAACAACTTCATCTTCTTCATTGCAGCAACAAGATCATCATAGGCATGCTCATTATACCCGGGCACCTGTGCGGCAGGCACTGTCAAAAGGCCGCCCTTATGAAGCTCTTCTATGGCCTCCGCCTTTCCACGCGCCAACGCGCACTGAACAACACTCCCAAAGGTGTCTGTTACCTCTCGAGATTCCAAAGTATTAAGAACAGCAAGGCGCAAGCCATGGCTGATGAGCCACCTGCGCTCAGCAATCGTGGAAACCAGCTGAGGATATAGCTCTTCATTGTATTCAATGCTAAGCTTGTGTAGCTTCATCTCTTGCTCCTCCAGAATGCCTCCGAAGGTTGCACGAAATTCCTCTAACCGAGAGAAATGCTCGTTCTTCCCATTCTCCAAATATTTTAGAGCCCAGAAGCAAGTAGCCTTGTAATCCTCTAACGCGGAACGTTACTGACTCACTTGGGTAAGCAACGACATCTTTTCTTCAGCAAGATTTATGGCATAAGAGCTCGCCGCCTCTGCTTCAGCCTGAGCACTGGCCAGCTGCGCCCCCAGCAGCACAATTTCCTTATCCTTTTGCGCACTCTGGCTACTCTCCCCAGCATACCTTGACTTTAGCTGCGCAACCAATGTAGCCTGGTGCGCAGCAGCCAACACAAGCTCCTTAACAAGCTGGTCTATTGGCACATTCCCAGATACTAACGGATCGGCGCCTTGGCTCTCTGGCACAGGAGGGTCAGTACGAATGGGACTCGCCTTGGGTGGCGATTCCCCAGAATGTCCAGCAGTATCCCTAGCGGTTTCAACACTGCACGCAAAAGAAGAGAATTAGTTATTATTTCATCACATAAACAGGGAATGAGATAAGTGCTTCGGCGACAATACTTACTTGGGGGGAGCAGTCTCAGTTTCACGGAAGGGCGATACATCGTTTGAGGACGACTCCACATCAAGAATGACATGATGTTTTTTTCCTGGACGAGCCTGCGCCATCACCACCAGGCGCTCTCTTGCGCTTCACTCCTTGGTCTGCCTCCTCTAGCTCTACCCTAATGACCCCTATTCTCTCTGCTACGTCTGTGCGTGAATGCTCCACTCTAGAGGAGTGTACCCTGGGGCTGGGCATGCTGTGCAGAGGGGTTACCTCCAGCACAATGGGGGAACCACCCCCTGATTCCTCCAGATTCATCTCCATGGTGCGCCCCGCGGTAGCATCCAATATGGGGACTTCTCCTTCTCTCAAGGGGCGCACCCCAACCGTGACCTGGCGAGGCTTTGCCAAATGGACAATGCTGAACAAATCCATCTTTGCGCAGCAAGAAACAAACAAAAACAAGAGTTATATAAAATACAAAGGTGAAAAGAAAGGCTCACATTAATAAAGCAAAGGAGTAGGAAGGACGAGCACCCACCCTGGTCATCCGCGTCTAGGAAGGTTGGCACCTCGTCAGGACTATCGAAATAGTTGCGACTGATGCCCATGTGCACCAAAAATTCCTCTGGATAGGAATTGATGGGAATACGATTGGTTTTTATCGTTTCCGCATCATCCGCACTGTATGTTCCAGGGAGTGGGCGCTCATCCTTCGGTAGCGAACTTTGAGTGTAGAAGCCGAAGCCCCAAGGGAACAACGCCTCATCAACCCAAAAAAATTTCTCTCTCCAATTCCTAAGCGGGTCTAGTTTCTCAGTATAACACTGCAGCCGTCCTGCGCACTTAGCAAAAGAAACCCACCCGTTTGACCACGTCGTGTGGTAAAACGCGCTGAAGAGATAGATGGTGGGGTTAATCGCCAAAAAAAGGCAATTAACCTCAAAGTTTGTTATCTTTGCTGCGCCTATACAGTGCAGTTGGGATATGTGTAGGCGATAGTAATTTAGAACGTCGCCCAAGAATAAGGAGATAGGCACACGTTGATTTGCAAATTCGAAAAAATGTGTGTATACCCCAACTTTCCCTTCGGGGAAATCCGCTATCGACGCCTGCGCAGCCGGAACTACCGGATGCAGCGCGAGCGGGATATAATACTCCGAAGTGAACTCACGAAGTTCGTCCTCGGTTACATTGGATGAGAAGTCAGCTAACCCAAGAACCATGATGAGATTTTGACTGCGCACGCGCTGTTACCTTTAAAAGTTTGTGGTTTTCTTGATTGATATTTAGAGCTTTTTCTTTAACAATGGTGGAAATGATTTTTACTGTGATAATCACAGTAAAAGGGAGGCGGAAGTTTATATAGGGTTCCCCATCCATGCGATGATCGATACGTGGATCCCACTTTCTCTAAACGTGTAGCTAGGGGTTGCTTACGTGACACACCCTCTACCCACTTTTTCACATTTTACGAAGCAGATATTTGACTTAATTTGACTAGATTCACTGTATTTTATCTTAGGCGGGAAAACTTTAAAGCTTCTCCGCTACGCCTCGAGGAATATATTTGCTACAGTTATTAGTCTAGCATCCGCGGGTTCCACCCTGCTCATACTAGACTGGGGGGACATGATGACGTATAGTCCGCATTCGGGTCATGAACTCGACCAATGCACGTTACTAGCAATCGAGCCCAGTACGAATGGGCTAACCCGGTAACGGTTTGGGCTCACGAAGGCCCAAACCCGAAGTTATTTATGGTTTTGATATCGGACATCTCTTATTTATGAGATATGTATCAATTGACCGACTTAGGCGGGATACGCCGAAGGTTGGGGAACACGAAACCAATAAGGATTTCGTGTGTATATAAAGGGCATCTCGACCCTCATTAAAGGTACGATCTTGAAACCTAACTCTCCACTAAACCCTAAAACCGATTACTTACTCTCACGCCGGACGATAATCGTGGGAGACAATCCCACGATAAGCCTAACGGTGTTTTCTGTTTTCTTAGTGCGCAGGTCTCAAGCATCAAGGTCTAATTGATACGGGAACCGGAGTCCAAATAAGGAAAGCCCAACTTTTGTATCAACAATGTCTACGTCTATTTACTTCCAATTACTTCAGGTGGGGTCAAAGTCGAGAGGACAACATTTGGTCAATTCGCCCTAACCTATCATCAAAGATGCCACCACTGGAGAAGTCATGTGTCCCCTCATAAGTCCAGTTGTTCCTAATCCCCTAAGCCGAGTCATTAAGTACCACTACATGCTAGACTTATCATAGTGAGTGCCCGGGCGTTAGCAACTTAAACACTCACTTCTTAATTCTTAAGTTCATCCAAACGGTAGGTGATTAGTTGGTCAAATCGCACAAGTAAAAAGGGTCGTCAGTTGGTCATATCTTACCCTTTCCGTCTCAGTCTACTCACTTAGGGTCAGTTGGTCATATCTCCTAACCAACTAGCCTCTACCGCCATTCAAAACTACCGAAACAATGGTAGATACCAATAAAATATGCATGCATACACTTAGAAATAATTATACGGAAGTAATATAAACACAAACAAAACAATTAAGGAATCATAACTAGGCCAGCACCAAGAGGTGCTTAGCCGCTCATATTAACCATACAAATCAATTCAATATTTAATGTTACGAAATACATGAATCGAAAGTAAAAAAAAAAGATAAAATGCTAATGCTTATCGTAGGGGAGTGATTTCTCCCTTGGAGATAGCTCCGTATGCTCCTCTAGACCTGCCTTTGGCTTCTTCCCACGTTCTTTGGTTGTGGTGTGTGAAATGGGATACTTTAAAATGCTGGAAATCGTGGGGTATTTATAGGCCAGATCTGGGTTACAGCGTAACTAATAAAATAGTTACACCATAATCCTCTATTTCTTCGTAAATTGCACTAAATCTGCTGGTTATGGCGTAACCTTAGAAGTAGTTACGCCGTATCTTCAATAATTCTTGGTTACGCCATAGTTTATGTACGAGCTACGACGTGGTTATCAGCGGCACGGAACCTCATTTGACCTAATATAGTTTTGTCATAATCTTTTGGGAGAGTTACGCCGTAATCTTCTGATGAGTTGGCTTTCTAAGTCACGCTTTAGTTACGGCATAATGCGAGAGATGAGTTACGCCGTAAATTCTTCAAAGTGAGCATACTATGATAAATCTTTAATAATTCTCCAATTCCGCGTCTCTTTAGCTCCAATGCTCGTAATTTACCTGAAAGTGGAATATAATGAAAAACTAGCGAAAATCCATATAAATGATATAAATTACAAGCATTATTGGGGGAAATTGACACTTAATATTCAGGATAATTTGATGTTACCAAATATCCCCCACTTGAACTCTACTTGCCCTTAAGTAGACCTTATTAGATAGATTCCTAAAAAGATATCTCCCATAACTGGAAAATATAAGTTTACAAATCCTTTATTCTAGAATAAAACAAAGCCGAACACCTCACGAAATGGGAACGAAACACTCAAATCTCTCAACTATTCTAAGTGTCAATTTCGGGGTGATCACTCAATCGCACAGTCATAGCATGTATTCTATCATAAGCTTGGCGGTTACACAAATCTCCACCACTAGAGTTAAGGGCTAAACAATTTTCGAAGGCAATATGGGTAGACACAACAAAGGTTAAGGGTGACTCGTCATTACTAACATGTCACGGCGAAGTGGACAAAATCAATGATACATGACCAAATCCATGCCCAAGACACCAAAGATTGCTCGCTGCATCACCTAGACACGCTTCATGACTAAAGAGTAGGATAAGACATGGGATATATAAATAGTGTAAAATAAAAATCAAGCAGATAGTCTAAATCTATAACCAAGTCATCACCATTTACCGTCCGCCCAAAGTTCAAGCTTTGAAGTCAAGAAACCAGATCATTTAATACTAGGTAGATGTGTCATTAGAGGACGTCATGATAGGCACACTACCTTTTCATCAACTGTTGGCGCAATTACCAACTCCAATCTTCAAATGTGACCGAGGTGGCCTCCTCGATACTAAATCTATATAAAGTTCATAACATAGTGCTTATAACATTGCACTTTACAATAAACTAAATATTAAATAACTATTTTTTTTAATTTTTTTTTCAAATCACTTTTGTTTTGGAATGAATATAACAACTAAACATAACATCCCCCACTTGAGATGAACAATGGGAATTCGGGGGGTCTTCAATGATCTTTAAGAGTATGTCGTCGACAAAAGCATGATTCCCAAACCTTTCCCATTGAACCTTGAACTTAGGCAACTGATGACTTCCCAATCACAAATAAAGACTACATGGTAGGCTAAGGTGTATATGTGTATCGAAACAATATATTGGGTTAACAAAATGAAAGGAATGGCTCAGATAGGTGTATCTAGGGGTATTTTGCACTAAAGGTGAGTGCAACAAAAGGGTTTCACATTGGGGTCGAGAAGTCAAAGTGACTAATCGAAAGACACAATGGTAGGCTTTTTGGGTGATAATCCAATAATACTGCCTTCTTAAACTGAAAAGTCCAAATGCATCGAGCTAACTCAACATACCTCGTCTATGGTCTCGAAATGATACAAAGGCCAAGTTCTAAAGTTTACAAGCTATTGACACACTCATAAACGAGGTATAATTAGGGTTGTCTCCCGAAAGAGCACTTTTCTTTATTTACGAGTCTTTAAGTTAGACTCAGAGCCTTAGGGCTTTATGGTGGCCTTTGGACTTGGCCAACTTCTTCTACTAGTAGGCTGCAATCATTCATCCATTTGATAAAAACCTTTTTTCTTGCCATGTTACCGATGCTACATGTTCCAAATTTTTGAGAGAACCACTCATTAAATGATATACATGACTTTCCCCAATCGTTATCTTCAGCAATGGGATTACTTGTTGTACTCATATTTGATATTTCATCATTATTTATTGTATCATTAAGACGATAGTTATCGTAATTGCATTTCAGTTGTTTTAGCAATCCTATATTAATTTCTGAGTCTCCAAATCTTATCTTGTACCAATCTTCAAATGCTAATTTCCCAAATTTAATATCATGTCGTTCAGCCTCGTGAGGGCATATCCATTCATCCGCCTTTCCCTCACAAAATTCTCGAAAAGGGTTACACGAGGGCCATGCTGTCACTGATTCGTTATCCTTGGTTAATATCGGGTTGCAGTAATGTTTGTTTGGAATCAGAGCTTCCTTAATACCTTGGACCTGGACAGTAATTTCCTGTTTCTGCTTGCAATTATCAACATTTTCTCTACTATCATTAGTACTAGGATTATAACATAAAGGTGGATCGAGTGATTGAACATTAACAACATCAACTTTATTGAAAATTTCTAATTTTGGGTTTAAATGCTCTTTCATACTGAAAGTTATTCGTTCATTATCAGTTCCCAAAGAAATTTGTTTTTCAAAAACCTTAATTTGAGCTCGACAAGTGGCCAGGAAAGGTCTTCCAACAATTAAGTTGTAAGTCTCTCGTTTTCCCATGTCAGTAACCACAAAATCAGTGGGAAAAAGGAATTTTCCAATTTTAAGGAGCACATTATTAACTACTCCCCTTGGCACAGCCTTAGAGGAATCAGCCATTTCTATCATCATTGTTGTTTCTTTTAAATTGGTAAGTTTTATTTTATCAAACAAAGTGGTAGAAATAAGGTTTACCCCAGCCCCCAAATCAGCTAATGCGGGAATTTTAAGATTACCGATGGTGCATGGAAGAAGAAAACTTCCCTGGTATTGTTGCTTCTCAGGAAGTTGGCTTGGCAGGTCCTCGTCGTCTTCCGATTTATCATCTTTTAGGTAGTTGATTTCGCACAGATCATTGGTGATAGAGGAGGTGCACTGCTCTTTCTTTGGCTTATCTTTCGCAAAAATGGCTTTGCAGGCAATGGCCTTGGCATTAATGGTCTCAAGGTTTTTGGCCAATTACCCAATTTGTGTTTCAAGGTTTTTAATTGCAGCATCTTGGTTTCGCAAGTTCATGTTGGTGTCTTCTTTCACCTTGACCATCCATTCCTTGAGTCTATCTCCCTTTTTTGTAGATTCCTCGATGTGCCTATGCATTATTTCTTCAAGGTTTGGTCTAGGAGGATTGTTGCTAACTCTTGTGTAGAATGTTGGGGACTTTTCTCGGTATCTGGGCCCGTTACCATTGTATCCGTTGAAAGGGCTCTCACTTCCATATTTTACTTCTTCGATCCCTTTAACATCCTCGTTGGAGAAACATTCCTTAGTAGGGGGAGCTCCATTTCGTTCCACTTGAATGGAATGCACATTTTCCTTGAGCTTCTTCATGTCTCTTCCGAGACTTTCTAATTTTTTGTTTATTGCTGCAAGGCCTTCCATATTTCCATTCTTACTTCGGTTGCTTCCCCCATTGTGCCATTTATGAGAGTGGTCAGCCATATTTTGAATAGTTTCCAAAGCCAATGTTGGAGTCATCCCAGGAATCAGCCCGTGAGAATCGATTATTTGTCTTGAGGAGATGTTCAGACCTTTGTAAAAGACGTTCACCTTTTGTTAGCTGTTGAGTTCATGAGTAGGGCATTTGTATAATAATTCGTTATACCTTTCCCATGCTTGGTACAATGTTTCATCACCCTTTTGCTTGAAGTTATGGATTTCTTCTAATTGTTTAGTAGTCCTGGATGGAGGACAGTATCTCTGAATGAAATATTTTTTAGGATAGGCCAGGTGTTGACTGTTCTGGCAGGTAATCGATCAACCCACCTTTTAGCAGCTCTAGTAAGAGAAATAGGGAACACTCGTAACATGACAGCATCGTTTGAGACTCTAGGAATTTTGAATAGGCTGACAATGTATTCCACTTTGTCTATATGCTCATGAGCATCATCGGCAATGCTTCCAGAGACAAGATTTTCACGCAATTCCCTCATAAATTGAGGTTTGATTTCGAATTGAGCATCTTTTGTGATGGCTGGCCTAACAATCCCTGGTCCTTGTTCATCTCTTGTTAACGGCAAATATTCCTCGAGAGTGAGGTTATCAATGTTAACAACTTCCATGGTACCTGAAAACTTGAAAAATGATCGTGAGAAATTGAGAAAATTCTAAAACAAAACGAAAATAACAGACTTTATAGCGATCCTAATATAACTCCCCGGCAGCGGCGCCAAAAACTTGATGCAGTTTTTACTGACCAGGTTATAAAATTTATAATGTCTCGTTATACCTATGGTCTACCCTAATGCACTAACGGGCAGTGTACCCGGTCGTGTGTAGTGTAGTATTCGGTAAAACCGAGGTCGTCCCAAGAGCTATGTGTGTTGGATTAATACTAAGTCTAGGTATAGATTTTAAAATGATTTAATTAATTAACTAATAAAGCAAGTAAAGGCAAAGGTGTAATCAATAGAGGAGAGTGGTGCTAACCTGGTTATTCATCCTAGCTAGTAATGTCTACGTCTAATTACTTCCAATTACTTCAGGTGGGGTCAAAGTCGAGAGGACAACATTTGGTTAATTCGCCCTAACCTATTAGCAAAGATGCCACCACTGGAGAAGTCAGGTGTCCCCTCATAAGTCCAGTTGTTCCTGGTCCTCTAAGCCGAGTCATTAAGTACCGCTACATGCTAGACTTATAATAGTGAGTGCCCGGGCGTTAGCAACTTAAACACTCACCCCCTAATTCTTAAGTTCATCCAAACGGTAGGTGATCAGTTGGTCAAATCGCACAAGTAGAAAGGGTTGTCAGTTGGTCATATCTTACCCTTCCCGTCTCAGTCTACTCACTTAGGGTCAGTTGGTCATATCTCCTAAGCAACTAGCCTCTACCGCCATTAAAAACTACCGAAACAAGGGTAGCTACCAATACACTATGCATGCATACACTTAGAAATAATTATACGGAAGTAATATAAACGCAAACAAAACAATTAAGGAATCATAACTAGGCCAGCACCAAGAGGTTCTTAGCCGCTCATATTAACCATACAAATCAATTCAATATTTAATGTTACAAAATATATGAATCGAAAGTAACGAAAAGATAAAATGTTAATGCTTATTGTAGGGGAGTGATTTCTCCCTTGGAGATAGCTCCGTATGCTCCTCTAGACCTTCCTTTGGCTTCTTCCCACGTTCTTTGGTTGTGGTGTGTGAAATGGGATACTTTGAAATGCTGGAAATCGTGGGGTATTTATAGGCCAGATCTGGGTTACGGCGTAACTAATAAAATAGTTACGCCATAATCCTCTATTTCTTCGTAAATTACACTAAATCTGCTGGTTACGGCGTAACCTTAGAAGTAGTTACGCCGTATCTTCAATAATTCTTGGTTACGCCATAGTTTATGCACGAGCTACGGCGTAGTTATCAGCGGCGCGGAACCTCATTTGACCTAATATAGTTACGTCGTAATCTTTTGGGAGAGTTACGCCGTAATCTTCTGATGAGTTGGCTTTCTGAGTCACGCTTTAGTTACGGCGTAATGCAAGAGATGAGTCACGCCGTAACTTCTTCAAAGTTAGCATATTATGATAAATCTTTAATAATTCTCCAATTCCGCGTCTCTTTAGCTCCAATGCTCGTAATTTACCTGAAAGTGGAATATAATGGAAAACAAGCGTAAATCCATATAAATGATATAAACTACAAGCATTATCGGGGGAAATTGACACTTGATATTCAGGATAATTTGATGTTATCACTGTCCCTTTTGAAGCTTTTTAGGATCAATTCCAATCTTTTCAGCTTCTTAAGCCACTACTTGGACAAGGGCTTCTTTGCTTTTCCTTTCCTCCTCAGCCAATTTCTTACGTTTGTCTTCCTTTTCAAGGTAGGCAGTTAGCTGTTCTAGAGTAAGCAGATACCTAGTGTTACCAATGACATAGGGGATCTTTTCAGGCTCTTTTGTGGTCATTATGGCTTTTCCCTTATCCTAAGCTGATGAAGAAGATGCTACCAGTGAAGGTGTGGTTGTGATTATTGGTGATGGTGTTGCTGTTGTCATTGTTACTGAGGTTGTTTTTGTTGTTGCTGTTGGTGGGACTGATGAGATTGGTGTTGCTGATATAGGTTGAGCTGGCTCCCCCTCAGTATGAGAAGGAGTCTCTTCAGTAGCTTTCTCCCCCTCAACTGTTGCTGCAACATCAGTGAGAGCAATAGTTGTTTGAGATACTGAGGGAGAGGGAGCTGCTTGACCTTTAAAGGCTTGATATATCTTCGATACCATGGTATTGATGTCAGATTTATCTTGTTGAAGACTTGTGACCTTTTCAGCAAGATTGGCCTAAGATTACTCTAGTGCTGTCATTCTAGGCCCGAGATTCTAGGCCATAGAAGAAGATGATTTAGCCTGATCAGTAACCTTTGCATCCAGTGAGCCCAGAGTGGATTGAAGAGACTGTACTGAAGAGTGAAGACCCTGAACATTTTCAAAGTTGAGCATGTTGATCAGTTCAGTGAGACTGGATAAATTCTTCAAGTAGACCTCAGTGGCCTCGAGCACTTTGGAGTTGAGTGTTGGGTCTTCTTTGATGGAGTTCCGGATTTCATCTAGTTTGGTGCGAGACTCTTGAATGTATTTGAGGAATTTCGTCAGGTTGTCATCCAGTATGTGTAGATGTTCATACATGAGATTCTTATGCTCATCAGTGTTTGCACTGGCAGTAACCACTTCAGCTTTTAGATCGGCATAGCTGGCAGCTGCTTCAATATGCTGGTCCCAGAGAGTATCAGTAACACCAGAATATAGTCTTCGTGTAGCCCTTTTAATCCACATTACCAGCTTTCTTTCAATGAGTGGATGGAGTTGTCATACTGCTTCCATTCATCAGAGGTTGAGGAGCCTAAGGAAGTAGAGGAGTTAGCAAACCAGTTGTGGATGGAGTTGTCATACTGCTTTCATTTTTTCTCCACCAGAAAGGATTTCATCTTCACTGTCAGCAAGCTCCATATCAGAAAAAATTATTTCATTGACCTCAGTAACAGTTAGCAAACCAGTGGTGGTGATGGGTTCCGTATCAGCGGGTGGTTTTTTTCCCCATGGGTCTTTGTCCCCTGTGACCCCTCAAACACTGATGGGTTTTTCCCAATGCCTTCGCCGGAGTCAGGATTGGTTGTGAGTTCTGTATCGGCGGGTTGTTTCTTTCCCTCCGAGTCTTTGTCCCTCTGTGCTCCTTCAAGCACTGGTGGGTGCTTCCCAGTGCCATCCTTAGAAGCAGTGGCAGTGATATCCCTATCAGTGGGTTGTTTGTTTCCCCCTGAGTCTTTGGGATCATTCGTTTTGCCCTCAGACAAAAGCGTGGTTTTGTGAATGTCCTCCTCGAGCTGAGTGGAAGGCGCTCCCCTACGAGCGGGTTGTTTGTTTCCCTCTGGATCTTGGGGAGTAGTTTGTGGGACCAAGGGCACTGACTATGATGTATCAGTGTCCTTCGATGTCACCGGGGTGGATGTTTCTTGGTCTCCCTTGGGTGGCATATCATTCTTGGGCTTTCTTTGCCTTTTAGACTGTGTTCCAGAAGCCTTAGGGCCCTGAGACTTTGGTTTGGTTTTTGTCCCAGTCTGAGACATCCCCTTTATCTTTTTGGGAGCAGGGTTTGGAGACACTGAGTCCCTTTGGTTGTTTACAGCAACCATATGTGCCGTCAATTCAATATCAGTGACAAGGGATGTGTCTCTTTGAAAATTTGAGGGGCTCAGGATTGTAGGTAAAGCGCAATATTTGTATTCCTAAGGATAACTGCAACCTAGTAACACTTGCAAAGCACATGAGACAAACCTAGGCTACGAAACGTATTTCGCCCTAGTTTTGATCAGTAGCTTGGTTACGAGATCACTGTAAATGATATCCCCTATGTCGACATCAGTCCCTGTCATCAAGCTATATGCCATCATCAACTGAATAGAGTTAACTTGTTCAGTGGATGAGTGGTTCCCGCCGAGAACCTGAATCACAAAAGTGAACAGGATCTTCCAAGCCACTAGAAAAGAGTTCTTGGTGACTGGGGTTCTGTCCAAAAATTTTGGATCTAAAACAATTTTGCCTAAATCAGCCTTAACAGTGGCTTGGTCAGGGTGAGCGACATATTGTCTCGGATTATAGTCTAGCACTATTGATGTACAAAAAGTTTTATAGTCCAGGGTGACTGATTGTTCCCCGTTTAAAATAGTAAACTTGATGAGAAACTCCCTGAGTGGTCGAAGGTCTGTCTCATCATTTATGGGTGTCGGGTCATAGGCCACTGCAGTTGCCCAAAACTCCCTGAGGATGTTTTGGTACAGTATTAAGGGACAATGAACAAAGGCCTGTTTCAGTGGGCAGTTAAGTAAAAATTTCATGATTCCCTTATAGGCTGGGACATCATGTGGGTATTCAAAATTTCCAATCACATTATTTGTTTTATACTCAATGTTTTCTAGACTGCCCACCCACTGAGGAGCAAAATGAAGAGACTGTGTTCTTGCCATTTCCATTGAAAGTTTTTAGGGTTTTTGGATAAAATTTTCTTGACAAAAACAATCAAAGAGGTGAAAGTCCCTTGGGTTTTGTGATGAAAAACCTTTTGTAAATTGTTTACAGAGAAGATTTTTCTTAAAAATTGGTTGAAGATCATTTACAGTTTTGATGATGATGATGATGATGATGATGGCATATAGCTTGATGACAGAGTTTTGATCAAGCTATATGCCATCATCAGTCCCTTTATCTTTTGTAAATTGTTTACAGAGAAGATTATCCTTCTGTAAATGATATCCCCTATGTCGACATCAGTCCCTTTATCTTTTCTCAATGTTTTTTGGGTTGAGAAAAGATTTTGACAGAGTTTTGATGCAAAAAACAGTTTTTGTATGTTTTAAAGTGTTTTGAGAGGGGTTTTTATAGAGTGGTGAGAGGGTAGATTTTGCACATGTGAGGATTTATATAGTTTTTATTGAAAACATTTTATTTACCTTATTTAATGCGACCACTCCACTACCCGCAGTTTTCTCACGGTTTTCAAAGGAACAGTTGCAGTGCACAGTAAAAGTGCATCTTGCAGGGTTAAAATATCCTAAGGATATTTGTTGTGAGAGGAGGCATTAAATGCCAAGTGGGGTGAGGTAAGGATGTGAGGGACCCATGACTTGGATGATAGAAGGATAAAGAGACATATATTCCTATATTAAATTGGTATGTTTACCAAACTAGGACATTAAGTAACTGAAATACTTAGAGCATTTAGTTACTCATTCAATGCTCAATATCCAAAGTCAGGGACCCTGAATGAGTCTTACTCATTTAGTAAGAAGATGAATTGGGCTTTATTCAGGGATCAGGAACCATTTCAGAGAACATTGTTGAGATTAGGACTGATTATCAGGTTGCTGACTTTCAATGTCAAGCATTCCCAATTCAGCTTTCAGTCTCTTGAAGGTAGGTTCATCAAAGGGTTTGGTGAAGATATCAGCAAGTTGATACACAGTAGGGATGAAGTAGAGTTCAATATCGCCTTTCATGATGTGGTCCTTGATGAAATGATATCTGATATCATTGTGTTTGGTTCTTTGGTGAAGGACAGGGTTGTTGGAGATTGCAATAGCACTGGTGTTATCACAAAAGATGGGTACCATTTTGTAGCGGATGTCATAGTCACTGATTTGACTTTTCATCCATAGCACATTGGCACAACACCCTGCAGCAACCACATATTTAGCTTCAGCTGAAGACATAGCCACTAATTGTTGCTTTTTAGCACTCCAACAAACTAGTTTTCCTCCAAGAAATTGACAGGACCCTGAGGTACTTTTTTGTCCATGTTGCAGCCTGCATAATCAGAGTCAGAATATCCTTTGAGGTCAAACCCTGAACATTTTGGATAGTAAAGTCCAAGGCTTGGAGTTCCCTTCAGGTATCTTAGGATTCTTTTGGCTGCAGTGAGATGAGATTCTTTAGGATTCGACTGATATCTTGCTATTAGACGTACTGAGAATTGTATGTCAGGTGTGGAATCAGTTAGATACATCAGCGATCCTACAATCCCTCTGAAATGAGTTTGATTGACTGATTTGCCAGTGAGATCAGGTCCAAGGTTATTTGGAGGGACCATTGGAGTTTCACTGAAGTACAATCAGATATCTCATATTTCTTCAAGAGATTTCTAGTACATTTCTCTTGACTGATGGTTATGTCTTTTGACAATGATTGGCCTGTTTTAAGTGTAACAGGCTGTCTTGACAGCTTCCGTCCAGAAATCCTTTGAGAGTGTTGACCCATTTAACATAGTTTTGGCAGCCTCAATAAGAGTTCTATTTTTCCTTTCAGCTACCCCATTTTGTTCAGGGGTGTATAGGGATGAAAAGTTTTGGGAAATTCCCTTTTCATCACAGAAACTCTCAAGCTATTGATTTATGAACTTAGTACCATTGTCAGTTCTGATTTGTTTAACAGTAATGTCATTCTGATTTTCAATCTTCCTAATGAATGACATTATGGTTTCAGTTGCCTGACTCTTTTGAGAAAGAAAGTATACCCAAGTGTATCTTGAGAACCCATCAACAATGACAAGTGTATACTTCTCATGCTGGATTGATCTTGGACTAACTGGTCCAAAAAGATCCATGTTCAAGAGGTGAAGGCAGCTTTTGATAGAGAAATTTAGTTTTGTTTCGAATGATGCTCTGTGGTGTTTGCCTTTTTCACAGGCTGAGCATGGTTTGTCTTTTGCAAAAACCAGTGATGGGAAACCAAGGTCTTTGTTTTGTTTTGCCAAGTTTGTTAATACAAATAAGCTGTAAAAACGTTTATTTATATTTTACGATCTTCTAATGTTTTGTCGATAACAAACGTAAAATCATTTTAACGAAACAAATAAAATACATAAATGGTTTGAGCCAATAGTTTACTAACACACTTACGTCTTCACATAAAAACACTAAAACAAGTATAAGTGATTTTATGATTTAGTAATACATATGTAAAACAACTAGTGTTTACATATTGGGTAAATATATACATAGCTAGTATGTATTATAATGGGTAATATAAATGGGTAGAAACTTAAGTATTTGACCCATTGACCAAATACATTGAATGTAGTTGGGTACAACCCAAAGTCCATGACCCATACCCATGGAGCATGACCCATAACCCATTGCATGAGATCATTCTTAAGTCATATATGGATATTATCCATGACCCATGGTTTTAACCCATGACCCATAGAATAGATGCATTGCATCTTGTAGATACATTGTATCTACTTGGATACCCATGATCCATAACCCATGACCCATGACCCAAAACCCATGGGCAAAGAGGAGCGTCCCACGGATCCCCAGTAATACACTGGACGGATCCCTCAAGTGAGGGATCCGTGGAACAGTAGTTATTTTTCCTCTATAAATAGTGAGCCATTTCTTCATTGTTTCTAACCCCTTTCTCACATATTTACCCTTTGAGTTATAAACTCTCTAACCTCAGATCCAAGTGATCTATGTATGTAGTTTTGTTTTTGTGAGATTCTCTAGGTTTCTCTTAAAGGTGAGATCACCATCTTTTGAAAACGAGCAAGCTCAAGTCCATGAGTTGCCATGCTTCGTTATCATCAAGACTACTGAGGTTCTCTTGTTGATAGTTCTCTTCTTTCTCATAAGAAGTGTAGTGTTGAAGACATTAGTAAAAGATGTCTAAAGGGTCAAGACGAAGACATTAGTGAAAGGTGTCGAAGTGTAGAACGTCGGTACTGAAAGCACTAGTGAAGGGTGCTTAGAAGTTAAGGCTAAAGGCATTAGTGAAGGGTGCCTAGAAGTCAAGTCATAAGGCATTAGTTAAAGGTGCCTTAAGATCGAGTCAAAGGCATTAGTGAAAGGTGCCTAAGGTGTACATTCGATATGGTGTGCTCGATGTACAAGATAGATTAGTATTGGGTCAAAGGATATTGATATCCTTGTTGATGTTGTTATAAGGAGTGGATCTCCTTTGGGGTTAGTTGTTGTTGTAGTGTTGGGTAGTAGTTCCTCCATTGTAATGGAATTCGGTATCTAGCCTAATACCGGATAAAGGGTAGGCGACGTTGTGATAGGTTTGGTTCTACCTCGTGGAAGAACCCGGTATCTAGCCTTGTACTGGATTAAGAGCAGGCAACTTTGTGAAGGTTCTCCGCCATAAGGAGTTGGTGTCGTGTAGTGTTTACAAACTCTCGAGTAGGTGACTCAGGGAGTGGAGTAGGGCAAGGAAGGTGTCCTTGTAGCCGAACCACTATAAATACTCGCGTTGTGGTTTTGTGCTTCTTACTCCTCATTATTTCATTACATATTTATATATGCTTGTCTATCAACATCTAACACACATGTTTAAATAGATTGACATAAGTTGATCTAAATAGTTTAAAACGAATTTTTAATCGGTAAAACTATTCAACCCCCCCCCCCCTTTAGTTTTCCACAATTGGCATCAGAGCTTCGTTACCAAGTTTCTTAGAGTATATTGTACTTTAAAAACTTGATACGATCCATGTTTAATTGAAAACTACAAAGAAGGTCTTTTACAAAAACAAACACCATGTTTTAAAACACCTTGTTTGGATGTTGATTTGATGACAACATTTTTTTTATTTTTTATTTTTTTTCTCTTACTTAATTGCACTAACCTTCCTTGTCATGTTGCTTAGTTAAAGCTCATACCTATCAAGCCATAGGAATTGCTTGGTAACAAGAATACCTTCCCTAAGAAGGTATCTTAAACACGAAGGAACTGGAGTTGTCTTGTGACATTTGTTGTGTCATTTGTAAAGACATTCCTAAGTGCATTAGAGGTATGATCTCCCACTTATCTCTAGATAACATTAGCTTGAATAATAAGTATGCTTACATAGGAATCTATATGATTATCTTTTTCACATACTCATATATTACACGTTGCTTCGTTAGGAAACTTTTTCTTCATTACGTGTTGCTCTTTCGTCTAAAGTTTAGGTTTATAAAATTAGTATTTTATTTTACTTAATCCAAATCATATTTTTCTAATAATAAAAGAAAACACAAATCTCAAAAATTCCTCCTTCCCCATAAATCTTCCCTCCGACGTCCACTCCACCAAATCCTCATTTTTCAAATCTTCCACTTTCAAAATTTTACCTCTCATTCAAACTTCATCTTCCTTCTCTTCTCATCTCATTTCAAACCAAGAACAAGAAGGATCTTCATCAACATGGTTTACATCGCCTTCGTACTCATCAACTTAACACTCATAGCTCTCGTGTCTCCCATGATTAAGTTTTCTTATGGAGACATGTACTTTGTGTTGTTAATCTACATTGGTTTTATATACCAAATCCTTTGTATCGTTCTTAGCATTGAAATGAAATATTACTAATGTTTTAGTTTATCTAGTTTATTTTTCATAATGTGTTTATCATTTCTTTTACCTTATATCTTTCGTATTTTTGGTCTTGAGATACGTTAGAAATCGATAATGCATGCTAAAAGTAAATGTTGGCTAATATATATATATTGGTATAAAACTACAAGATACAAAAACCTATGTTCTTATCGAAACCTTTTCTGTCACTACAGATCCATGGATCTCTGTATTTCTGCTTGCCGGATCCCTTTTTGAAGGGAACCGTGAGAACCGTCCTTCTGGAAAACAGTTTTTCATGCAAAATAAAAATCGTTTTCTTCCTAAAAATATTCCACTAGAATGTCAAAACATTAAGTGAGTTAATTATCATTGTTAATAAATATCTAGTAAAAATGTTAGGTAATCATTGTTTTGCCTTAAATACGTCTCATTAACTCTTCACTTCTATAGGTCGCGTTATGTCGCATGAGTATGAGTTCGACTTTTCACTCACCTGCGTCTACACCCCTAACATCTCTCTTGAGCCCAACATACCTGGCAATCATGTCTGTGGGTTCAATAATCTCGAAACCAGTCACTTCCATGAAGGAAGTATTGTCGACACTCCTCTACAAATACGAAGAAGGTATCAATACTTCCTTCCGAACCATAGGACTAGAATGTCTTCTCGAAATTAATGAGAAAATATGTCCGAGGTTTGTATTGGAATTCTTCCGTCAAGTTGAACTCATTCGTAACGAGGATCGCTCTCTATCTCTTTGGTTTTAGATCAAAAACCAAAAGTTTGTTCTAACCCTTGGGCAATTTGCTCACATCCTCCGAATTCCAAATCATGGACATTGTACCTTCACTGAAGATTGGTCTCTTGATTCTCTCTTCCACCATTATGAAGAAAATAGTCCATATTGTTCACACATACCTTCCCCTCAAGACTTGACTCGCATGTTATACAAACCTCGACCCTATTACTCGGATCCAAACATTATCTATACTCGGGATATCCGAGATGAGTACAAGTCTCTCGCACTCATCCTACGTGAAAATGTTTGGAGTCTTAGGGGAAATCGAGAAATCCTTCCCGCTTGTTGTGCTCACATAATGTATTGTTTGCTAACACAACAACCATACAATCTCGCCTATTTCTTCGCAAGGCGAATTGTAAACCTTCAAGGCTCCAAGAACAAACTAATCCCTTATGTAATGTTCTTAACACGTCTTTATCATCACATCATGTACTTCCACCCTCAATTTCAAAGTCCGTTGTACGTACTTGTGAACAAGATGATGAAACCCTAAACACATCTCTCATGAAGACTTTCTTCATCCCTGAATCGGCAAATACTCATCAACCACTTGATGATCCATCTAGTGAAAACGCTCAAGAAACTTAGGTTCCTTTCAAAATAGGGTCAAACCTTAGTATTCATGCTCTATCAATGTAATGCAATTTCTTTCATGAAATAAAACATCTTACATTTGATATCTCTACTATATTAGTGTTAGAACTTCTTAGAAAACACTAATCTTGAAATATGATGCTTTGTACAACCCTTGCATACCTTTTGTAAAGGTGCTGTTTAGCAGGGATACGGATCCCTAAGTTTGTGCTAGACGGATCCCTACTCTTAGGGAACCGTGGGATCCGGGCAAATAGAAATGCAGTTGCATTCTTTATACTTCAAACCATATATTTAGATTACTTCACACTAGCTAAACATAGTACCTTAGGACCAATTAAGTCCTTCTCAAGCTGAGTAAAATTTCATACTCATTCATAACTCACTTAGATCAAACTCAAGGGGCTTTTCGATCTATTGTTTCACCAAAACTCATTACTTTTCCGCTCTTACACTCACACATCATCCCTCACATGTTAATACATCTAGCTTTGGAAATCTTTCAATCTTTGCAAAAGATTTTAGTCATATTTACCTCAAAATGGGTCAAATTCTAGTTTTTCCATTTTCTATAAATCTTTAAGATATCTTCCAAAGTATTATCTTAAGTTACTATCTGGTCTCTAGGATCATTTAGCTCCATTGGACACTCTCAAATTTTTAGTGTCATCCTTGGTCACTCATTGGTACTCATAAAAGTTCCATTTTCTTCCATAAAAGGCAATCATTAGCTACATCACTCATTGCCCTTGAACATTTAAGTACCCTTTCATTTAAGATACTTAGGAGGACTGAAATACTCAAATAGGTATAGGCATTAGACCTTACAAACATCATTTTTACCCTTTTCTAGCTGCTGAGAGCCGGATCCCTAGGATTAGCCTAGACGGATCCCTCACTGGAGGGAACCGTGGGATCCGGGTGACAGATTCATGTCAACTCTAGCTAAAACAATCATTTCAAGCTCATCTTGTTAACTTGAACACTCCATCTTATCTTAATTAAGATCCTAGATTAGTACAACTCTGAAGTTGACTCTTGTGCATGCTAATCATCACATTCCAAGGGATCTTAGTGGCTTAAGTCTTGAATGCACTTGCCAAATCCCTTTCTTTATAAACCACATTGTTAAGACTCTTAAAGTCATTATCTTCATCCTCATCTTCAGCAACTAGAAACCTTTACAAATCTCTTTGAATCATCTCATCATGAGGAAAGCTCCTAGTGGTAATTCATCCACCAAAGGGCCACCCAAGAAAATTGCTCGTGTTGTACACGAAATTTCTTCAACCGAATCATCTCCCGTTAAATCCACAAATGGTAGGATCTCCCCTCCACCTATCAAACCAATCCCAAAAAGGATTATTCCCACAAAACTACCAATTCCAAACACCACCATACCTCCTAAACCAAAAAACCCCATTTCAACTAAACCATCACCATTGGTGCCTAGAGCCCTATTGATGACGTACCTTCCGATCAGGTCGAAGGACCCCCCTTCGGCCTCGGTTGAAATTGCATTACGAAGACCCAAGTCTTTCTTCATAATTCATTGGTGGCGTAAAACCATTCACCATTGACATGGTTACCAGTTGGGAATCCGCCAGCCGAAGGCCTATGCCCTTCGGTGTCTTCTCTTGAAGATGCCAAGACAAAGAAGAACCTTGACTTGGTCTTCCCCCACGTTCCCACTATTTCCTTAGCTTCCCCGCCAAGTCCGAGATAGTGGGGATGAAGCCCTAGCGGTTACCACAAATCAGGGGACGCCCCCATGATCTCCTAAACGTGTGCTAACACTCTCCAAGCTATTTTCACCACCTATAAATAGGTTGGACGAGTCATTTTCAATGGTATGTTCATTCAACACAGTATTACACATACTTCATATTATTTACAACACACATCATATACTTACTCTCACGCCGGAGGTGGTTCGCAGGGCCCAACCCCTGCACAATCACTTAACGAAGTGTCTACTATTTCTTATTGCAGATTGGCTACAAGTTTGGCGCAAGCATATCACCCCTCATACCCTTCGATCACCATCGAAGGCCTGGTCGTACGAATTATTGTACAATCAGTGGCGCCATCCGTGGAACCCGCTACTATTGGTCTCGTTATTCCAAACTTACACCCAGTCAATCACTCCCACTAGTTTCACGGCATGAATCAAGGAAGATAGGATACACCCCCTCCAGGTTTCTCGACCTTGACACCAATCCAAGTCAACGATCCTAACAACCTTCCCAATATAACCGCATCCACCTTTACCACACGATCTCACCCTGAAATAACTCCCAACAACCATGCTTCAACCTCGGCTAACCTTGAACCGGTAATCAGTCCAGCGTTTGTCGAAGCTAACATCGAAACATTAGAATCTTTACTGAGGGCTCGAAGGAGGCAAGCTCGAAATGTGGAGATGTGTAGGGAGTTAGAATACTCAAGCGATGAGTATGACGAAGAGTTGGAAATGGAGGCCAGGCCCTTGGCTCCTGGGGCTACATGCTCGGTGCTAAGGATAGGGTCTCCGAGCAGTCGAAGGCCGAGTGGAAGGTCGGTTGTCTTTGAAGATGTTCCGGAGAGGGCCCCGACTAGAAGGGAAGGCACGATAGAAGGCTCTAATGGAAGGAGTCACCGAAGGGATACTACGGAGGTTAATTTGCCACCACTTTTGGCGGCTCACCTGGGAAGAACTGAGGCAGGGGTTCCGTTGCAGCCTTCTCATGCATCCGGCATAGAAGGCAATCCATCTCAAATGAATGGAAGAGGAAATCTTCCTCCTCATGGTATGTACCCTCCTTTTCAGGTTCAATCTTACCCTCAAGAGGTCTATCCCCCACCTAATGGGCAGGCTAGCAACCCCAGTTTTACTCAACCATATGGAAGCATGCCCTACGGGCAGCCTATGGTACATCCTTCGTACCCTGTCGGAAGTCACCCACCTTATATACCTACTGCTTACCCTCAATATGCTAACCAAAACCCTGTGGGAATACCTCCAAATCATAACCCGTACAATGCTGCCCCTACCTACATGCCACCTTATAACTGCCTCTATTCGGAGCCCATGGGCTCCACAACACCCTTCGTAAGATGGATAGAAGACTACCCTTTGCCTGATGGGTTGAAAATGCCCACACATATTGGTACTTATGATGGGAAAGGGGACCCAGATAACTTCTTACACTTGTTCGAAGGGGCTATCAGAATGCAGAAGTGGGTTATGCCTGTTGCTTGCCACATGTTTACATATACCCTACGAGACTCTGCTCGTATATGGTGGAACGGGCAAAAACCAGGTAGCATTGTGAATTTGGACGATCTCAAGGCCAAGTTCAGATCACATTTCAACCAACAGAAAAAGTTTACAAGAACGCACCTAACAATGCACAACATCAAGCAGAAGGAAAACGAGAGAACCAGGGCTTTCATTACCAGATACACCGATGACACCTTACAGATAATGGGCTTGCACGAAGACCAACGCATCTCAGGTTTTATGCATGGCCTACGGAACAGAAGTTTGGTTGAATTCCTCTCCACTGATCTTCCTGCAACCTATAAGGGCTTGGTGGAGAAGGCTTACACCTGGATCGAAGCAAAAGAAGTGTCTACCAACGGGTCTCCGGTCGAAAATAAAGAAAGTCACAGCAAAGTCCCGAAGCATCCTTCGTGGGAAGGGTCAAAGAACAGACACAAAGGAAGAGACAGATTTACACCATACCATAAAAACATCAACCACGGTCTCTTGGCTAATCTATCCAAATCTCCAAGGGAGATACTAGCTACAGAAAAGGCTGCGAAGACCTTTGATCCTCCTCCTCGCTTGGCAAATAGAGGAAGGCCCAGAGATACTTCCAAATTCTGCTACTTCCATGACGATTACGGACACGACACCAACAATTGCAGAGAGCTCAAGAAACAGATAGAAGAGGCCGTGAAGTCTGGCCAATTGGGACATTTGGTGAAGGGTATAAAGAAAGGTAAAGAAAAGGTCTCCGACACACAGTTGGGGAAAGATACCACACCTGTCGAAGCACCCATCCTCATGGTATACAAGAATGACTCTGGTTTAAAGAGGAAAGAAGCGGAGAAAGCATTATGCGGAGTAGGAGATGTCACTTTTCCTTCAATCACAGGGAAAGTTCTTTCAAATGACCCCGTGGTCATCAAGGTCTTGATCTCCAACAGAGAAGTAAACATGGCCTACCTAGACTGCGGTAGCTCCTGTGAAGTAATCTATGAACGATGTTTTCTAAAGCTCAAGCCTTCGATAAGGTCGAAGAGAGTAGATTCGAAGGTACCCTTAGTAGGATTCTCAGGGGAACACTCCTGGCCCTTGGGAGAAGTCCCTCTAGAGGTCACGATTGGAGAAGGAAGGCTAAAAAGAACAGAAACTCTGGTATTCACGATCGTAAGGTCTGAATCTCCCTATAACCTATTGATAGGGAGAACAGCAATGCAGAAGATGGGCATCGTTGTCTCCACCATACATGCCGCGATCAAATTCCAAACACCCTTCGGCATTGGAACGGTTTTCTCCAGCTATAACGTGAAGAAGCCTACGAAAGTAGGCAAAAGGATCAAACAGGTGTAGGATGTTCTCAGTTGTACTGACGCTGAAGAGCGCATTGTAGTAAATGATCTCTATCCTGATCAGACAGTGGTAATCGGAAAGCAGCTCCCAACCTCCTTTAAAGCAGAATTGAAAAAGGTACTACGTGCTAATACAGATGTCTTCGCATGGACCTACTCTGACATGACGGGGGTCCCCAGAACTCTCACCATAGACGGAAAGCCCTTCGGCACTGAACACAAGCTCAATGAGTTCAAACATATTGAACCCATCAAACAAAAGCGTCGAAGCCTAGCTCCCGAAAGAAGTGCCGCCGCATGCAAAGAAGTGGACGAGCTTGTAGCAGCAGGCATACTCAGAGAGGTGAAGTATCAAACTTGGGTGGCCAATCCGGTGATGGTCAAGAAGCACGATGGAGGATGGCGAATGTGTGTGGACTTCACAGATATTAACAAAGCTTGCCCGAAAGACTGCTATCCTCTGGCAGAAATTGATTGGAAAGTAGAATCCCTGTCAGGGTTTCGACTAAAATGTTTTCTGGACGCTTATAAGGGTTACCATCAGATACAAATGGCGGAAGAGGACGAAGAGAAGACAACCTTTTTCACAGGAAAATGCGTTTATTGTTACAAAAAGATGCCTTTTGGTTTGAAAAATGCAGGTGCTACCTACCAACGTTTAGTGGACAAAGCCTTCCACAAGCAGATAGGTAGGAATCTGGAGGCGTACGTAGACGATATGGTCATAAAGAGTAGAACGGAGGAGGACATGCTCTCCGACATCAAGGAAACCTTCGACCAGCTTCGCGCCATCAACATGAAGTTAAATCCCAAGAAATATTCCTTCGGTGTAGAAGAAGGACAATTTTTGGGGCATCTGATCACCAAGCAAGGTATTAAGGCCAATCCTTCGAAGGTTAAGGCCATCACGGATTTACAGCCTCCTAAGTCCCTAAAGGAAGTGCAAAGTCTGAACGGAAAGCTAGCAGCCCTCAGTAGGTTTTTATCGAAGGGTGCAGACAGATCTTTGCCGTTCTTCAAAACACTCAAAGGATGCACGGACAAAAAGACGTTCCAGTGGAGTACAGATGCAGAAGCGGCCTTCCAAAAGCTCAAGGATTTCATGGCTATTCTACCTACACTTACTGCCCCAATCAAAGGTGAAGTGTTGTTTATGTATATCGCAGCCTCCTTCGAAAGCATCAGCGCTGTGTTATTGGCAGAAAGGGAGAAGAAGAAAATCCCTATCTACTTCGTTAGCAGGGTTCTACAGGGGGCTGAGCTAAATTATCCAGCATTGGAGAAGCTAATTTTAACCTTGGTCCATGCGGCGAGATGCCTTCGAAGGTACTTCCAAGCTCACCCCATAACCGTACTTACTGACAAACCAATTAAGCAGATACTTTCGAAACCGGAGAAATCTGGAAGGATAGCTAAATGGGCTATCGAGCTGGGAGAGCACGAAATTGAATACAAGGGTAGAAATTCGGTCAAAGAGCAAATATTGGCAGACTTCTTAGTAGAAACACCCTCTGAACCAAAGCATGACACAAAGGTTGTTGAAAAGAAGCCTGATAAGGCGGTCGAAGGGTGGAAACTTTATACTGACGGAGCCTCTAGCTCCGATGGTTCTGGCGCAGGTCTCATGCTTGTTGACCCCAAAGGGAAGGAGTACACTTATGCCCTCCACTTTGAATTCGAAGCTACGAACAATGAAGCGGAGTACGAAGCCTTGCTAGCAGGCCTCCGATTGGCCAAAGACATGGAGGTAGAAGACTTGTCTATTTTCGTTGACTCACAACTTGTGGCCAACCAGATAAAAGGCTCCTACGAGGCAAGATAACTTGTGATCAAACAATACCTGGATAAGGCTAAGGAAATGCTCGAAGGGTTCGCATCCTACAACATAGAGCATGTTTGGAGAAACCAAAACAAGAAGGCGGACGCCCTTAGCAAATTGGCGTAAATGGCATTTGCTCATTTAACTAAAGAAGTTCTGGTCGAGGTGTTGGCAGATAGGTCCATCGTTCGAAAGGAGGTGTCTGACGTAATACAGGAGGAAGACTCGAATTGGATGACTCCGATTAGAGAATATCTAATAAGTGGTATACTGCCGGAAGATCAGAAGTTAGCTCGAAAGGTCCGCATCAAAGCACCACAGTACAGAATAATGGGAAATTATCTATACAGAAGATCCTTTCTGTCCCCATGGCTTCGTTGTGTAGGACCTAGGCAAGCTGCCAACATCATTCAAGAAGTGCATGAAGGATCCTGCGGACTTCACGCAGGACCCCGCTCCGTTGTTTCCAAAATCATGAGGGTCGGATATTACTGGCCTTCTATGCACAGGGACGCTGTTGAAATCATTCAGAAGTGTGAAGCCTGTCAAGTTCACTCAAGGGTCCCAAGGCTACCAAAACAAGATATGACTTCCGTGATGTCCGCATGGCCCTTCAGCCAATGGGGGATAGACATCATAGGTCCCCTACCAATTGCTCCTGGAGGAGTAAAATTCTTGGTTGTAGCCATCGATTACTTCACTAAATGGGTGGAAGCGAAGCCTTTGGCATCCATCACAGGAAGACACATGGAAAAGTTTGTGTGGGAGCATATTATCTGTCGGTTCGGAGTACCTCACATCATCATTTCAGATAATGGGAAGCAGTTCGCCGAAGGGGTATTCCCAGTGTTTTGCAGAGGCCTGAATATCAAACAATCTTTCACTTCTGTCTACCATCCTCAAGGTAACGGACAAGTGGAAGTTACTAACAGGGATATCATACAAGGAATAGAACGAAGGCTGGGATACAATCACCACAGTTGGGTAGATGAACTACCTCAAGTACTTTGGGCTCATAGAACGCATACAAAGTCAAGTCACGGAGAGACACCTTTTAGCTTGACATACGGCACGGAAGCTGTCATCCTCTCGAAAGTAAGCGTCAAAACTGAAAGGGTCATGAACTTCGAAGCAGCAGATAATGAAGAAAGACTCCGTAGTAACCTGGACCTACTCGAAGAACGAATGGAAATAGCCTCAATCAGAGAAGCTATCCATAAGCAAAAGATTGAAAGGTACTACAACAGTCAGGTTCGGCCTTCGACCTTCAAACTAGGGAAATACGTCCTCCGACTCAACAGCGCAAGTAAAGCTGAGTACCAGGGTAAACTAGGACCTATATGGGAAGGGCCCTACGTTATTAAGGAAGCATATGGCAACGGAGCCTACAAGCTGGAAACCTTGGATGGAGACGCTATTGCTAGAACTTGGAATGGCACTACCCTTCGTAAGTTCTACGTATGAAGCTTACAATGTCCGAGGACATTTTTTATTTTTGCTTTCAATCAATGTATTTGCATTCTTCTCACTTGGGGAAAGAAGCATTAATGGTAGGCGTCTAGTATTCATTTCTTAAAATGATGTAATCCTCCCTACCCACTTAATGATATAACGCATTTCCCTCAAATCTCTTGTTTCGTTCAATACAACAAAGATTTGCCCACCAAGTCGCTTTATAAGTTTCAATGTCGAAGGGATGTATAAAGACTAACAACATGTCTTGCTCATATGCATAACATCCATCTCAACTTCACATTAACTTTCCTATATGGCCTTAAGGTATTTTAAGCCTTTCGCTGCCCAAAGGATTAAGATGGAGTGGGTCGCGACCCTCTGTCAGAAGTCAAATTATACGATTGCTAATATTCTTTGTGAAGTAACTACACACAATGAGGCTATGCATCTACCATACGCCTTAGGTTGTAAAATTTTTTTTACGCAAGTAAAATAAAAAGAGAAGAATTACACATGGCAAAATTCAAGCCCTAGTGGCTTTAATGTAGATTACTGACTAGTTTAACTAGTCTAAACAGGCCATGGCCTTAGTGATCCAACAAAACAAAACATTGTCTTAGGCCGTAGCCTACATCACACATACCAAATGTTAATTGTTTCATCAGGCCTGAAGCCTGGAAAGGAACACAGACAAATTGTTTTAAACAGGGTACATACCACCCTGGGGGATCAAATTACAACCACATGGTTGCCTTCATCAAACTTTGGAATGAGTGGGATCAGCTGAACCTGGGGAGGGAACCTTGGGTGACGGAGTCTTCTTGGAGGAAGACGGAGGCTGGACTGTCCTTGGCTTCTTGGCCAGCAGGTCCTCAATTGAGGCCGCTGGGTCCTTCGTCACATCTGCAAGGAAAGGGAACTCTAGAGCAGTTAATTGATTACCTGCATCATCATACTCTTTCTCATGAGTTGCCCTATAGTAAGGAACTTTCTCCAGCTCCACCGGTTCCCCAGTCTTAGCTATCTCCTCCAAAGTGGTGCACTTGCCATGGAAAATGGCCGAATTCACCACATTCCCAATGGCGATACCCACATCATCGCTATGATAAAGTTCCATAGCAACATAGGGGATCACCTTGGTTACCAAGTCCACCCTATCCTTCTTCAGCATCTTCAGACGAAGGTTTAACCCATCTACCTTTTCTTTGAGCTTGATCTCTTGGTCCAGCAACTTCGCCCTCTCTTGTTCGAGGCCTCCACACTTGGATGAAAGAACAGATATCTGCTCTTTATAGCCTACGACCATTGAGCCTTCGACAGTTAGCCTGCTGCATTTAGCCTCGCTTGTTGCCAGTTGACTTTTGAGCTTTTCATTCTCAACTCTGAGATCTTGCACCAAGGGGTTCTTGTCAAAATCCTCTAAGGCCACACTTCTTCTCTAGGTCTGCATACTTCTGATCCTTAGCCTTCTCCCTTCTCAGCATAACATCCATTTCTTCTCGAGCTTTGGTGATAGCACAGAGCAGTTCCCTTGTCCTAGCATTGAGTTGGTTGTCAAGCATGCACTGTCGGACATAACTTTTGTCATGAAGGTCGCAGAGCCTTTCTATGGACATGTTATCCATCACCCCCTTCCACTTGGGTGGGATTACATTGCTCACGAGTTGGTGACAAGCTAGGGGAGAGGGAAGTTCTTTCGTATCAGGAAGTCCTGCAGCGTATATAAATGTGTTAACATATTATTACTGGTACCTAATTTTTGATACAGGTAAGAAACATTACCATGGATATCATCACCACTGGGCCCTTCGATGGCTGGAAACACCACAGCCTTACCTTGGACACTCTTTTACCGGGTAGTTCGAGAGGGTGGAGTAGGTAGGATAAGTTTCCTCTTCGAAGCGGACTTCACAGCTTTTGCACCGTTGCTTCGGACCCTCTCACCAATACCAGAGGGTCCTACGATGACCAACTGTCCTTCGGAGACTGGTTCATCAGAGTCAGCAACATTCTCCACAAGTTGATCTTCCACATCTATGGGTTCTTTTGACGGAGGAGCAGACGATACAGACTCGATGGGCTGGGCTTCCACATCATTGTTATTTATGGATACTGATGGGGAGCCCACGCCATAACTTGTCTCTTGGGGATTCTTTGGAAGGAAGCTTACCTCCTATGCACCAACAGCTACCACAAAGTTCTTGAACGACATCTCTGCACAAAGGAGAAAATAAGATAAATATCAGAAAGATAAGTTTTTATTTCTTATTTTAATCAAAAAAGTACATACTTTCTCCATCACAAATAATCTCAGGTACCAAAGGAAATCCCTCCCATCTTTCAGCAATGCCAGCCATGAAAAGAATTGGCTCAGGGAATGTTTGGCCATCAGCTGGATGACGAGCCAAACGCTGATACAAAGGGTTTCTTCTCACGGTATAGGGCAATGGATCGTTGAACCTTTTTTCATCATATTGATATTCTGGGTTTAACAATGCAGAGTATGCCGGAGGGATAATGGTGTTTTGGATATAAAAGAATTTGCCTTTCTAGTTCCTTATGTTCGTAAAATGCCTATCTATCAGAATGGGCACATCCCTTTCACCCCTTTTGGCCAAGGTCAACCAATCTCCTCCCGGGTATAGATTCAGAAAACCCCTAAGTACAGTCAAGGATGGTTCGAACCCATAGGCTTTGCACATCACGATGAATGTTGTAAGCTTGGCTAGGCCAAACGGGTTGAACCTAGAAATGTGTACCTCGTAATACCGGAGGAATTCTAAGATCATAGGATGCAAAGGTATCCTAAGGTTGGAAGTGGTGAATGCATGGGTATACAAGCCTACAAAGTTTTCAGGGGCATCAAATATCCCTTGATTTCTACTAGGCAGCATGATTTTATGTTCCTTTGGAATCGGGTAATCAGTGAGGAACGCTTTAAGCTCCACCCTTGTTAATGTGCAACCTTGTTGCTTTATTACAAATTCTTTATTGGCTGACATTGAGCCTTCTAAAATCCACAATAATGTATTTGAAATACATAGATGAAGGAGCACTTTACCTTGTTTGATCGAAAGCTTGATCGGAAGAGGTTTTAGTAGGTGAAAACACTTGGGCGAGAGATAAACTTTGTTAGGGTTTTACGGTTTTTACATTTTATATACCCTACAAATGAAAAATCTCGGCCCTACACGTGTAATTACTTATCCCCTTACCACCGGATTTCAAAACTCTTTTAAATTTTGAAAAGAAGTTCTCTTTTACCGAGGAAAAGGGGTGGTTAGAATAATTATTTGCATTAATTACGGTCAATAGGTGCAAGACTTTTCATCTTCGTTTGTTTTTGTGACGAAGGGGAAGTTTCGTTCTTATTTTTGAGTCGTAAGCAATATTTCTTGTTCGTACATATCACTTTCGACTGGGGGGCTTGATGACGTACCCTCCGATCAGGTCGAAGGACCCGCCTTCAGCCTCAGTTGAAATTGCATTACAAAGACCCAAGTCTTTCTTCATAAGTCATTGGTGGCGTAAAACCATTCATCATTGACATGGTTACCAGTTGGGAATCTGCCAGCTGAAGGCCTATGCCCTTCGGTGTCTTCTCTTGAAGATGCCAAGACAAAGAAGAACCTTGACTTGGTCTTCCCCCACGTTCCCACTATTTCCTTAGCTTCCCCGCCAAGTCTGAGATAGTGGGGATGAAGCCCTAGCGGTTACCACAAATCAAGGGACGCCCCCATGATCTCCTAAACGTTTGCTAACACTCTCCAAGCTATTTTCACCACCTATAAATAGGTTGGATGAGTCATTTTCAATGGTATGTTCATTCAACACAGTATTACACATACTTCATATTATTTACAACACACATCATATACTTACTCTCACGCCGGAGGTGGTTCGCAGGGCCCAACCCCTGCGCAATCACTTAACGAAGTATCTACTATTTCTTATTGCAGATTGGCTACAAGTTTGGCGCAAGCATATCACCCCTCATACCCTTCGATCACCATCGAAGGCCTGGTCATACGAATTATTGTACAATCACCTATCATTCACCACTCCACTCTCATCACCACACCTCTACAATCTAGAGGATTTTCCTCCTAGGCCATCTCATCCTCCACCACCGACAACCTTCTCCTCTTTAGGAGGAATAGTGGAACAAAATCAAGGTGTTGAGTCAACACTAGCTCCGGCTTCTTTTTCTCCATCACCATCAAATAATCCCTTTTGGATTATGAGAATTCATCAAAGTCAACCACCCTACCACATGGAAGTTCACACCTCTCTACCACCATCATTCTTAGTTGAGTCATCCTCGAATGCGCCTCCGCCAATCCCTCCCTCTTTTGAGGCTCGTCAACCCGCTTCACTTGATCCTTCACATCAAGCAATTTCCTTTCTTCCATCACCACTACCGAGCCATGACAAAGATTGTTATCATTGTCAACATGTTAAAAGTTTGATACATGAAGTACGTGAAGATTAACTTTTCATGTTTTATCACCTCCTCGAACGTTTCGACGAGATTAAACCTAAACTAACTTGAGCTAGAGGATTCTAGTGGTGTCCTAGTATCTAGCGTGACTTAGATAGTCTAGTAATTCAAAGTCATGTATTGTTCATTTTCTTAGTTTTTAGAGGCATGTATATCATATCTCTAGTTTTATTAAATGAAAATACATGATATTTGCTAATATTGTTCTCAGTATATGATTATTTCTAATACATATCTCATTTTGATGCTAACATCTTTTGGTACATCACATTTGCTATATTAAAGTTACAGACAGACGGATCCCAACATCTTGCTTAGACAGATCCCTCTAAGGAGGGAACCGTGGGATCTGTGCAACAGAAGACTAGTTTTATACTAACTTGAGTCTTATTTGCAGGAAATTATGTATTATATACTTGTTTTCTAACACTTGTTTTGTAGATTTTTAATTTACACATGAAGATTTTGACACACTAAGCTAGGGGGAGCTTTGTGTCAAAGCAATACATTGCAAAATCACTTGCAATAGTAGGATTACATTTCATGACATCCCTTTGAAAAGTTGCAATCATCAAGGGGGAGCATATTCGTCACATAGCCGAAATCTTTTGGAAACTTAGTTGCAAATGAACTAGCTTAGGATTTTTTTTCTTGACGCCCTCACAAAGGGATGGACTAGTCAAGGGAGTGTTAAGACGAGAAATTTTCCCTTTACTTGCTCTCTACCTTTTTATATTATCTTTTTACTTCACATTTTTTTCTCAAAACAATGTGTTAGTTTCTTTTCGTAGCTCTTTTTGTTTCGACAAAAAGGGAGAGAAGAAAGTAAAAACTACAATTCAAACTTTTACAAATTTTAGTTTTTCCTTAAAATAATTTTATATTTTGTCATCAACAAAAAGGGGGAGATTGTTAATACAAATAAGCTGTAAAAACGTTTATTTATATTTTATGATCTTCTAATGTTTTGTCGATAACAAATGTAAAATCATTTTAACGAAACAAATAAAATACGTAAATGGTTTGAGCCAATAGTTTACTAAAACACTTAAGTCTTCACATAAAAACACTAAAACAAGTATAAGTGATTTTATGATTTAGTAATACATATGTACAACAACTAGTGTTTACATATTGGGTAAATATATACATAGCTAGTATGTATTATAATGGGTAATATAAATGGGTAGAAACTTAAGTATTTGACCCATTGACCAAATACATTGAATTTAGTTGGGTACAACCCAAAGTCCATGACCCATACCCATGGAGCATGACCCATAACCCATTGCATGACATCATGCTTAAGTCGTATATGGATATTATCCATGACCCATGGTTCCATGACCCATGGACTAGATGCATTGCATCATATAGATACATTGTATCTACTTGGATACCCATGATCCATAACCCATGACCCATAACCCAAAACCCATGGGCAAAGAGGAGCGTCCCACGGATCCCCAGTAATACACTGGACGGATCCCTCAAGTGAGGGATCCGTGGAACAATAGCTATTTTTCCTCTATAAATAGTGAGCCATTTCTTCATTGATTCTCACCCCTTTCTCACATATTTTCCCTTTAAGTTATAAACTCTCAAACCTCAGATCCAAGTGATCTATGTATGTATTTTTGTTTTTGTGAGATTATCTAGGTTCCTCTTAAAGGCGAGATCACCATCTTTTGAAGACGAGCAAGCTCAAGTCCATGAGTTGCCATGCTTCATTATCATCAAGACTACTGAGGTTCTCTTGTTGATAGTTGTCTTCTTTCTCATAGGAAGTGTAGTGTTGAAGACATTAGTAAAATATGTCTAAAGGGTCAAGACGAAGACATTAGTGAAAGGTGTCGAACGTCAGTACTGAAAGCACTAGTGAACGGTGCTTAGAAGTCAAGGCTAAAGGCATTAGTGAAGGGTGCCTAGAAGTCAAGTCACAAGGCATTAGTGAAAGGTGCCTTAAGATCGAGTCAAAGGCATTAGTGAAAGGTGCCTAAGGTGTACATTCGATATGGTGTGCTCGATGTACAAGATAGATTAGTATTGGGTCAAAGGATATTGATATCCTTGTTGATGTTGTTATAAGGAGTGGATCTCCTTTGGGGTTAGTTATTGTTGTAGTGTTGGGTAGTAGTTCCTCCATTGTAATGGAACTCGGTATCTAGCCTAATACCGGATAAAAGGTAGGCGACGTTGTGATAGGTTTGGTTCTACCTCGTGGAAGAACCCGGTATCTAGCCTTGTACCGGATAAAGAGTAGGAAACGTTGTGAAGGTTCTACGCCATAAGGAGTTGGTATCGTGTAGTGTTTACAAACTCTCGAGTAGGTGACTCGGGGAGTGGAGTAGGGCAAGGAAGGTGTCCTTGTAGCCGAACCACTATAAATATTCGCGTTGTGGTTTTGTGCTTCTTACTCCTTATTCTTTCATTACATATTTATATATGCTTGTCTATCAACATCCAACACACATGTTTAAATAGATTGACATAAGTTGATCTAAATAGTTTAAAACGAATTTTTAATCGGTAAAACTATTCAACCCCCCCTTCTAGTTTTCCACAAAGTTGTTAAGGTTTTTGAAGTTTAAGTGAGAGATTCTTTTGTGCTATAGCCAGTTGACAGTTTTAGTGGCTTAGGCAAAAAGACAAGTTCCATTCTGAGAGAGAGTTGACATGTCTAACACATATACATCATCTCTCCTAGGTGCTATCAAAACAACTTCTTTGTTGGCATTGAAAATAGTACCTTGTTTATCATTGAATTGTACTATGTACTTAGCATCACATAACTGACTGACACTTATGAGATTGTATTTCAGACCATTGACATAAGCTATTCTAGATAAAAATATTCCATTGCAGTTTACTGAACCATAACCTTCAGTGGGACATGATGAGTTATCACCAAATACTACTTTGGGTCCGGATTCCTTTACATACTTGTGCAGATATTCCTTAACACCAATCATGCTTCTTGAACATCCACTATCTAGATGCCAAATATGCTCCCTGGCGTGTCTCTGCACAAATAGTAAACTGAATTAGTTTCTCTAGTTGGCCCACATACTAGTGGGCTTGGGTCTCATGGTCTGTTTGAACTTAGCAATTGATTCATGGTTAGTGGTTGAGTAAAGTGTGCTACCACATGTTTTGCATTTGCTTACTAAGGAAGACTCAGTGATGCGGGGATGTTTTGAACTTCTATTTGCCTGGATGATTCTATCATGCTGAGATGTCTCATGAGCTGGATTTCCACATATATCACAGCAAGAGTTCATGAGACAGTCATCAGGAAGATGATCATTATAGCCACAATGTGGGCAAGGAGGAAGAGGTTTAGCTTTAGGTCTTTGACCCTGCTTTGGGGATGAAGCATACTGATGACCAGAATTGGTGTGAGTTGCTTCACTGAATTAACTTACATACTGTAAGTGGTCAGAAGTTCTATGATCTTCCTTTTTGCAGATCATACAAAAAAGGATTCTGTAGCAATTATCAGTGGTATGGCTAGTGTAATGGCACATATCACACTTCTGCTTGAGTTTGGTGTTAGATTTTGACCTTGATGAACTGGAGGAGACTGACTTAGTTTCCTTGATTGTTGAATCAAGAGTTTTCTCAATAGAGTTCATTTTGTCAGTCAACTTCCTCACAAGTTAAGTCAGTTGCTGAATTTAGTCTGCCTCAGTAGGAACTGAAGATGTTTAAGTCTCAGTGGGAACAGAGTCTTCTTGGGTTGGTTTTGATGGCCTTTTCAGGATGGTTTTTCCAAGTCCAGACCTTTCTTTTGGTAAGTGAGGGTTGAATTGCAAGGGAGTAAGCTCAAAGCTAGGTGCAGCACCTTGAATAGGTTTCAGGGGTGGAAGCGGTGCTTGAGATTCGGCTTCAGCCTCAGAGGTGTGTTCAGTACTACTGGGCACATCAGGAAGTCCAAGCATGCTCTTAAGAGCTTGGCTTTTAGGCTCAAGTATTCTTCCAGAATTGAAATTTGGAAGCTTACTCTCATGGTTTACCCTTTCAACCCAATCACTAGACTTGGGCATTGACTCCTTATTGGAGAGCATGCCAGCAGACACAAATGGTTTTAGACCTTGGTCTTTATTGTGAGAATCAGGGAGATGATCTTCACCTATGATTCTCTTTTTGCTACTGGGTGCTCCAACAATATCAAAGACTCTAGGATTCTTAGCAGTCCAACTTTCAATGATGTCTTTTTCTTTTTTAAGTTCTTCCTGAAGAGCTTGATTTCTTTTAACTAGTTCAGTGTTTTGAATTTGCAGTGTGACAGCCTCAAGCTTGGCTTGTTTTAAAAGAAGCAGTTCATCCCTACACTTGTTTAATTCAAAACTTAACTTGTTGTATTTAGAAAAAAGATTTAATCGTTGCTCCTCTACAAACTTAAGGTCAACATTGATATAGTTCATAAAGGACTGCCAATCTGAATCATCATCCATAGAAAGTAACATATTTACCTTCCTCATCGTGATATTGACCCATTCTCCATTCCTGGCATGATTCTTTCCAATAGCTAGCTTGTCCTCTTCTGAGAGAGCCATCAGTGCACTGACTTGCACAATTTCATCATCTGAGAAGACTGGCTCTTCTTCCCAGTCAAAGACTTCAGCAACTAGGCCCTTGTTTTTACCCTGCAGAGATTTAACATTGTTTGTTGTTTCTGAGGGAGTGGCCTCAAGCAGTGCTAGCTTAGCCTTGGCTTTCCTATACTTAGCTTTAAAATCGACAGATTTGTTTTGGTCAGACTTATTTTGAAAGTTTTGATGAGACTGATAGATTTTTGGTTGAAATTTGTCAAATCCTAAGGACTGATTTGACCTTGAGGGTTTGTAAGAGGGTTCAGAAATTGTTTTTGAAAAACAGTCTTTGGCAAAATGACCTCTTTTGTGACACTTAAAACATTCAGTGTCCTCATTAGCTTTAGCATTTGAAAAACTTTTGTTTCTTCGTATGAACCTTTTAGAGTTAGCAAGGAGTGCCCTTTCCTGAAACTCAATGTTTAAGTCATTCAGGTACTCCTCGCTTGTTCTCTCATCAGCCTTATCGTCTGAATTTTCCTGAAAATCTTGAACCACACTGTTAGAATAAAAGGCAGTTGAGACTGGTGTTGAAGTGGTGGTCATGGACTTCTTGACTTCCTGAGACTTTTCAAGTCAAGGTATCGTCTGTTGATGAGGTTTTCCTCATAGACAAATTTCCCATAAATTTCAGGAAGTTCAATATTCTGGATATGATTAGCATTCCTAAGTCCCTGAGAGAAGTTCAACCACTTCTAAGGGAGGCTATTGACAAAACCAACATTGATTTCATGTTTGGACAACTTTACACCATCATTTGACAGTTCATTTAACAACATTTTATACCGGGTGTAAGTTTGAGATAGAGTTTCTGTTAGGTCACTAGTTTTACAACACAAGCATCAATGAAAGAAATAGAGAAGAGATAGAGGCGGATGAACAACTCACACAATCACTATGCGTATAAAACTAAAGAAAGGTTAGGCGTGGCTATAGTGAAAGAGATAAATTGAACAACCAACCCTCAAGTGAGGGTTATTACATAGTATTTATAGGAGGGAAGCTAGGGCAACACTTCCTAGTCCCTTCCTTTCTCCTATGGGCTTGGGCCTAAGCTCATGGGCCTTCTACATAAACTTAAGCTAATAACAAACATAAAGGCCATAATTAAGCTAACTATTACATATGAATTACTAATACTTGATTTAGGTTTAGGAGTGATTCCAACAATCTCCCCCTAAGTGTTGGTGATGAATGAATATGAACGGTGAAGGCGTTAATGTAATAGTAGCTTTGACGTCTTCTGACATTCTTCTTTCTTGTGAGAAGAATTGCCTTGATTTGAACAATCTCCCCAGTGTAGAGAAATTGTTTTCTTTAAACAGTTTTGTTTTGACGTCATCTTTTAACTTTGTTCTTTGATCATTGTTCTTTGTGATGGTAGTGATAGTATGTTGTTGTTGTCTGCATCAAGTCTGCCTCAGGTCTGCTTTGCTGCTATAGTGTCTCCACGTCATTCTTCAACATGCTCACACGCTCTTTAACGTTTGATAACCGTGCTGACGAAGTTCTTTAAGTCTTTAACTTTGTAGATTCTTTGAATTGACGAAGAATCATTCTGACTTTTGTGTTGCTTTTGGATAGAACTTCCATTAGAGATGATGTTGGCATGAGCATGTGAAGAATCTGCACGATTGTTCCGCTCCAGAGCTTCCATAAGAAGTAAACATGAAAACGGTTAGTAATAAGCGGATTCCGGCACTTACAAGTTTGAACTTCGAGAGTGTTAACAGCATAGTGTGAAAACACAACTCTAATTCTTACAAAGGCCTTTCCTGAACTGGAGTCCCACAAGTGAGATAACGCGATGTACCGAAGTACACCTGCAGTTCAGATGAGTCGCTGAGGTACACCGAAGCATCACCTCACGACTGTAGACCGTTTGAGACACACTAAGCGTAATCCACGAGGAGTTACCGAAGTGACCTGCTGTCAAGGCTGTTTGATGTTGACCCAGGCAGGAGTTTCCATTCAATCACTGAGGATCACAGTTGTGTACCTCTCATAAATGTTCTCGACAGATTGCTAAGATCTGTGTAGGACTCGATAACGTACCACTGATGTTCTTATTGTTGAACATCAAGTGATGAAATGTCAAGTGTACCTAAGAGATCTTTTGATGAATCTCGTAGCTCTAGACTCAATAGTGCGTTTTGGTTTTTCCTGAGCGGAGACTAGGGAGAGGGTCTCCTTTCTTCAATACCAGCAATCCCTAAGAGAAAGCCGATAGTTTATGTAGGGTTCCCTGTGAGAATGAAACAAGCTTTTGTTGAGAGAAACTTGAGTGGCTAAGAAGGTTTAGTGCATGCGTCACTGGGTCCATGACGACTTTTAATCTTCAATACCGGTGTCACTAAGTGACAACCAGTAGCATATGAATTAAACCCGGTGTCTGCCCTAAGTTGAATAGTTTGGAGGGTTATTTCTTTTCACCCTTTTCTTTGCATTTCTTTTTAATTCTTCAACTCCTTCTTTCTCCGATTCTCATTTTCTCCTTTTTACAATCATACCTAAGGACTTCTAACTCTAACTATTGGTAGTGTCCTTGGGTAGATCCCTCCGGTTCTGGCGGATCATAGGACAATTATTCCTAACCTTAGTCACCTTATAACTCCATGACTAACCTATGTTGCCATAAAACCAATTTTCAAGAAAATCTCTCACAATGGTTATGATTGTAAAACATTTTGTACCACTGTAAGAGTTTGATCTTTTGCAGAAATACTCCCCCTCCACATGTGCTTAAGAGTTTTTACGGAAGTCTGCACAGTGAGGAAAGAGCGCGCACTTTATGAATTGATCAACTCAAGATAGACAATCCCCCGCGAGACACGGTTACGTTGCATAGTTAAAGAGTTACATTGTCCGCTTTTAGGTGACAACTAGCTCTAATAACTACCTTGAAGGTGTAGACAAGCCTCGAAAGGTTGTCAAACCCGTCAGAGTTCATGTCTACCAAGAGTTTCTCGAATGGTACTTTCTACTCGGACAAGTCCTTTGCGAGACACGTTTACATTACTAGCGAACTAGCTTGAAATTATTACCCGTCCTGGACAAGTCTTTTCGAGTTACTACCAGTTAAGTACCGTCAATTCGTTAGTTAAGTCCATAGTACAAAGATTCATTGGCATTTACACAACATATTTCTTATCACATAATTTTCTCCCCCTCAAAAATGGCATATAAAATGTTATTTTTGAAAAGTTGAGAGTAAATATGACCATTTCGAGTGTTGCAGGAAGATGACCACTGTGAAAAATTTGTGAACAAAGTTTTAATTCAAATACTCCCCCTCAACAAGTGATATAAACGGTTGAGGTTTTGAAAATCATACGGGGAAGTACTTGTTCTTTTGAGCAAAACCTTGAAAGATGAAAGGTTTGATAGGTTTTACTCAAAAGTATGAAGCTTTCGCTCCTTTTATAAGGATTGTGGCACTGAAGCATACCACAGGGTCCTTTCTTGACAAGAACGGGTTGTACACTGATATGTGTGCACAAGCCATTCACATCTATAATCACACATCCAAAATATTATGAAATAGAAGCAGTTCAAGGGGTACCAGGAAGTCCATCAATGTTACCAGGAATGCGAACTGGGCGTTGATAGCTGGCGAGAGCAATCCTGGGACGACCGCCTACAAAGCTCTCCAGAGTTCTGAACTGGTCCCGTCGATACAACCTTTCATCAATCTTTCTGATGATCCTCCTCACATCCCGTCTTTCTTTTGAATTCCATCGCTTTTGTGACCCAATGCCTTCATGAATATCCTTCAACCTATAAGCCAATCCATCCCTAACCTTTTTCAATGTGTGATCCCCAAAGTTGTGAAGATCTTTACACGCCATCAAGCAGTTGCGATGTGTTTCACTAATGTAAACCACTCCGAATGGTTGGCTGATGAGTGTGTGTTGTGAAAGCTGGTTAATGTCGGGAAGATCTAGCTGAGGTGGAGTGAAGTTGACACGGGTCTGATATGATTCAACTGCAAGCTGGAGATCTTCTACACGTTCTTTGATGACTATGCTTCTGATGAAGATAAGCAAGGACTTGATGAATTCACGTTGTACTTCAGTTGAAAATTGTCTCATGCGACCCTGTACTTTGGCAAGGTACATGTCTTCAATGTCGTTGATAGATAAATTCTCAAAGTCCGCTTCAGAGAATGCATAATCCCTTTCGTCTTGCCTTTTGACCACAATATTCTTGAGGAAAGTGTAGTCCCATTTAGACGAAAGATCAACATGTTTGATGGCAACAATACTCTTAGTACTGAACACTTCATGTTGAGACTTCTGAACCTGGCAGCTTCTGTAGTAGATTCTTCGGCGTTCTGGCCAATGGTGAATCCCATACAGTGCATCATGGTCATACTCTGCCACATTGTTGGAGAACATGTGGTTAGCTCTTTCCTCGATGGCTATGCAGTTAGAGTATATGGCTGCAGGGAATGGAAGTGTCAGAGATGTAGCGTATTTCCTTGAACCATCGCCACCGTGTAGAAGAAATTCCAAGTCTTTGTTGAAGAAATATCAGAATGGAATCCTAGGCTGATCTGGTTGGCCAATTGTTGGTAGAGGTTTTGACCAGTCGGTGTAGTATGGAGGGTTGTCCCGTTTGGTGAAGTCGATGTTTGCTTCTGGGTTGAGCCAATCCATGTTGTTAGACATGGCTCGTGCTATATTATCGAGGTGATACTCAACTTCAATAGCACTTTCGGAGCTGTCTTTGAGAAGTTAAAATGCTTCATTCTTGATTCGCTTCAACTCGGATTTCGTCATCTTCTTCACACGGAATTTTTCTTGCAGTAGTTTCGCATGCTCCAATGTACTACATTCTGGAACCTCTTGACCTTCAGCTGGGTAAGGAGTGGAATCAGCAAGCTTCGAGAACCATTCAAATTCAGTATCATCCTCGTCTAGCCATGATAAGACGTCAGTTGTAGGCGCCTTCTTCTTCTTCTTCTTCTTCTTTGGCATAGAGGAGGATTTTGGTTTCTTGGCTGTGTCAGGAGAGATGGGTTGTTGTTGGGGCTCATGGAATTCCTCATCGTCACCACCCGTATACTCAAAGTGATCACTGGTTTTCTGAGTCTCGGGTGGTAACTCACAAGAATCCTGAGGTTTTTCAGCAGAAGAGCGACGAGGAGATCGTCTTGGTGGAGAGGGCCTTCGGGGTGGAGGTGGCATTGATGACGATTCACCAGACTTCTTCGTGCGTTTGGGCTCGTTATCCTTATCCTGATCTTTGTCTTTGTCGTCTCTTGAACGTTTAGGCCTTACAACTTCTTCTCTATATGCTGACCTGAGTTGGTATTCCAGCAATGCTTCAAACAATTTAGCTTCGTGGGAGGCAAACGTTGCAGAGCGTTTCGACATTTGAGCTACTAGCCGGTTCACCAATTCATCATCTGAAAAAATTGTGGGTTCAACTGGATTGATGTTCACATTCATTGGAGTTGATTTCATGGTTTGCTTGGCCAGATGCAAGAGATTTGGATAAAGTTGTCTGGTATACATCTCCTTTGTCAGTTTAGGAACGACCTCCATGAGGAACTTGTGAGAGTATCCTTGGATCATCTCATCCATTTTCCCTTGAAGATCATCTTTCATGAGTTTCTGGACATATTCCCTTTCAACTTGCATCTTGTCGTTCTCATCATGAAGATACTGAATCTGATTAGCGAAGAAATTCATCTTCCTGTAGAGTATGTCTTTCTTTCTGACATGCTTGACATCTTTAACGATTCGCGTCTTAGCTTGAGAGATCCAAGATGCAGTTGGCTTCTTCACTGATTTGGATGTTGATTTGGTTGATCTCTTTGATGGTGGTGGTGAGGAGTGAGAAGATGAGTCTGATGAAGATGAGATATGAGGAGATTCAGGATCCTTAGGAGGTTCAGAAGTTTTCTCCTTAGACCGTACGGGACTGTCAAGAAGAAACTTTTCATAATCAACATCTTCATCATTTCCAGACTTAGCTTCTTCATCAGCTTTATCTTTCTCAGACTTCTCAGTATCTGGTTCCTCAATGTCAAACTTAATAGACTCCTCCTGTTGCTTTTGTTGTTGCTCAAGAGTGGTGGCACCAGTTCCCTTATCGGGTTGATTAACCACATCAGGATCTGGTGTAGGTTGAACTGCACCACTTGACCCTCCGGGGCCACCCATTTGATCTTTGGCAAATTCCTCCGCAACGTGTTGGAGTCTAACAAATTTGAACTTCCTCCTGTAATCAGTTTCCAGTGGCTCTTCTTCTGAGCTTTCCTCTTCATAAGGCACAAGTACTGGAGTCTTCCCTTTTCCTTGGATAGCTGGTGGACTGGGAGGTTTTGCTACTGAAGGAGGTGCTTCGGTTGCAGATTCAGAGTAGAAGACCTCTTCGTCTGATTGTGTATCTTCAGAGCTTTCGTCCCCTAGCTTTCTTTGTGGTTCAAGCTTTGGAATGGGAATGGGACCAGCTTCCTTAGAAGGAACAGTCCTTTTACGAGGAGGATTCCTCTTGGGGAACTTCCTCTGACTCTCAGTGCTTATAGCACTTCCTGCACTTCCTCTTCTGGTTTTTCTTGCAGGCGTACTAGAAGATTTTTCATCAAGAAAGCCAACTTTGTTCTCTTTCACAGCTACTAGATACCTTTTGTAAGAGTATAGCTGTTTGAGTTCGTCTGAGAGCAGGTGATCTGGAAACACAGCACCTTGTTTCTTGGTAGTTGACTCCTTAAATCTGACTGTTAGAGTGGGTTCAGTCAACATGTCATGATTGTCGGGGTCATTGATTCTTTTGGAGATGTCAGGGTTGTACCCAAGTGCTCTCTGGATCAACAGTTTAGTATATCTGATGTAAGGAATCTTTGAGCCAAGCTTTTTGAGGAATGTCATCATGTCATCCCATATCAGAGCTTCAATTTCAATGTGTTTCATGTTGATCAGAGCCCAAAAGATTTGCAGTTCTACAAGCTTGGGATGCTCATAGCCGCTGTCACGACCAGAAACAGATTTTGTGATGATGATATAAAAGGTTCTCCAAGGCTGAGGAATGTTCTTCAGATCAGCATGATAATGCTTGATGATTAGTCCTGAAGCTTCGTCGTACCCAATATCAATCAAGAATTGCAAGACAGTCTCTTCAGTAGGTGCAGCAGAGAATTCAGTTGGTATGATGTCAGGTATGAGGAGAACGGCCCGTAAGTCTGCAGGAGTGATGGTGATTTGCTTGTGATTGAGCGTCACCGTCATAGCATTTTGACCTTTGACCATCTGCATTGTATTCCAGAATTGCTGTATGTAGATCTCCGGAATGGTGGCAGAGTGGGTGAGCATGTTCTAATAGGGATGATTCTTCAGAATATCCACTGCAATGAGACAAGAAGATTCCGAGCAGGTGAGAGTTTCAAAGTCAACTCTAAGATTGTTCTTTCCAATCTTCATTGGATAGCCATGCGGGAAGATATCAGCAATGGTGAGAACATTTGGAACATCCACATTCATTTGAGCTTCCATGTCGTGATCTGAAACACATTTAGCCAAAAGAACCAACATATCGAAAGACATAATGTTAGTCAACAGAAGGTTTTATTGTCTATTTATTGAATGAGATATGTCAATGATTGTTACGAGTCCAAAGTCACTTGTTTTTTCAATAGTCTAATGATGTCGAGAGAAGTTTCGTGAGTTAGTTAACTTTAAGTTTTAAAGTTTATGTTATCACTTATTTTTCACAACACATTAAATGTTTAAGTTTATTAGTGACATTTATTGGTTTCGTGACGTTATGATTTATTTATTTACAAGTTTGCACGCGTAACAATTCATAATAAAGGTTTGATCAAGGCTTAGGCGTAGAAATGGTAGCTTATGCGTAAACAGGATAAGTATACGCGTAGACGCAAGCTTATGCGTAGGATCCTTACTTACGCGTAAGAAATATTACGCGTAGAAAAGGGGACCTTATGCGTAAAGCTTACACGTAGGCGTATATTAAACCTTACGCGTAAGGCTTACTCGTAAGAGTAGACCTTATGCGTAGAGGTCACTGTTTACGCATATCCTTCACAGGATACGCGTAGTCCCTTTGTAGAACCTTACGCGTAAACGCTACGCGTAAGATTTCTCTTACGCATAACCTTCTACGCTTAAGGTGATCCTTATGCGTAGATTGCTAATGACCTTGATTCTGAATTTTTTACGTGTAGCAGACCTGAAATAAAGTCATCATAGCAAAAATATTAACACATACATCCATTCTTTAACAGATCATGGCATGAAAACTCATCATACAGTTTACGCGTAAGATTACTTACGCGTAGACTTAAACCCTAGTTTTAAGATTTACGCTTAAGAAATCTAACCATGGAAACAGCATCAAACTTATTCTGGTGGTTCTTAGATGTCATGTGAGTGTTATGGCCAAGTTTTAACATCCAACTCTCAATGAATAAAAAAAATACCCAAACGTGAAGAACATAAACCCTAATATCTAATTATCAAGCAATTCGTGTTTCTGGGTTAATTCTAAACACAGATATGATCAATTCACTATACTAACAACATCACACAACAATCTTTTTGACCAAAACCATTCACATTTGAAAACACCCAAAACGAATCACGAACCCTAATTTTGAAAAACAATCAATTCATGTTTCTCGGTGGATTTTGAGGATAAACATAGTATCATTGATGTTATTTAAACGTTTTGACACACATATTTTAACCACAAACACACACCAATGATTGTGTGTTCATACGCTTATGCGTAGAACACATAATCACTCATATCTCACGTTTTAGCCGTTGGATTTGTAAAAGATTCAAAACCATTGTTTGTAAACACGTTAAGATCACAAAAACACTTACAGATTGATGATCCAAAACACGGATTTATTGAACGATTTATACGCGTAGGATTCGTTAGGTGGGTGTAATAAATGTGATGGATAAGTTAGGTGGAGTGTTTTTATAAAAATAACTTTGAGCTTTTGACAACATTAGTCCCTCCACCTTTTCCATTTTCATCCAAAGCCTTTAACTTTCATTTTGGTTACCAAACGAAGAATATTTGGAAATAACTTTGACGACACTCCCCCTTGACTTAAGAAATAATGAAAGGTTATAAATTTTAGTCCGAGGAGTGTCAGTAAACCAGAAATGTGACCACCATTATTAAAGAAACAAACTGGATAGGATAACATGCAAGTACACGGTTATTTTGAAACAGTTGAGAATTTATTTTCTCCCCCTCAACACGTGATCGAAAAAATACTGAATTTTGAAAGATTTGAGTGTTGACGGAAGAAATGTACTTGCCATGTTTGAAGAAATATTGATAGAAGAATATTTTTGTTGTTTTATCTGATTTTCTATTTTTGTATTTTGTTTTTGAAAAATTATTTACAAAATAGATTTTGTAGTTTGACTAGTTTTTAAGACTGTTTTAAGAGTTCATCCAATTCCTCTTGAGTCAAACACCGCATACCAATCCGGTGGACCAACTCATTAAACTTAGCGGGAGGCAAGGCTTTGGTGAGTAGATCTGCCAATTGGTATTCTGTACCCACGAAGTATAATTCAACTGTACCCTGTTCCACGTGGTCCTTGATGAAATGATAACGAAGATCGATGTGCTTTGATTTCGAATGCTGAACTGAGTTGCACGAGATCGCAATAGCACTCCGATTGTCGCAGTACATCGGGATTCTGTCAAATACGTAACCATAGTCTTTGAGTTGTGTTCTCATCCAAATGACTTGAGGACAACACGCCGACATGGCTACATATTCTGCTTCGGTTGATGACAGCGATGTACAATCCTGCTTCTTCGATTGCCAGGACACCAGTTTATCACCAAGAAATTGTAGTGCTCCTGAAGTACTTTTCCATGAATCTAAGCATCCTGCGTGGTCAGCGTCTGAAAAAGCGATTAGTTCAAAACCAGAATCCTTTGGATACCAGATCCCTAAGTTAATGGTTCCCTTGATGTATCGGAGGATTCTTTTAGCCTCAGAGAGGTGGGTTTCAGTTGGTCGCGACTGATAACGGGGAGCATAGATAAACGGCAAAGACAATATCAGGTCTGCTAGCTGTTAGATACATGAGAGACCCAATAATACTTTGGTATTTGGTAGGGTCTACTAATTTCCCATGTAAATCAGCGTCTAGCTTCTTGGTATGAGTCATTGGTGTGACATAAGTGTCACAGGTTTTCATTCCAAATTTGTTTAACAATTCAAGGTCATATTTGGACTGACTCAAGAAAATACCACGGGGTGATTGATGAACTTGCAGTCCTAGAAAGAACGTAAGTTCACCCATCATGGACATTTCAAAATTTTTCTTCATTAGTTTTGCAAAAGCGATTGAGTATTTTTTATGTGTAGACCCAAAAATGATGTCATCCACGTAAATTTGAACAATTAAGATATGTGCCCCGTGATATTGTATAAAAAGAGTAGGGTCGACCGAACCTTTGGTGAAATTATTAGCAATGAGGAAAGATGATAGCTTATCATACCATGCCCGAGGAGCTTGTTTGAGACCATAAAGAGCTTTGTTTATTTTGTAGACATGGTTCGGGAACTCGGGATCAACGAATCCTTCTGGTTGGCTGACATAAACCGTATCTTTCAGTTGTCCGTTGAGAAACGCAGTTTTGACATCCATCTGAAAGACCGTCATATTCATATGAGCCGCGAACGCGAGAAATATCCGAACAGCCTCAAGACGAGAAACCGGAGCAAAAGATTCTTCAAAGTCTATTCCCTCTTCCTGACGATAACCCGTAGCAACTAGACGTGACTTGTTTCGGATTACGTTCCCTTCAGCATCCAATTTGTTTTTCCAAATCCATTTGAAACCAATGACGTAGACCCATGTTGGTCTTTCAACCAGTTCCCATACTTCAAGACGTTTGAATTGGTTGAGTTCTTCTTGCATGGATTCAATCCAATTGTCTTTTGTCATTGCGTCTTTAATGTTTTTAGGCTCAGATTGGCAGACAGTGAGTGCATAAATGCAATGTTCACCATCTGTGTGAAGACGTTGTCTCGTAACGACTGGTTGATTCGGGTTGCCAATGATATTTGCCAGAGGATGGTCTTTTTTCCATCGATGTGTAGAGGGTTGATGTTGGTATACATTGTGCAGATTCGGAGGATTCAAATGGTTTGTTGATGATTCCGCGACATCAGGTGCAGCAGTGTCATTAGCAAACAGGTTAAAGAACGCATTTGGATCAAAAGCTGCAGGTGGGGGTACGTCATTAAGAACATCATCAGCTGGTTCATCATTGTTGGAAGCGGTTTGTTCAGCTATTGTGGTAGAGTCAACTGGTGGTGCTTCTTCAACTGTTGTTGTTGTAGCAGGTGTGTCAGGTATAAGAGTAGTATCAGGTTGAGCAGCGAAAACAGCGGATACACCTGGAGCACGTTCATCAATATCGTCACTGAACAGTGGAGCAAATAACCTTTCCATTTGTTGACGAGTGAGCTGGGGGCTTTGTTCAGCTGATGATGGGGTTTGAGGGAAGTTTAAGCGGTTGTGACCGGGTTCCAAGCTGTTATGCTCAGAAGCCATTTCCGTAAGTTCATCAAAATGAGCATGAATCGTTTCCATAACTTGTTTTGTATGACGATTCCATATCTGGTAACCTTTAGAGTTCTCACAATATCCAATGAAGACTCCAATGTCAGCTTTGGCTTTGAGCTTTCCAAAATCATCACGATCATTATTCGGATAGCAAAGGGAGCCAAATACATGAAAGTGTTTGAGATTCGGTTTGTGGTTGTGGAGAAGCTCGAACGGTGTTTTGTTGTAGCGCTTAGTAATCATAGAACGGTTTTGAGTATAGCATGCAGTAGATACAGCTTCTGCCCATAAGTAATCTGGAAGTTTAGCATTGATTACCATTGTTCTTGCAGCTTCCACTAACGTTCGGTTTCGTCTTTCAACAACTCCGTTTTGTTCTGGTGTACATGCAATAGATGTCTGATGCTGAATTCCCACTTTCTCATAAAATTCACGAAGGGTTTGGTTAACAAATTCAGTTCCTTCGTCTGTTTTGATTTGTCTGACGGTGTTTCAGAGCTGAACCTGTATTTTTGTGAGAAAGGTGATGATCATCTTTGGAGCTTGGTCTTTGCTTCGAAGAAAGTAGACCCAAGTCCATCGTGAATAGTCATCAACAATTACTAAGATATAGCGTTTGCCATTGATCGTTTGCACGCGCATCGGGCCACACAAATCCATGTGAAGAAGATGAAGCACATGCTGAGAGTTGTGTTCCACCTTTGAAGGAAAATGAGCACGAGTGCTTTTACCTTGTTCACAAGCTGAGCAAAGGTGATCTTTAGAATACCAGAATCATGGGAGACCTTCAACTAGTTTGTGTCGAGCAAGATTGGTTATAGTTTGAAAGTTTAAATGTGAGAGACGACGGTGCCATAGCCAGGATTTTGTTGATGTTGCCTTTGAAAGTAAGCAGATGGGAGATGAAGCAACCATGTCTTCCATAGAGATAGTGTAAAGACTTGAGTTACGCGAGCCAGACATAAGGTCGTTTCCTTGTAGATCACGAATGAAAAAAGATTTCTCCCTGAAAGCAACTTCCAAATCTCCATCACAGAACTGACCTACTGAAAACAGATTGTGACCGAGGCCTTCCACATAATAAACCCTGCTAATTTCGATGTTCCCATTGATATAGTCTCCGTAGCCCATGATAGCTGCGAAGTGATCATTCCCGAATCTGACAGTGCCAATGAACTTTGCAATAAAGTTTGATAATAGTTTAAGGCATGTGTCGGGAACATCCGCTATCAACAATCCAGAGAATGATCTGTATCACCTGAGACAAGCCATCAGTGTCATACACTTGGCCTGTGTCACTCATGTGTAACTCATGCATATTAGCCATCAACATAACAGCTGCATTGGCCTGCAAGTCCTCCATATCATCATCTGAGTCTGCATCTGCCATAAAGCTGTGTTCTTTGTCTGTGAGAGTTCCACCAGCTTCATCTTTAAGAGCCAAAAAAAGAGCCTCTTTGTGATAAGCACTGCCCCTAGTGCTCGGATTTGGGCATGCATTAGCCAGGTGTCCCTTCTCATTGCATTTGTAGCATCGAAGACCATTCAACCCATTCTGAGCATTTCCCTGTTCCACCACTTGAGCTCTGTTGTTATTTTTACCCACAGCATTAAACCCTTGACCACCGCCCATCTGACGACCATAACCACGATTCTGAACTTCAACTCGTCCATTGTTCACAACAGCTTGATTCCGTGTGTTAGATGAGGAACGAATACGATTGTTTGATTTGTTGGTATAACGGCTAAAAGCATTAGCAATCATAACAAATCCTTGTTGCAATGCTTCGAACGGATCAGATTCCTCATTAGCTTCACTGACAAATGCTTGAGCATTGTTGTTGTTGTATGGAACCAATTGATTATGTTGAGATTGCTGTGATTGATCATTTGGTGTGATAGTGGCAGTTGGTTGAGTTGTTGGTTGAGGAGGATAACTGTTTTGAGCATACAAGGTAAGTTGTTGATTTTCCGGATGTGAAGGTGAAGCAATTTGAGCACGGAGAATCCTTTCCCTATCAACTTCCTTTTCATGAGGCTTCAAGTAATCGTACAACAATCCGTATGTAGAATGATGCATGTTCTTTGCTTGATGAAGAAAAATGACATACTTCTCCCATTCAGGACCAAGACTACTCAGGAACTTAGTATTAACTGCAATTCTTGGCATGATGATGTTGTGTTTATCCAAATCATTGATGATGTCTGAGAATCGATGATGATAAGACTCTAGTGTCTCTCCAGGTTCAATCAAGAAGTGTTCATAAGCCAAAGTAAATTTTGGATTCCATATCCTCCTGATTGAGTGCAGATCCTTCCATAAGTTGATGAATGTGTTCCCACATTGCCTTTGCAGTCTTTTGAGCATCAACACTTCGAAGAATTGGGTTTGGTAATCCTAAAAGGATATATTGCATTGCAAGCTCATCAGCTTCATAGTGTAGAAGTTCTTCTGGATTCAGGTCTGCAACAGTAGCAATGTTTGATTGTTCATCTCTTGGTGGATTAGCATTTGGATCTCCGGGTATAATGACAGTAGGCATCTGAAATGGACCTTCCAAGATAACCTTCTTTAAGAACTTTCCATGTGGCTTCTTCAGATCACAAAACCTAAAGAACCTAATCACCCATTGATCGTAGTTTCCTGGAGTGAGCATTGGAGGTCTATCAAGTGATCCAGCCTCATGAATTGATTGTTGGCTGCTTAAAGCTTCACACATCTTTGCAAACCAAGTGGGTTCCTTCATAGTGTTCCTTGATGGATGTTGATTGAAATCGTTTGTGTAGGGTTGAACTTGAAGACTTGGTGGTGTTTGAACCATTTGTGGTGGAGGAATTGCTCCAAGTTGTGGAGTATGTTGTTGATTAAATTGTTGTTGATAAGTTGCTTGTTGTTGATTCCATTGTTGATGTTGTGGACTTAGTTGTTGTTGTCGTTGAGAATAAGTGTAAGGGAAATAGTTAGAGTATGGTGGTTGTGACATGTTGAAAACTTGTGTTATAAAATGGATCTTTGTAGTCGAATGAACCTTAGTAGATGAAGTGTCCTTAGGCGTAGAAATCATAATAAACCAAGTAGCACTTATGCGTAAAAACACCAAAGTTACGCGTAACAGCAATAGTTACGCGTAGGTTTAGCTTACGCGTAAGTAAGGAAAAAAGCACTAAAGTTATGCGTAAAACAAGAAGTTAGGCGTAGAAAACTTAGGCGTAGGATTACCTTATGCGTAAGACTAAGCTTAGGCGTAAGATAAATCTTATGCGTAGGATTTTCTACGCGTAAGCTTTATGCTTATGCGTAATTTTAGGGTTTTATCCCAAGTGATCTTTTACACTATCACAGTGCAAAAGATATCCAAAGTCGATGTATTTTCAGGCTTATCCAAGCAAGAAAACACGGAGTAAACCACGAAACTGAAGATCAAACCAATGAGTGAGTTACGCGTAAGTTTAGGGTTTCACTTACGCGTAGGACTACTCGTAAAGTGACTTTTGCCCAGAGATGTTTCTAAACCAGATTTTTATGATGAGAAAGCTTCAATATCACCAAAATAACACAAAAGTGTGAAACTTGATGAACCAAAACGTCTAAAACAGTTATGCGTAGACAGAAACCCTCGTTAAAAACCAAGCTAAAAAACGTTTATTCACGCGTAAAGTTTGAAACTTTTTGCCAAAAAGAGTTATTTTAACACCTTAAAACATTGAAAGTACAAGAATCTTGGATTCAAACGTGTAAAAATAGTGTTTTTAAGCGAACCAAAATATCAAACCACGCACGTATGTTCTACGCGTAGGACCAAAAAACCCACTTCAAGAAACAATACGTTCACCCAACTATTAGGCGATTGATACCACTGTTAGGTCACTAGTTTTACAACACAAGCATCAATGAAAGAAATAGATAAGAGATAGAGGCGGATGAACAACTCACACAATCACTATGCGTATAAAACTAAAGAAAGGTTAGGCGTGGCTATAGTGAAAGAGATAAATTGAACAACCAACCCTCAAGTGAGGGTTATTACATAGTATTTATAGGAGGAAAGCTAGGGCAACACTTCCTAGTCCCTTCCTTTCTCCTATGGGCTTGGGACTAAGCTCATGGGCCTTCTACATAAGCTTAAGCTAATAACAAACATAAAGGCCATAATTAAGCTAACTATTACATATGAATTACTAACACTTGATTTAGGTTTAGGAGTGATTCCAACAGTTTCTGAGTCTTTAGCCCTGAAGGTGTTATACTCAAGTTTCAGGTCCATAATCCTGTTTTCCTTGGTATCTGAGGGACCTTCATAGCTGTGGACCAGTTCATTCCAGGTTTGTCTAGCTGTAATACAGCCAATGACAAACTCCATGACATCATCAGGAAGACAAGATATGATGATGCTTTTGAGCCTTTGGTCCTGGTTGCCCACTCTTTTGTCGTCCTGAGTCCACTGAGCTTCATGTTTAGGCAAACCTTCAGCAGTATTTGGGATAAATGGACCTTCATTAATGCACTTAATGTAGTAAGGTTCTATCCCAGTCAAATAGCAAAGCATTCGCTTTTTCCATTTGTTAAATTTGTCAACTTCTAGTCGAGGGGCAACAGCAGTATAGGCTCCACCCTTTTTATCGACAAGTTGGGGCACATCACTTTCAGCCATTTGGATCCTGATTTAAAAACGTTTTTGTGTGGCTTAAAAAATGGTTTTATAATCAGCCTGCTCTGATACCACTTGTTGTTCCCGTTTCACAATTATTTTAAAACAATAAAACAACTAATTGTGAACAATGACTGAAAAGATGCAAGTAAAGATAAGTTTTAATAAGATAAACACACTGAGTAATTTTTAGCGTTTATATTCTTTATTAAAACGAATCAAAAAGAATACATTATCCAAGTACTTGCGGAACAGTACTTGGGATTGAAATGACAAGTTTGGTATGACTCCTCACTAAGCTTAGGTTAAGTCTAAGCACAACTACACAGGAACCACTAAGCTATCTCAGGGACATAGTTGTATTTGGAGGAGTGAAAGATTGCTTGTGTGTATGATTTACAATTAATGCACAAGCTTAAAATCTTTCACTCCATCTCTTATGCTATTTATACAAGTAAGTTTTTAACTCTATCCTAGAGGACAAACTGACAGTTTACAGAAGACAAAATACTGATGTATTTTGTCTCTGTTTACATTGGCTATTTAGAGTAAGTGACAATGCTACTTTCTTCTAGTCAGTGATGACACTGAGCCTGGTAGTTAGTGATTCAGGGAAAGTTTGACTTTGGTTGATAAGGACTTCGTCTTATATGTTTCAAACTTATCCCGCCTTGTCCCACTCAATCTTCAGTCTTATTAGCCTTCCGTCTTCATCATCATTTTGTCTTCAGTGGTAGTAGTTGGTGAGGAGTTTTGGGATTCAGTGACTTATTGTCATTACTCACTGAATCCACCATCTTCTTCTTGACTCAGTCTTCACCCATTAAGTTCCGCCTAACTGAGTGGAGAGACTTCTTCTTTGTCTCTTACTGAGTATCCCGAATATAGCTCACTGAGTGACTATGCGCTCAGTGACTTATTAGTGTTTAAAGTACTAAACATTTAGGGTATTTTCTATTCAAATCCTAGAATCAAGGGGTTTGGGTATTCACTGAACCCACCAATATATGCCCTCGCTTTCCCTTTTAACCATCTTCTCCTTCCTCTCTCTTTCCACACACCTGAACACACACACATTTCTAAGAGCACCCGATGTGAAGCATTTTATAGCTCGACATGCCAACATGGCACCCTTGTTGCGCCTCTTCATAACACCGCCCCCTTGTTATTGCTCTCCATTCCTACCCTTGTCGTCTGCATGGCGAGGGTAAAATTTGTATGATTTGTCAGTTTTTTTTTTCTTTTCTCTTTTTTTTTTGTTTGTAAATATGTAATGTTTTTATAAGTGGTGGGATCCAAATGAGTAAATTGAGGTTAGTTGTGAGTGGGTGGGGGGGTTTAGTTGTGGAGGTTTGTTAAAGTAATGTGGCACCCCCGTGGGCCCCGAATGAGTAACTTTGGCTCTTCATCACACCTAGTGCTCTAAACGCACACTAAAAAACACACCAGATCAGAGATCTGATCTATAGTAGTCAATTAACCCCTTGTGATATATATATATACTCAAGACCAAAAGTCACCCCTGATAAAAAAAACACAAGTAAAAATCTGCTCCATCAAGTCACCCGCGTAAATGATCTATTTCATAAAACATTTACCACGAGTGCAATCTGTTAGATGACCTGCTGCATCAAGTCACCAACGACCAAAACTCACCCTCGTTTGCGTGCAATCTACTCCATCAAGTAAAAATATGTTTTATGAACAAATGCAATCTGCTCCACCAGATCTGATGCGGGATGTGTAATATATATACTCGCCACTACCACCCACTCATCGGCCACTGCCAAACCCACGAATGAAGTTTAGTTTCGGCTTCAAGATCTTGAATAAAGGTCTCGGGTAGGTTTTATGTTGAATTTCATTTTGTGTTTTACTTATAGATCAATGATGGGTTTTGTTACAAGATCTTTAAATGAGTTTGAAGAGGTTGACTTGCTGGATTTTCATAGATGGGTGTAGGACACATTCATAGATAGGTTGCAACACTCGAACATAGGGGTTTGAAGTGTTTTGGTGCTTGATTTTGTATAACTGTTCTTTTAAGATTATTTGAGGGAGTCGTGGCCGAAGTATTTATATTTTACGATCTTCTAATATTTTGTCGATAACAAACGTAAAATCATTTTAACGAAATAAATAAAATACGTAAAAGTTTTGAGCCAATAGTTTACTAACACAATGTGACAACCCGTAATTCTCAGACTATTAGTTTAATAAGTATTGTTATTTATTTTTATCAAAAAATGCTAATTATTTATTTTCTAACGATTACCGATGATTAAAAACCTAAAAACGAGAGGCTATCTCGTTACCTGACAAATGGCACCGCACGCATATCCACATTAATAACGACAAAACATATATTAATAAAACTACATTATTACGTTTTCCTAAACGTTCCTAAAAATATAAATTTTAGACTAAAATACACCGTTGGTCCCTAAACTTGGCAAGACGCATCGCGATGGGACAAAACTGGGCCTTTTCATCGTTGGGGGTCCCTATTTCAAGTTTTTCACTCGTTACAGGTCCTTTGACTAAGTCAAAGTCTGATTTTTGTTTTGTAGTCGAGGGTATTTTAGTCCATACACATTTATACTTTGATAACACATTTATATTTTAGCCCTTCATCTTTCATCCTCGTCATCATCTCCCTAAATCATCATCTCCCCAAATTAGTCACACGCAGCAACGGTTTTCATATCATGAAGATCAGAATGCAGTAGCCAAAAGACACTAGATACTTGGGCTGCAAATCGGCCACATAATTTAAAAACTTTTGTAACAAACATGCAAACATGTAACTGAATTTATATGAATATCTAACATAATTTGGTTTGGATAAGAAGTCACTAAAATTTATAGCTTAAAACATGTGCAACTTCTTATAATGCAATATAGGCCAAAACAACAATATAAACATACCATAGTGATGCGTGTCTCAACATCTCGCTTACCTAAACAATACATGAAGAAAAAAAACATTCAAACCCTTGTATGAAGTCACTGTACACTAAAAATGATATTGAGATGCTAATATAGAACAATGACAATGAAAAGTTGACCTGTTACTCTTTCGATTTAGGCTAAAATATGAGCAAGCTAACCAAAAATGTCACTAAACTACACTATATTCAATCTGAAAGCTATTACATGGACCAAGTTACAAGTAAACAGGAAGAAAAAAAAACAAAAAACAAACAAACAAAAAAAAAAAACAAGATTACCGAGTCTATGGCAACCGAGAATTTCCCCTCCCCAACAAGCCCTGCAAACAAATACCATCCATTAAAAAAAACGTATTAATTTAAAAAATCGAAAACTAAAGTTATAAATTCCGTTACTTCACAACATAGAATCCTATTATCTATAAGTGAAAGACATAACAACATTACAACAACCTTTCCCTGCAGCAAGAATCAAAGATAACAAATCATCCAACTTCCTCACATCTCTACACAAACCAACATTCGTCAAACCTTTCGTCGACACATTTTTCACCACTCCACGCTCCTTAAGCCGTCCCTTCCACCCCAAAGGATCCGTATAACAATCCACAACCCTCAACCTGTCCCAATCAAAAAAGACCTTTTTATAATTGATTTCGGAATTTGATTTAATTGGAAGATAAAAAAGACCATTATTTTGAGAATTCTCTGTTATTTGGTCCTTATTAGGTTCAACCTGAATATTTGTATTAAATTTCCAACCCAAATATTTTCTATCTGTATTTTTTTCCATATATATAATATCACTTTTTTCTAGATAATTCTTGATAGGAATATTATTAAGTACGTTAAAACACCTATATATATATATATATATATATATATATATATATATATATATATATATATATATATATATATTTATTATTATTATTATTATTATTATTATTATTATTGGAGTGATCACATTTCACTTAATTCCACACTATACACAATTCATTCATCTATAACAAAAAACAATAAACACAAACCATTCGTGCGATTTCCCGACATCGATTCCTCGGCTTTTCAACAACTCTAATGTAAACAAAGGACTTCAAGTAAATGTCACAATCACAATACTCTGAAAAAAATATAAAAAAACATGAATTTAAAAAAATATAAAAGACATAGAACCAAGATAATGAAAAAAATGTTGTGAATTTACTTTGATTGGGATTTATTGGATGATATGTAGGATGAGAGCTGAGTGAAAATGTAATCGAAGACAGTAGGACCAAACGGAGAGTTAACGAGTCGTTAATTGTGAGAGATGATGATTTGGGGAGATGAATGATTTGGGGAGATGATGACGAGGATGAAAGATGAAGGGCTAAAATATAAATGTGTTATCAAAGTATAAATAGGTATGGACTAAAATACCCTCGACTACAAAACAAAAATCAGACTTTGACTTAGTCAAAGGACCTGTAACGAGTGAAAAACTTGAAATAAGGACCCCCAACGATGAAAAGGCGTAGTTTTGTCCCATCGCGATGCGTCTTGCCAAGTTTAAGGACCAACGGTGTATTTTAGTCTAAATTTTATATTGTTCGGGTACCGGAAAAGTACATTTACACTAAGATTCGACAAAACACGAAGTACAAATTATACTGCATAGAAAATAAAACAAATAAGATAACACTGATTCCAACTCAGACCCTATGAAACGTTTCTTTCTCCTTTTTATTCCTTCTCTCTCTTTGGAGTAAACACGAACCATCAACATCATTCACAAAAAAATATATCACTTTTATTTGTGATATCTTTTTGTGATAAATCACTTTCACCTATTTTGAAAACATCGCCCCTTCCCCTCAAGTTATTATCAACCTTCCACCTCTATCATGACATCTCCCTTTCAACCTCCATGCCTCAGCCTCTAGTCTCCCTATGTGAAGTCACGGGCTCGTGTTAAAAAGGAAGGATGAAAGCGACGACAGCCAAGGGTGGGTTTCATCCAACTCGAGATCAAGAAAGGAGTGGTCAAAGTGTTCTTTTCATTCTCTTATTTAAGGTTTCACAAACCACAGAAGCTTTCAAAAAAATCGTCTCCCACCCAAATCACTCAAAGTAGGGTTTGTAAAAAGTTAGGGTTTTCTAAAATTGATTTGAGGGTTTTGCAATTCAAGATGTATATAGTCCGATTCTAGCTTCAATTTGGTGATACTCAAAAGGCCTCATGTTCAATTGAAGTTTCTTGTTCGGTTCTCCCCAACCCACGACCCAACTATTTTTCCTTGTAAGAATTAATAGTTATTGTGTTTTAATTTGTTAATTGATTTATTAATTTGATTCATCCCTTTTTGTTTTGTCGAATGATTTTTATATGAGTGTTGTTGTTGGTTTTGTCATGGCTATCAAATGGTAAATCACAAGAATCAAAAATTTAAACATTCATAAAGTAAAGACTGGTATTCGGTTTAGGTAGTTGTTGATGCTTATATGTTTCGGCTGAAGGTTCTTTCGCTTATTCGGCCTCGACTTATTGATGTTTCAGCTCATTGTCATTACTTTGATTTTCGGCTTATGATGTGACTTAACTGGCTTTCGACAAGCTTATTGTACTTCCCGTTATATACACATTTGCTTTTATCGCATATTGCCTCGACTTGGAAAGGACCCGAGAGGGTTGTTATGGTTTGATCGTTGTTATGGTTTGATCCCATAGTCTTTTGCGTCAGTGTTCCTTTTAGTCACCCAAATGGGGTGCGTCTGTTTTGCTCACTTCGAGCCAAGGGGAAACACCGTTGGTGTTTCTACCCGCTCCGTTAGAATTCAAGACCCGACCTTTTTTTGTAATTGTATCTATATACTATAACACAACGAGATTCCCCCGAATATTCGCTTTTTTTTTTGGCTTTAGGTGTTTTGGCCCATCTTGGGCGTCAGTCACTCAGTCCGTTACGAGGCCCGTTTCTTGCTGTGGTTTTTACCCGGCCTGTTATTATGGGATATATATCGTTTTCCGTAACCTTTTTCCCGTGTGGTTTCTTCAAAGGAGGGTAAAACAGATTTTCGTCAGATCTCTAGGGTTTTGGTAGGTGACGCTTCGTTTCCTTCATTTTGTTCCTTGCATGTCTTTTTACTGCTTTTGATGTTTCGGTTTATGCTCTTATGATGATTCTTTTGTTGCTTTATGTCTTCTTAGATGCGTGATGGCTTATGTGTTTCCTTTAATGTTGCATGAACCTTATTGTTGTTGATGTTGTATCGTATTTGTTGCTTTTAAGTAGCATTTACTCTTATTTGTCAATGTTTGTGGCTAAATGCTTGAGAAAAAATGAAAACAAAGAACAAACCTCTCAAAAAAATTGGTGCACATGAGATGTTGGTTGATCCTGTGGTTGCTGATGGTTGTAATGAAATGCTAAAACGGGGGGGTTCACAACACATCCGTGTCCAGTCTTCTACGCATCCATGCATGCCACAGGATGTACCTCAACAGTTGGCTGAGCCTTCTTCCGGAGCGAAGAGAAAGCGCGATTCTCAATCGATGAATGTAGAAAAAAAAATGAGATCAGTTTCTACCAATGTTGTCGTCCCACAGGCGCGTAGGTTGGTTGTTGGTGAACCTGTTAAAGGAAGTTGTGAACTACACCTTGGGTCGGGGTCGTGCATACAAGTTACAAGTCAGGCTGCTGCCGGTACCTCTTTAAGGCCAGCTGATATTGTGAACAGGCATCCGCCTTCGGGTGATAAAGGTATGTAGGATGAGGTTTCACGAGTTCGGGATGGTAAAAGGAAGCGCGGTCCTTTATATAAAGATGCATCTACATCCGTTTTGGGTGGCGTTGCATACCTAGGGTCGCAACCGGTTTCTTCATCGACTGGCGAAAGCCGTCATCGCTCCTTTAGTGGTGGCGGCCGTTTAGACTTCACAGGTACGTTTTGCACACGAACCCTTTTTCTTTGTTGGTTACCGATTATGGTTGGTGTTGTTGTTAATTTTCCGTTCATATGTGTCATGGTAAATCCTCATGTATGTTGCAGGCCTGTCGTTAGAGAGTGCGGCTGCCCATAAGCGGCGCAACGTTGATTGGTTACGGCCTCATCTTTTGGATGCTGGTTTCATGTGTCGTGTTGTATTATCTATAGTCTGGTATGTGTGGCTTATATCATTCTTATCGTTTTAATAGCACTTTTTGTTCTTGCCATTTCTATTACAGACTTGCTGGCCAGGAATGTTGTGCAGGGGCGGTCGTCGAGTGTGAGTTCGGACGCTGCACCTTCTAACATTGCGGTTACAACGACAGGCCCGTCGCAAGGTATATGCGTTGGCATTTCTTTTACATTCATTTTTGGGCACTATGTTTGCTAAAAAAAATATTGTATCTATATACTAAAACATTACCAAACGTGACACCACAAAGTATTGTATGAATATTTTACAGAAATAAAAAAGATACAATATTTTTGGGCACTATGTACTAAAACATTACCAAACGTGACACCACAGAGTAGTGCTAACGTAAATTCATTTTTGGGCATTATGTTTGGTAAAAAAGATATTGTATCTATATACTAAAACATTACCACCGTCACTCTTTTTTATTTCTGTAAAATATTGTATCTATATACTAAAACATTACCAAACGTTGTGTTGGTCTAAGTTGCACGGGGACGGAAACGGGAACGGGAACGGGGACGGGTACGGGTACCGGGAAACGGCAACATCCTAAAATTCAAGAAACGGATACGGCGAGGAAACGTTTATGTGTTTTATAAAATTTTAGTTTATGGCAGATTGTATTCCAAAATAATATTACACAACATTCAAAAGAATTAACTATGTAAAGTTTAATCAATCAAAAAAGTTAAATGTTTATTTATTTTGTGACTAGACTAAAATTAACGGAGAGAAAAAGTGATTATTAACTGAAATTTTTTTTTTAGGATTGCATTATCTATTAAAAGTGTATCAAAAGTAAAATGACAGTTAGAAAATACAGTAAGAAAACAAAAAAAAACCCCCAACATAACTCCTTATTTAAGTTGAATACACTTAGGGGACATCGTAACAAATAACATTTAGAAAATATAAGTAATGGAGTAAGTGAGTAACATCATAAAAAAAGGAAGTTAGATTTTTTCCCATTTTTCTATGCATCACCAGTGACCACACAAACAAAATAGAAATAGTGTCTTATCTTCATTTAGGCTTTCTTTTTTGTTTAATCTTTCTTCTTCTTCATTGCCCTTTCTACTTCCATTGTTGTGCTTTTTCCCGGCAACATACTTTTCTTCCTCTAATTCCGTTTCATGACAAACATCAGCTTACATCAATTGATGAAACGTTTCCACTTTTCCGGGGACGTTTCGTAAGCGTTTGTCGGCGTTTCCCGGCGTTTCGTGTTTTTGAAACGTTTCGGGTACGTGGTACGGCATCCCAACAGCGTCTCCGTGTATCGTAGGCGTTGGTCAGACCTTTTTTAGGTGGATTGTCAAACCCGACGCGTATACCTTAATGCCTACCTTATGCTGAATGTTTTTTGCTGTAATATTTCTAAAAATTTTGCTTTGTGTGGTTTAGAGCATTTGGACTATGGAAGGGATCATTCAACGACCCAACATCCGAGTGAGTCACTATATTTATGGTTTCTTAACAGTATCGTTTTAAATTGTGTTTATTGGAATTTTCTTAAAATTTTAAATTTGCTATGTCTGTAGGTTCTTCTCAGCCAGAAGGAAATAGTTTTGCCACTGTTGGTGCGGGTTCGTGTTTCGTTATTGATTTTGTTTCTCCGTTTGTGGTCACTTTGGGGTTTCTCATATGTGTTATTTCATGCAGCAGGCACTCATGCCCAACAAGAACGCTCAAATGTGACACCACAGAGTCACGGTGCAATGTTTGGTAAGTGAGGTTAATACTATGAATTTACGTTAGCACTTTTCAGCTCAGTTTTGCTCAATGGTTTACCGTTTGGGTCGTTAATTTTTATACAGGCCCGCCACAACAGTATAGGTGCCTTGGTCAATGTAACCATGTGTGTCGTTACTGTCGCGCCAAATTTTGGGACGAGGAGAAGCTTTCAATATCTACTAGAAGGACCGGTCCATTATATCACAAGTGCTGTTTACAATGCCGGGTGAAGCTTTTTGTTGCACGTGCTTATCCACCACTTATTTATCAGCTTTTCTCAGATCGGCATTTCATCGAGAACATAAGGATGTATAACCAAATGTTTGCTATAACGTCATTGGGAGCAAACATAGATGAATCTGTTAATGCTGGGAGTGGTCCTTATGTCTTCAAAATATCAGGGCAAATCTATCATCGGATAGGTAGGTTGTGCCCTGAACCTGGCAAAGATCCCCGTTTTTTACAGCTATATATTTACGACACGGATAACGAGGTACAACATCGTGTGGGGGCCATTTTAACACACCTGCTAGGCCTGTTGCCAGACAGGATGTAGTTCAGTTGCTGATATAGTTTTTGGACCACAACAACGCATTAGTTCAGCTATTCAGAATGGCTAGGGACAAGCTTCAAGAAAATGATGTGCCTCACTTTAGGGTTGCTTTGTTCAATAAAGGTCTATCGTCACAGTATGATCGGCCTACAGCGGATGCTATTGGGGCTATAATTTTAGATGATACAGTTGAAACGGAAAGCAATTTTGATATAGTCTTGGAAACACATTCCGGGGATGTGCAGCGGATAAGAAAGTTACACGCGTGTTACATGTCAGCACAGTTTCCGTTACTGTTCCTTTATGGTGAGCAGGGGTACCATACTGATCTTAAGTACCTAAAAGTTGAAGGTGTTGCCACACGTAGAGGGAAACGGATGTCGATGAAAGCTTTTTACACATACCAGTTACATGATCGCCTGGGGTATTACAATCTTCTTAGTAGGGGGCGGCTTTTTCAGTAGTATGTGGTCACGGCCTATTGTAGCATCAAACAAAATAGAATGGACTTCATTAGGTCTAATCAAGCTGATATAAGGGGGGATTACTTGGTTGGTCTTCATGGTGCAATAGCAAGAGGGGATGTAGATGGATCTGATGTCGGTTCTAGGATCATTTTACCGTCCTCAATTACCGAGGGGCCTAGGTATATGTATAGTCACTACCTTGACGCGCTGGCTATTTGCAGAAAGCATGGAAACCCGTCGTTCTTTGTGACTTTTACGTGTAACCCAAAGTGGCCAGAGGTGGAGGACTATTTGCAGGCGTATCCACTCTTATCAGCAGCTGACCGCCCATATGTAATTGACAGAATTTTTGAGCGGAAGATTCATGACTTCGTGAGGTTTATACGCGACCAGAGGCCTTTTGGAACGGTTACCGCAGGTTTGTGCACTTTGCTTTCTCCCATACTTCGCTATGAAATTATATCACAGTTCTTATATACATGTTCATGTAAAATAAAAGTACTGTATAGCACTGATCGTTACTCTGTTCTTCGTCCCAGTTTTATACACCGTCGAGTTTCAGAAGCGTGGACTTCCTCATTGTCATATACTGCTGTGGACCAACCATGGCGGCCGTCCACTGAGGGATGCGAACATTGACAGATACATAACCGCTGAACTTCCTGACCCACAACATGATCCACAAGGCTTTAGAGTGATTACTGAGTTTATGGTGCACGGACAATGTGGTATGGCATTTCCGAATGCTCCGTGTATGCGGGATAGGCAGGTTTGCAAGAAATACTTTCCAAAGGAGTATTGTGGTGCGACTTTCGTTGATAAGTCCGGATACGTCCATTACAGAAGGCAAGATATCCCATTCAACGAAACCAGGCACAACGTACGGTTAGATAACGCTTATGTGGTTCCTTACAACTATCTGCTATGTATGACTTTCTACGCCCATATAAATGTAGAGTACTGTGGATGGTCGATGTTGATAAAATATTTGTTCAAGTACATCTCAAAAGGTACTGAAAGAATTATGGCAAAAATTACAAGAGAAATTGGAGAGGCGGCGATGGGGGCTGCAACAGCATCTACTTCTATGAATCAGTCACAGGTTCGGATAGATTAAATTAGTAACTTCGTAGATGGCAGATACATAGGTCCACACGAGGCTTTCTGGCGCATTTTGGGCTTTGACATACATAGCAGAGACCCGGCGGTCCAGATCCTTGCGGTTCACTTAGAGAACATGCAGACTATGACATTCAAAGCTTCGCACCGGCTGAGAGGTATTTTAAATCACAGTTGGTCGGCCAAAACAACACTTACAGAGTGGCTAGCATTTAACGAAGAATATGCGTGTGGGCGCCATTTGACATACCTAGAGTTTCCTTCGGAATTTGTTTGGTCTAAAGCCGATAAGGCTTGGTCCCCAAGGTGCAATTTAGCCAGACCATCTACCGGTAGGTTAACGTATGTTCATCCTACCGTTGGGGACCTTTTTTATCAACGGATGTTGTTATGTCATCAGAAAGGTTGCACTTCGTTTGCTGCAATCCGCACAGTTAACGGCCACGAGTATCCTACAAACAGGCTAGCATGTGAGGCGTTAGGTCTTTTACATGATGATCAAGAGTGGATAACGGCAATGCAAGAGGCTTCTAGAACAGCTACCTCATCACAGTTGAGGGCGCTTTTTTCGGAAATACTGGTGTTCACAGATATTTCCAATCCATTGGTTCTCTCGGAAACCTTTTGGAGGCAGATGTCGGAGGACATTCCACTTATTTTGTCACAGTCGTTGGGCATTCGACCGCTACACGTAAACGAGCCTGAACTATGTGGCGGGGCTTTATATGAGCTTCAAACTCTGCTACAGTTACACAACAAATCTTTGAAAGACTATGGCCTCCCAACGCCACCCGAAGGGCTAATTCACATGTTTAGAAACAGGGTCATTATGGCAGAAAGGAACTACAATAGGGAAGAGTTAGCTGCACAGAGTCGCAGCATGGTTCCACAATTGAACAGCATTCAGAAAGCGATTTACGATACTGTTATGACGGCTGTTACTCAAAAGAAGCAAGAGCTTTTATTCGTATACGGCCATGGAGGTACAGGCAAAACATTTTTATGGAACGCTCTCATAGCAACGTTACGCTCAGAAGGCCGCATAGTTCTGGTAGTTGCATCATCAGGTATCGCGTCACTCCTCTTGCCAGCTGGCAAAACCGCACATTCAAGATTTAAGATACCTTTACAACTAAGCGAGGAATCAGTGTGTACTATAAAAAAGGGGACACAGCTAGGACAGTTGCTTAAAGAAACAGATTTAATAATTTGGGACGAGGCCCCGATGAATGAACGTAGGTGTTTTTAGGCTTTAGATAGAACGTTGAGGGACGTGTTGAATGAACCACAAAGTCTGTTTGGAGGCAAGCCTGTCATATTAGGTGGTGACTTTAGGCAAATACTTCCTATCAAGAAAGGGGCTCGAAAACATGAAATCATTGCCCTCTCAATTGCTGAATCATACCTTTGGAGCCATTTCAAAATATTTGTCTTGCAAGAAAATATGAGACTACGAAGACCAACGATGACAGCTATACAACAGCAAGAGACTTCAACATTCTCCCGGTGGCTTCTTGACATCGGAGATGGTAACATTGGAGTGAGAGATGATACAGACCCTGAAAACACCTCTTGGATTAACGTACCAGACAAATATTGCTTCCCCGCAACGGAGTCAGGGCTGTCAAAACTTATCGATTTCATTTATGACTCCACATCTCTTCAACATCCAAGTGCTTCAAGTTTCCAAGAAAAAGCCATCGTTTGTCCTAAGAACGAGACAGCAGATGTTATAAATGCACATATACTGAAAAAGGTGGGTGGGCCGTCATACTTCTATAGTAGCGCTGACGAAGCTATCCCGATTGGTAACGACGGAGGTGCCTTGGAGTTACTATATCCAATGGAGTACCTTAACTCCATGACCTTCTCAGGACTCCCACCTCATAAGTTAGAAGTCAAAATTGGCAGCCCAATAATGCTTCTTCGCAACTTAAATTTAACTGGGGGCCTGTGTAATGGAACACGGATGATCGTGAATCAGGTGCTTTCTCGAGTAATTGAGGCAAAAATAATTAGCGAGACACGGTTGGGACAGAAAGTATTTCTGCCAAGGATAATTTTAACGTTTAAAGAAGAGAAAATGCCATTCACTTTTAAGTGCAAGCAGTTCCCAGTCAAACTATGTTATGCGATGACCATCAACAAAAGTCAAGGCCATTCATTGAAGAAGATCGGGGTATACTTGCCGGAACCTATATTTGGTCACGGGCAGCTATATGTTGCGCTTTCACGAGCCACCTCCCCAGATGGCCTCAAAATGGTCATTGAAAATCAGCCAGGGCAGCTAATCAACAGCACCAAAAACATTGTATACAAAGATTTCCTAAATAAAATTCGCCGACGTCAGGGTTTCATTTATCTTAGCCGCGGCCCTTTGTTTTCATTTGCTCCGAGAAACTATCGTAACCTGTGTATTTCATTTTTTAAAACTACATGCTTATAGTCCTCCATTGCAGCAATCTTGCCCTTCATTTACTTGAACCAATTTCATGCTAAACATATGTTAGATTCGCGTGTGAATAAGCCCACTATAGCACTTGACAAACGTTATGCAGACTAGCACCGTTGTATACGTATGGTAGTTATGTTATCTTAATATACTACATTCATAGGTTTTAGTGTACACACATGCCTGTTTAAATTATTTGTATATGCACCAGATTCTTTTTTAGCTCTGTTGCCCATGCTTATTCACATTTTTCGTTTATCTGAATAGTTCCCTTTACCGTTATAAACATATTTATTGAAATTTTTCAGTCACCATTGTTAGTTCTTTAAAATATTAAATATACTCACTACAGTTCCGGTGTGAATGACATTGTGCAGACTCATGGTTGACCCGGAATCAAAGAATGTCACATCAATCAGCACTGGCAGACGCGTTACACAAGAGGAAATAGCCAAAATTCGCGCAAAGAATAAAGGAAATATGCTGGAGACAGAATTCAGCATCGTAGAGATAGCTGACATAGATCCGACAAAAGCTAACCAGACATTGGAAGCTAAAGTGTATCGGAAATGGATATCAAGAAATGTACCGGACCCAAACCCAATAGGAATGTGTTTTATCCTACTAGACAGAAAGGTACAATTGAACGCTATACATTCATAAAGTTAGTTTACTGCAACCATTATTGCTTCTAACAGCAACCATTTTATAGGGTCATGCAATCCAGGCGAATGTTGAGGTTCGTGACATCAAGCAATATGAGGCAGCGTTACAGCTAAATTTGTGCTACAGGATACACGGCTTTGGATGCAAGAGAACTGATAATTGGCAACGAACTTTGGAAAACGATATCACTTTGCTTTTTGGAAGGTATACAAAAGTTACTCCGTTTGAAGATGACACATTCCCAGCACACTACTTTAATTTTACAGCATATAATGAACTGGGACAACGTGCGGACACACGTGACGCCATGCTAACAGGTGCATTTCTTATTGAAGCATATAATCGCTTTACAAACATTCATCCAGAGCTAACTGAGATATTTATAGATTACATAGGGATCATCAGAAACGTTTCAAGAATCAAGGATTTCGGGGGTCCGATGACCAACAGGATACTCAGAAAGAACGTTGAGATACAAAACCTCAAGTATGCATGTCCACATGCACTCATTCATAAAAATTACAAAACTATGAATGCTTAAATTTTTATATATTCTTTTACAGTGGAAATAGTGTGCACTTGAGTTTGTGGAATGAAATGGCCACATCTTTCGAACTACAGATGGCATTACCGCTACATCAACCGGTCATCATAGCAGTCAGTTCATGCTTAGTTAAAAGATATGCAGGTTAGATTTCGCTGCACCTTACTACTACGTGTATCCACTTTCCAAAAACTAATTGCCAAAAAGTAACAAGCGCAGGCTATATCCAACTTTCTTCAACCCCTGCTACATACTACTATTTGAATCCAGTTGTCGATGAGGCGAGCCACATACGAGCAGTGTATGTAAATGGCTAGCGATTCGTTAAATTTTTCATACATTATTCAAATTGAAACGGTTTTAACTTAACATTGTCATGTAGATATGATGATGTTTTGGCAACAGTTCCAAGAGTCCCATTACTAACAGGGACTGCTGAGATCGAAGAATCAGTCGACGACTAGCTTTTAACAATCTCAGAACTTTGGCAAATGAACCCCGAGAGCCTAACGGTAAAATATAGGTCTTTTTTAGCTAAATACTTTGTAAATATTTACAAAGACACTGACGGTATGAACTATACAGCAACAACAAAGGTTCACAACAGAGGTTGTTATTGAAAGGTTTATGGATAATTATTAATATATGTATCACCGGATTCGAACTCGAGACTTCGGGATTGCACACATTACGTATGAGAATCAATGTATAAATAATTAATATATAAAATGTTATATTTAATTATTTGATCATGAAATAAATACTTAATGATATTTAATATTTGACGAGTTTTGATTATCGGTCATTAAATGTCAACGAGATATGAAGAAAAGTTAACAAGTCAAGAGAAGGTTTTAGGAATCCTCTTTTGGGCTTGTGTTTGGCCGAAAGCTATATAATCCCACATCGGATACTATAGCAATCTTGACATCTACCATAAGGCTATAAATACATCCCCATGTATTCATCCTTTGGTACACTAGATTTCAATAGAAGGCCAAACCTCTTCTTTCTTCCCTCTTGTTTTTAGGTCGACGAAGCAAAACCCCATGTAAGGGATTTGCGAGTGACCTTGAGCATAACAAAGGTGTTTGGTTAATCTATTGTGATCAAGAACCTAGCTTTTCTCATTGATTCGCTACTAATACGTATGTACAAGAACGAAGAGCAAATACACTTGTGTTTGCATATCTTGGGTATTCGACATCTAAGGTGGTCGAATTATATAAAACCTAATTTATTAGGGTTTAGGGTTTCTTGGTCGTTGATCTTAATTTGGGGCTTTCATGAACCCTAATTGCATTGATTCGCAAAAGGTACGCATATACTTTTAATTCGGTTAATTAATTTACAAGTATTATTCCTATTACTTCCGTTGCATGCTTTGATGATGTTTACTTGTTTTTATATAATTGTTATGATTAGTAAAACCCAACAGTGGTTTCAGAGCCAGGTTAATATGTTGTAATTAATTACCGAAACACATAAAAATTGAATCTTTATGATTATTATATGCTTTTATGGTTTATAGGGTTTTGAAAATTGGAACCCTAATTTTTTATTAATTGGGTCGATTACCCATTAATTGTTTAATTAGGTTTTATTTTTTGTAAAACTTGTAGAAACCCTATGATTGCATGTATATTTTATGTGGTTTTCATGAATAATTGTTATGTGCCATGATTATATGCGTATCTTGGGATTATAATTGTTATGAGGAATTCATGGTGGAACATGCATGTTTTGCCATGGATTATTGTTTTGATAAATTGTTTAGTGATATACACATGTTTATTTATTTGATAATTATTGAATTGGGGAAGACCTCAGTTATACTAGTAAAAGGTGTACTAACTTTTTCTGCTAAGTAGCAGCCATCTACCCTATCTACGTATATATGTGATCGTAAAAGTGCAAATGCTATAACGTTGCACAAATTTTGGTAAATATCTGCGGCGGCAGATGTACATAATCCACGCACACTACTATTAGGATCGCTAAACGTAACCACCACTATCAGCATCACTACATGTGAATCTTTTGGCGTTAGTTATGTGGCACTTAGCATCGTTGTGTACATTTACCTATCAATGATAGCGTTTGTAAAAACTGTCAGCAAGGACCTTTGAACGAATATCTAAGTTTTTAATGCAGTATAATTAGCTATATTTAACGTGTTGATTTACCATTTACAGTACCCTGCCTATGGTTGTTCAGTGTTTTTTATACTATGGTATGCAGCTACAAAAGTTGATTATCGCTGCTAAACAAAGCATTAACGCTTCAAAACCACTTCTTATCAAATAAAACAATTTCAAAAAAAAAAAATTTAAAGAGGCGCTACAATACCCGCTGCAACGCAGCGGGCTGCACTCCTCGTTATTCTACTACAAAACAACCATGCCCAAAAATTTAGACTCATTTTGGATTTCAGTTTTCTCGTTAAGATATTTTTGTTAAAGACTAATCTGGGCCGTGAGGCCCAATTTACACAAGTACCCATTTGGTGTCATCCGACACTGGGCCGAAGCCCAATCCACACGCGGGTCCGTTTAGTTTTTGCAGTAAATCGCAACCCAAAGTAATTCCGTAAGAAGGTTCGTTTAGTAAAGTTTGGTTCATGTCTCGGGCCACAGCCCCGAGCACGACATGTATCCATTCGTTCGTCTCCTCAATCCTCGTCAACCAAATAATATCATTTACGCCGTCACAAATATATAACGAACACATGTACATATACACATTCAAAGAGTAATAGAACTTTTATAAACAATGATTCGGATACAATGTTTTATAAACACCATAAGATCAAATATTTCTAAAATGACAATTTTGTTTTCAAAAAGATTCTTTAAAAACTAATATACTTCATTTTAAGCTCAACACTTTTTGAATTATGTGCAAATATAAACCGTTTTCCAAATGAACTCGACAAACATAATTTATAAACCTTTCTTCGGATAATTTACCAACGTACTATTTTATTTCCAAAAATGACAATAAATTTTCCTATAAAAACGTACGTACTATTTTCAAAACCAACGATAGATATGTCTTCAATAAATACCATTGTTTTCAAGATAATTATACTTTTCATAAAACGCGATGTATGTCCTTTTACGAAAAACCTCATTAAAAGCCTATATATATATATATAAAGTAATTAAAGTAAAAAGTAATTAAAATTTAAATGAAATGGTAAACATCTATAATTGATGTTTACCATAATCCATTAAACGACTAAACCAGGTAAGCTATTTTTTTTTTTTTTTTTTTTAAGAAAATCTACAATGTGTTTATGTTATGTTTGTCGATATAGTGTGAACATATGTTTTTGTATCAACCTAATTTCACTGATGTCCTTTATGATGTCCATTATTAATCAGAACACTAATAAGTAGATTCCCAATGAAGGTTCGTATTTACGGTATCGTTTTTTCCGCTTTTAACTGACCCAATACATAACCTATAGAAATTTGTAAGTTTTATTAAAGGTGGCCATATCAGGAGAATAGAAAAGGGTAAAAAAATACCTCTAATGTATTAAGTACAAAAAGAAATAATTTATGTTAGCATAATCAATAATACGGCTAATTGAAGGTAGCTACTTTATAACATTTTGTTATAAACAATATTAATATTGAAAATGTTTTACATTTTATAATATTATTAGCATTTATTATTATTTTTTTGGTTTATACCATTTACCCACTATATACGTTTTTCCATTTTACCTTATTTATGTATCTAAAGTTTGGTGATACTGAGTGTTTTACATCATATCTCTAGGTAAATTAGATCTTAAATCTAATCTTTGTTCATACTTTCTCTTTGAATATACGTAAATGTATTTTTTTTGAAGGTGTATATTTCTGATTGAATTTTGTTTCTTATTTAGGTTCGCAAAGGGTTTGCTGTTGATAATTTATGATCGCTAATCCTTCGTAATTGTTGATACTTTGAAGAAACAACGTGTTTTCTGATTTTCCTCTATAAATTGTAAGTGTTTGCACTTTCGTTATCTTTATTGATTAAAAATAATTTGTAATTAGGGTTTAGTTTGTTTTTATATTGGGGGTTTTTGGTTTAGCCATTTAAAGTTTTATTTTTGATTGCTTTGTGATAGCAGTCATAGTCATTTTGTGTTTGTTTGTTTTGTTTTGTTTTTAATTTATATATATATATATATATATATATATATATATATATATATATGTATATATATATATATATTTGATGTTGTATTTGGTTTGTAAAGTTTAATTTTTATATATATATATATATATATATATATATATATATATATATATATATATATATATATATATATATATATATATATATATATATATATATATATATATATATATAAATTAAACTTTACAAACCAAATACAACATCAAATATATATATATACATATATATATATATATATATATATATATATATATATATATATATATATATATATATATATAAATTAAACTTTACAAACCAAATACAACATCAAATATATATATATACATATATATTTGTTTTGTTTTTAATTTATATATATATATATATAGGGAAGGGATCCGGTAAGAAGAAAAACTAAAATGAGAAGAATAAAAAGAATTTCTAGCCACACATTTCAAATAAGGGAGAGATTTTCAAGGGGAGATGCATCTATTTTAATAGGTGCATCTGAAATGTGTGGTTGTGGTTTCTTCTTATCCTTCTTATTTTAATTTTTCTTCTTATTTGATCCTAACTCTATATATATATATATATATATATATATATATATATATATATATATAAATTAAACTTTACAAATCAAATACAACATCAAATATATATTATATATATATATATATATATATATATATATATATATATATATATATATATATAAATTCTGCAATAATAAATCCAAAATTCTGATTGCAGCCATGCCTCGCAAAAGTATTATAAATAATGCTAAGAGAAAAAACATCGATATGCTGATTTTTTTGTTTACCTCTTTCAGCCATGCATGGTATGTTTCTCTAATGTTGGTCTTTATCCATGCACGTAAATCAAAGAAATTCATTCCATAACCCCAAGCACACTCCTTTGGGTCCAAACTTTTAGCTACCAATGGGTGAGATGACCAAAGAGAAGAAATCACCAGCAGCAATTCAACATGTGAAATGACCAAAGAGAAGAAAAGAATGTGCAAATCTACAGGTGATTACCTCTGGGAGATATATGTGGAGATGATTGAGCAATGATATGTACTTGGGGCTTCTAGCCTGCAACTTTGAAGCAAATAATCTTGGACTGGTATCACCAAGATTAGCCCCTGATACATGATTCCCATGGTAGCAATCTCGAATTCCATTTTGTGTTTTTGAGATAATGTTGTACTCCCATCCCGTAAAACCTAAAATAAAGTCACCTTTCTTATAATTTGCATTCGCATAATCAAGAACTTTAGCTATTGCATATATTGTTAGAAGCTGCAAGGTGATAAAATTAGATAAAAATACAACTTCCGCAAATATTTGACAAAATGTCAACCCATTATCTCCTACTTCCCTCCTTTATATGTACCTGTTAGTAAGAGACAATGCAAGTGAATTGACATTATATTTTATGTTACAATAAATTAGAGTACATGCATTAGTTATTATGAAGTTTTGATTCACTAATCAAACAATAATGCACCAAATAATGCAGTAGTTATTATGAAGTTTTGAAAGCATTATTTTATGTTATATCTTATTATCAGTTATATGAGCAACCAAAGCACATGATACCAAGCATAGACGATTCAGTGTACTTCACCAATTCATAGGGAAGATTTATGCATTATACTCGAGTATAAATTAAGTTCCACCTAATGTAAGAGCAGTTGTTGCTTACCATGTAGAAACCTAGAAAACGGTCACTAAGAAGCATTTGGAGTTCTGGACCTTCTCATAGTGAGTTGGAAGGTACCCATGAGGGTTGCTTCCATTATCTTTGTTATCACGGCCCCATTCATATTCGGTAGGAGTGAGCTTATATACAGTCAAAAAGCACGAACCAGGGGTAAAACTGCAAGTCAATATGATTGATTTCTCTCCATCCCATTGGTTGTTGTTTTCCAAAATCCGAGCATGGAAGGTAAGGTCCTACATAAATCATTTCATACAGAGGTAAGTTACCAAACATTGTTACATCTTTAACACGTCCAAAACTAAAATAAAATGTGGCCAATAAAAGAAGAGGTTAAATGGGTCAAACAAGTGAACCAGGTTGAAAGTATAAGTGATTTTAAGGCATAAATCCACCTTACACAATCATTTTATTTAGAGAAGTAAGTTTCAATCAGATTATATGATCATATTTTACATACCAGCTGTAATTAGCAATGTTGCAAAAATCGTGAACCGGTAGTCGGGCGGTCGACCACCCTGCAACGATTAATCGGTCAAGTCGGGATTAATCGGTGATTAATCGGATTGGCATTTTCTGCAAGTTTTGGGTATTTCTGGAGAGCAAACTAAATATCTTAACTGATTCCAAGCCTACTATGTTTTCAAACCTTAATAACAGGCTCCAATTCTGATTATGAGGCCCATTATGCGTTATAAGTGAAATAAACGATCCCCAAATTAAGTAGAATGCCTAAATTATATTTTTTAAAGGCTGACCGATTAGTTCGATTTGACCGATTCGGCCGATTTTTGACCGATTCGGCCGATTTTTGACTGATTAGTGGCTGTTTTTTTCCTAGGTCGATTTTTTACACCGATTTTCAAAAATCAATAAGGTATAAGGCCGATTACCGATTAATCGGCCGATTTTTGCAACATTGGTAATTAGAAAAGTAAAATGTAAAAACGCATGTCTTAAAAGTATTTTCGTGTCTTATAGAAACCCAACCCACCATAAAAACCCAAAATGTTATTTTAGTGTTTTATAAAAACCCAGCCCACCATTACCCAGACCGTATCTAAACATGATTTATTAATATTGTGATCGTGTGTCTGTGTCATTTAAATGAAGAACAGACCTGTGGCGACAACTGAGGGAGCTTGTTTGGTTGGGTGTGCATCCATCCCAATGGTTCAAGATGGTTAAGGAAGTCGTGTTCAAGGAGTGTTGATGGAAGATGCACTTGTTGATGGCTCCCCCACTGTGGCAGCATATGGAGATGCAACAAATTTCTTTCACTTGAGGGTTATCAGATGTGATGGGGTTTACCTTCACCCACTGATCGTCTGCAAGAGATGGCCAGATGTGATGGGGCTCTGTAACAATAGTCTTATTAGGCTTGAGCAACATCTTTGCCTTCTCATTATTCACATGTAGAGCTCGCAGAATCAAAATTAGCCTAGAGAAAGCTGTGTATGAAGATATAGTCTTCAACCAATCATCATATATATTAAACAGCACAATCTACGGTTCAGATGCCTTCAGAAGCAGATCACCAAATTTCTCAATTTTCAGACAAGCCTGGAACAGAAGCTGCAACTCACTTCCCTTGATAAAAATATTGGGGAAATCAAGCAAATAGACTTCCAAAGGATCCAACATGCCTTTAAGAGTGACAATGATCTGCTTTGGTTGTTCCTTAATAGGAAAAGATCGATCAAGAGCAGCCACTTCTTCTGCAGTCTTCCACTTGGCAAGCTTACCAAGACGCTTTTGCCCTGCCCACACGCTTGTGTGAATAACCTGTAGCATAACATTTAAGTAAATGTATAAATCAAAATTTTTTCAAGATGTATAAATCAAACTAATCTGAATGATATATGCCCATTGCTGAAATGTAACAAAAAAGACAAACCTTCAAAAAGAGTTGTCCTGTATGGGGATTGAAAATGAATATAGCATCATTAATCAGCTTTGTTGTAAGATTTCCTCCAAATGTCTTGTGAATGGTCACACGGTACACATTTGTATCATCAACAAACCATATAATCTGAATGCTGAAAATCTCTCCATAGTTCTGAGACGACAGGTAAGATTCAGTTGGCTCAGAAGAATACAATTGCAACCCTTTCTGTACGCGCTCCCTCAAAACATATAGAGCTGGATTCGACTGCAGAGAAAAGAAATATTCTAAGCTTTCCAGATTAAAATCTGAACCACAAACAAACTACTGAATATCGAAGCAACCAAAATATCAAAATGAAAAGATTGTCCAATACCTTCATGATCTTGTTCATAGCCTGGGCAAGCAGCGGTTTTGACCCTGGGAACCAATTACGAATGCAAGTTGTATGCAAGATCCAAGCCAACAATCACCCCTGCATGTTTACATGCAATAACTTTAGTTTGTACCTATTAATAAAATATTATTGCTGTAGAACATTAGAAGTAAATAGAGGCCTCGACATGGGTAAAATAGAACTTCCTGAAATGACATAATCTAAATAAATAAGTTAGGTCTGTATTACAGCTTCATTTTAACTCGGTCAAATTAATTGCCCGTTCCATTTTCAGCTAAATCCAGTTCATTGTACCCATGTGACCCATCAGATGTAAAAGATAACCCCAATCGACACAATAATAAATAAATAGATCAAAGCTGGAACATCTACAAGTGACAGGCAAAGCACAGAAGTCAAATGATGTACCTGTTGGTGAAGGATAGATAGACATGTTGTCGGTAGTGTAGTCCATGAACTTGGCTCTCGTGTAACATTGAATATCATGAGAATCATAATCACCCAGTGAAGTTGCTATCATCTGTATCACCATACATCAAGTTCAATACAGCTCGTGTTACATAAATAAAGTGTTTGCATGTATCATTAGCTGAGACTTATCTTATAATGAAATATACAAATTAGTAGAATTGAGATATTCTCAAAAAATGTTGCTAAAACTAATACATCTTTATACGATCCATAAACTACAACTCTTGACAAGGAACTTTGTTGTATATAAAGAGATAGACAACAAAGTTAATGAACCTTACCCTTGCAGCCAAAAAGCCCAGCTCTACCAATCTGATGCAAATATACCTCATTATCTGGCTCTGAAGGAGATTTATGAATTACCGGAAGATCATAATTGACTACCAAATTAACCTGAAAAGAGGAAACGTAATTACATATTAGTGGATGCAACTTAAGTTCAATCTGTAATGGATAAAAAGAAACCAGGCAAATATACTAATAGCCAAACAATAAAAAGTGACGTTGCTTAGAGGAGATGGCTGAGGAAAAGATGATATTAGGGTTTGGAGAAAAACTAATTATGAATGAACCGTATTTTTTTACGCGATGATATAGTAAATTTTATCCAACTAAATGGTAGGGGTTATTTAATTACATACATTTATAAATTACAAGTTTCAAAATAAATACCAAGTAATGTATTGGTGTAGTGGTTAAGATGCATGTCAATCATATGCCCAACCCATGTTCGAATCCAGGGGCATGTTTTTTTCGAAAAAATAATTTCGGAATTTATGGATGGCCAAGCATTGCTTATGTGGCATAATTTGCTTAGGTGGATTAATGACGTGGCATTATGGGGTGGCAAGTGGAATTATATGTGGCATGCCTCCTCTTATATATAGTGTAAATATATATATATATATATATATATATATATATATATATATATACACGTATTGGTATGAACCAAAATATATCGACTATATTTATAAAGTTACTTTGTCCAATTTTTCCTTATCAACACAATATCGTATTTTCGTCCAACCTTTATTCTGATCTATTTATACCTCTTTAATGTCATTTTCAAGCGATGTTTTACTGATATATAATATTTTCGAAACGTAACACTGATACAAGCAACAACAACAACACCTGTAAATTTAAAGTAAAGTAGACTTTATCTATCAAGGAATCAGAAACTGAGACTTGCCATACTAATCTAGGTCGCGTGTCGGTGAACACACTCATAATATCTGACTTGACCCTCGTTCAGACTGCTATTTGCAAAGGTGAGTATTCACAGCCCCCTTTTTACCGCTTTACTTATTTGGGGTGAAATGCATGAACACAAACTTAAATTTTTTTCTTAGAATTAGAAACTTATCGATATATTTTGAACCTTTTACTTATTATGAACTTATGACCTGTTCGTGACCCTTTAGTATGTTTTGAACTATAATGTGCCGTACGCACTAAGTCTTAAAGTCTCCCATGTTCGGAGCAGTGCCGAGTCTCCCATGTTCAGAGCAGTCATTAATTGAGAGTATATAATAGTTGTTATGATGTACTGTTCGTACATTCGCATTGTTAGTCCTCGATTGGTTTGCCGTTCTGATACATGTACAACGTGCGTTCGGGGTCAAAGGAAACTTCCTTTTCTTCGAGCAAGTTTTTCGGCCACCTAGGCAGTGAACCTAATCGTTGTAGTGTAGTATTAGGGTAAGCCTCGGGGATTGATAACGTTCTCTAGGGGAATAGGAATGCTAGTGAGAAATTTACTACGCTAAGGTTGAGGTTAAGGAAGATTATTTTTTATCTTTTTATATTTTTTAGAAACTAAAGGTACGATCTCGTGGTTTAGATTTGAGGGTTGGTACTTCTACCGATTACTCTACTATTCTAATTATCTAATCTAAGGGTAGTCTATGTCTTTTTGAAGTATGCTCGTATGATGATTAAAGATGTGTCTACCTAGATACTATTACTCCCTAGTTATCTTTTATTGGTGGTTGAATTGTCACGTCCTTATTCTTAACGCGTTGTATTTTCTAAGGTCGTAGGGTGTGCTTTTATCCCTAACTCTTTGAAGCTACCTTAAGGTTAATGACTACGAAATCTCTAGGATTCATAAACTTAACACTAAGGTTATCTTTGGATGTTTAGCCTACAATTCCACTAGTAACTATAAACTAAGGTTCAACAAAGATTAATCAAGCATTAAAAACACAATGATGGCTTTAAGCACTCCTAAGCCAATTACAATTAAGATAAGAGATAACCAATCAATAATTAATAACTAGGTTTCATAGATCTAAGCAAACACACAAGTAAATTAGCCAGACATGTTAAACATGCAAGCATACACACATTCAATTGAAGACATAATAAAATCAAGGGAATAAATAACTTATCTCGATGTACAATAGGGTATTAGAACCCTAAAATATTGTCCAAACCGGACTACAATCATTTTAGTTTTATACTCCACAAGTCTACCTCTTTAAAAGTCTGAAAATCGAATTTTATATATAGGTTTACAACTGCGACGGCGTCACCTTGTAATTGTGATGCCGTCGGATGGCCGTCATTAGGGTTTTGTCTTGGCCAAGTAAACTTTGGGATGGCGTCATGTTGTGGTTATGACGTCGTTAGCTTCAGCTCTGACATCGTCTGAATCCAGATCTAGGCCGTCCGAGGAGAAAAAGTCTCCGTGACGCCCTACTCTTCAAAGCCTGACGCCTTTAGGTGTAAAATAGCAATTTCGCTCCTGAGTCGTCACAAATATAGGGACGGCGTCGCCCTTTGTGTGGGACGCCGTCGGGTGCATTTCCAGCAGCTCGAGTGTCTTGATCTTGACTTTAGCCATTTTCTTCACATATTCACTCCTTTTCGTCCAAATAAGCATCATTCCAGCATTTTGCCTTCAAGAGACCTAAAAAGTGAAAAGGAACGAAATTAAGCAGTAACAGATATAAAAGTGGGCGATTAAGGGCTTAAATGACCCCTTAAAAGTGTACGTTTTAAATCCTTATCAAATATCCCTACACTTGGTATTTGCTTGTCCTCAAGCAAATGTGCTTTTGGCCAATCAATTTATAAGTTAGGGGGCATAAAGCAATGGTTTAACATTATTCATAACAAGTATAAGCCCCGCAATAGTCATTAAAAACACAGAAATTATATATTAGCACCTCACAAGTAGTGTTTGGATACTCTCATCTCTCGGGTGTATATGAAATATATCAAATGGAAATGGAAGATAAACACTCATTAACCGGTAATAGTACATAGATTACCATAGGCTTGAGACTAGATCAAACCTCCACCGCTTTGGCGTAAGAACCTAGGAGTAACTATCTAAGAGGTCTTTTAAAGGGTTGTAACGTTAGGCTTACGGTAGGGAAACAAAGGGTTTGGTTGGATAGGCGATTTAGTGGTGGCAAGTCAAAAATCTTGATGTTACAAGCATGAGAAGAATGGCGTTGCTAAGCCAAGACTCGACTCTCTAAACTCTAGATAACTTTGAAACAAATAAATATAAATATAAAGATATATGTAGGATGGTAGCCCGTATGTTGTTTCATTTTTTTTTTCTCGAACTCTTTTTTTTCGATTTTCTTTTTTTTTTTTTTTTTTTTTTTTTTTTTTTTTTTTTTTTGCATACACTTTTACTCTACCATCCTCTATGATGACATCAAAATATAAGGGATTTATAGGCACATCCCTACACTTGAGTTTTTATTATTCTAACACTAATTTGACCCGAATTGAAAAGATCAAAACACTTGGAGTACATTATTACGTAAATAAAGGGAATTTGAATTTAACGTTCTTTCCCGTCACTCCATAAAATTTAACTTTACCCATGAGTCCCAATCGTCCCAAAACTGTGTACAAAAGATATGACTCGACTTAGCAATCATGCAAGTAACTAGATAATTGAACTAAAGGTTTAGTATGATAACAATAATGCACTAAAAGTGAGTGCATGCAAGGTAGGCTAAGGCGATTTGGGTGTACATTTGGGGGTGGATTGTAAACAATGCTCTTCATTGATATTCCGGAAAACCGAAACATTATGAGAACCGCGAAAAGGATAGGCTCTGAGGGGTTAACTAGGGGTATCGTGTACTAAAGATGAGTACAACTCAAGGGTGTGGGGGAATTACTCAACCGATGTGGAAGAAGTAATTATAATATGGGTATGAAACAAGGGTTATCCTAATGCCTCTTATAATTTTGTTATTCCTAACTACACAAGTGTAGTCTCACAAGCGATCTTGGGATGCATCACAAAACAAGTTCTAGAATCTATTATACTACCGGTACACTCTCGAAGCATTAAAGGTGAATGCTTTAATTCCTACAAATCTAGGGGCGAACCTCACATTTTTGGGGTGGAATTTGAGTGGTAAAGGGTTTTTGTGCTAGTCATATAACTCCTATCCATGAGACGCTTTATTAAGACTAAAGACCCACTCGTACAAGTCATGAAAATTTTTAAATTTGGTGATAAAATTACCCTAACCGATATTTCTCATAGCTTATTACATAAATGAAATAGGACAAGACAAATGATCAAGGATAAGCATAGTTTCAAAGTTCCCGTTTTATTCTCCCTCCCTACACTTAAACTGAACATTGTCCCCAATGTTCCCCGAAAGTATCAAAGTTATGATAACGGAAGGTAATTAAAAGATAAAGAAACTAGTACTCCCCTGATTAGCTCGGTAGGATCCGTGTGAAGTAGTGGTTAAATTCTTTCCAAGAAGAATGTATGCGTGAAAAGCTCCACCCAATCTTATGTTTCTTCTTCTTGATAAATAAAACCTGCACACTTTAAGAAAATAGACAAAACCTTCACGTAAAATCGGTGGTAAAACTACATATGACTCTACTACACTAGGATATAATGCTTGTGGAATGGATGTTTGCAGGTTTTCCGGAAAATTAAGACCTGAGAAATTCCAAAAATTTATAAGTAGCACAAAATATGAGAGAAAGTTAGATAAGTTGTTTCTGCTCCTCCTGACGCCGTCAGGTTGCAATCCTGACGCCGTCAGGTTATCCTAACAGAAACTGGTCTGCTGCGTTTTTCTAAAAAAATCCTGGAAAAATTACACCTTTAAAATCTGGAAAAGTTCCTGCAAAACATCCATTATGACTCGATACAAGCATTTGACTTTAACAAACACACATATACATCATTTTCAATAATCGTAATTCTCATGTTCACGTTCTTTTAAAAACGTGTGTAATCTTCCCTACACTTATCCTTTTTGTAAAATACCTTTATATGTAATTAAGACGAGGTTAAAGACAAAATAAAGCATTTTCATAAATTCAAACATGAGAATAAACAATCAATGAAAAGATATATGACACACAAACAAGCAAACAATTAAGCATGGGTTGCCTCCCACGAAGCGCTTTTCTTTATTTATGAGTCTTGTAGCTAGACTCGAAGTCGTGCCCCTACGTGACTTCATTACCGTTCTTTTTTTTCTTCACCAAGTCTTCATCAAAAGGTTGTAGACGTTGTATGCTTACCGTGAACTCTTTCCCAACGTCGTCTACTATGGTAACGGTTCCACCTTTTAGATTAGTTTCTTTCACCGTATAGGGTCCAAACCATCTTGGCTTATTCCTTCCTCTTAGTGCTTTTATTCTAGATTTATACAAAAGCACCTTTTCTCCGTTCAAAAATTCCTTAGGGTTCTTTTGAGTTTTTGGTATTGTGGTACAATTATTTCCTAACTTTTTATCACGTTTCCACAGTGTTGCATTTAACCCTTGAACCATGAAATCTCTAAGCCTCCTTTCCCATTCATTAATTTTCTTTTTAACAGTATTATTAGGGACCTGCGGATTCTTATCATTTATCTTCTCCATAATTTTCAATGGGTATCTTGGAACAATAGGTATCCTAATATATCCTTTGGCACTTTTGAGTATCATGATACCCTCACCGCATTTGATGGTTTCCTTTGCTGTGGCCAGAAAAGGTGTTCCAAGAATGAGTGACATATTTCTATCTTCCTCAATGTCTATAATAACAAAGTCCGCCGGATAGACAATATTGGCCACCTCAATTAAGACATCATCCGCTATTCCTATGGGATAAACATATGTGTGATTTGCTAAGGAAAGTCTAAGATTTGTCTTGGTTGGCTCCTCCTTAGTCAACTTACTATAGACTGACAGTGGCATTATGTTTACATCGGATCCTTGATAGGCTAAGGCATTTATGTTCTTGATGTCGCCTATGCTACATGGTATTACGAAATTCCCAGAGGTTTCTCATTTTTTTGCTACTGGTTTTCTCAGAACCAACTCGTACATAGGTCCCATAGGCATGGTGTCGTATTCTTCTTCTTTTATTTTTCCTTTGAGGGCTTTCCTAAGAACCTCGTTGTACCTAAAGTTATTCACTTGATTAACAATTGTTTTCTTATTAATCTCATGCTTAAGGTAGTATTTATGATCTCGGGTTCATTATTAGTTTCACCTTCCTCCTTTTCCTTACTGTCCTTGCTGCTCTCAGTCTCCTTCTTCTCAACTACTCCACCTTCATCGGAAACAATGTAAATGGCGTTAACAAACGAAGTAGGGGGAGGGTGATCATCGTTTCTCACTAGCACCTTCTCGGGAATCTTCGTTTTAGTGTACTCTTTCACTAAGTTCATCATCTCAGCCATTTTTGCCTGTATTTCCTCCCTTTTCCTATAAACTTCTTCTTCAAATTTCGCTAGTCTTTCCATATGGGCTGCCATGTACTCTCTCATTTGTTCCTTGAAGTTTGGTGAGAGTGGAATTGGAGAGGTAGAACGGAAGCGTCTTCTGGAACTAGGACTTTTCTCACGGCTTCGTGATTCAGAGAGAGGTGTTGGGTGGTTGGCGGAGTTAACGGAATTAACCGTTGCTCGATGAATTGGTCCAGGTGCTCTCTTTTGCTTCTCAATTAGATAATCGATCCTTCTCTCAAGAGCACTAACTTGCTCTTCAGTAATGCTGGAAGGCTCATGAGGAATTGATATGGCATTAACCACTTTAACGGGGGTTTCATGGGATTCACTCCAATTTTCGTAGCTTTGATCGGCAAGCTCTTCTATAATACCCCACGATACTTCTGCATTGAAGTTGCTAACCCTCCCACCGGCGGCTTGATCAATGGATCACCTGGTGATGAAGTTGGTATGGTCATAGAAGATTTGGACTTGAAGCTAAAGATCGATGCCATGATGAGGGACTTTATGGAGCAAGTCCTTGAATCGGGTCCATGCCTCGTAGTTCTCCCCGGTGGAAAATTGGGCAAGGAAACGAGTAGTGAGATCATCCCAACTTAAGATGGAGCCGGCGGGAAGTCGCTCAAGCCAATTACTAGCTTGGTCCCTGTCACACCCCCAAATTACCTGTTTTGCAGCGGAATGGAATTCCTGGAGGTTGACTGTCAAAGCATCACAATCACAGTTATATTGAACGACCTAAAGTGTCGTTTGGAAAATACATCGTTTGATTTAATAAAATAATCAGAGTTTACAAAGTGTAGGTCCCAAATGAAAATCAACGTGTGCGGAAATAAATTTGATACAAGCCAAACGATGTTTTTAAAGTTCATAAAACCCAAGTGAGACGCGTCATCACCGCGACTCTATGATGTGTCCATATGCATGCCATGAAGTGAATGCCTTAGATACCTGAGATAAAACATGCTAAAAAGTGTCAACACAAAGGTTGAGTGAGTTCATAGAGTTTGTGTTGAAATGTAAAGCCTTTAAAGAATGTTCATGCAGCAAAGGCATTGTAAATCCACTTAGTTCCAAGTTCCGCCCATACAAAACTTGCAACCTGTGTGTTCACAACCCACTGCCAAAATGTGTATAGTTTATGTTCAAGCGCATGATGACAAATGAATTCACATAATAGTGCGTAACTTAATGTATTAATACTTAATTGACATAACACATATGAGTGTTGTTTCAAATTGTTCCAAGACCATTAGTTCCATGATTATACCAAGACATTTAGTTCAATGATTATTCCAAGACATTTAGGGTCCGCTTGGTTCAAAGTGGGGAAAGGGAAAGGGAAAAGGAAAGGGAAAGGAATGCAAAGGAATGAGTGAGGTGGGTAATCAATCCCTTACCCCTCAATTTACTCTATAATGCTTCATTACCCATTACGGGGTAATCAATACCTTACCCCTCCCCAACCAAGCACTAAATTATTTGTGATGTGGGCCCTTTTGAATACATTACCCATTCCCCACCCCCTTTAAACCCCTAACCAAGCACGCCCTTAGTTCAATGATTATTCCAAGACATTTAGTTCAATGATTATTCCAAGACATTTAGTTCAATGATTATTCCAAGACATTTAGTTCAATGATTATTTCAAGACATTTAGTTCAATGATTATTCCAAGACATTTAGTTCAATGGTTATTCCAAGACATTTAGTTCAGTGATTATACCACGACATTTAGTTCCATGATTTATGATATAGAATATGACTAAATATTCAGTTCAGATAAACATATAGTTTTCAAATAATTATGAATGTCATAAAAGTTGTTGAGCATGTATCTCACCCAAAAAGTTTAATAAAAGCATTAAAACAATTAAAAATGGGGCTATGAAACTCACCTGGTGCAATGTTTATGATGATATAATGGCAATATTGAAATGAGGCGCAACCTCTAACCGTGACCTATTATGAATGATATGTTCTATGATAAGTTATGACGTAATGTTATGCATGCAATTCGTATGATATCTATACCACTTGTGAATTTTTGAAGATAACGTTTATCGTCGAAATATATGTTTATGACATGTCGTCATTTTATAAAATATTTTACAAGTATTTACGTTGAAACAACCTCCTATGATAGTCGTTTAGTGATTTATTGTGAAATTATAACTTTTCGTCGTAAAATAATGTCATTGAAAATTTCATGAAAGTGACTAAAACGGCCTTGAAAAGCTAGTCGTAAAATGGTGTACGTCGAGCGTTAGGAAACGAACTCAACGGTTTTGGGAAGCTTGTATCATTATCTCAAAGTTTTAGCATTTAAGTTTTCATCCTAGAGGTCTTGATCATAGAGAAATATATAGGTAAAGTATGGTACTTGTGTCCAAAATATTGTTTAAGGGTGGTTTTCGGCAAAGTTTAAGTGACCGTATTTTACTCGTTACAACTCCGTTTGACGAACGGTTGGACGTTTTGGAAAATAGGCTAGGCGAACTTACTTTTACTAGAAGACATCGTTTCATAAAAAGTACTCCATCAATGTTAAAAACAACCCTCAACATGGTTATTCGCGGCCGATATGTTTGTCTATTAGAAAATATATTAGTTATGCTTATATAAAATAGTTACGGCAACTTGTTTAAAATGTGAATAACTTAATCGTTATAAGTCCGTTTTCTATGTTTTATATATCCTCGGAATCGTGATAATATATACTACTATATTTTTGATAAGTCGACACATTTAATAATGCTTAAGATTCATTTTTGACTCGTAAAAAGTTGATATAACATGCTGAATTTTCTGAAGATTATAGTTTTCGTCGTCAAACTTGAAAATAGCATAACTTCTTCGTTATAACTCCGTTTAAACCCGTTCAAGCGGCCACGTTTTCGTTTTAAAGTGTATTTTCTAAATATCTAGGCCAAAAATTTTTATCTACTGTCGAAAATTCCAGAATTCAAAAATATGGACAGACCCTTAATTAAACTTGTCGAAATGAGATTTTCTCGCGCCAAACCTATTCCAACCAATTCAAAACAACTCCGAAGCTATTCTAATCCTACCATACACCTTCTTAGGGTGTCATGGGTTCCTAGACATCACCAAAAGTGGTATATTTCAAGGAGTAATTATAGGATAACAAATATAAATTAATAGTGCTTATAAACAATTTAAGTGGTATAGACATCATATAACTTGTATGTTTTACTCAAGCATGATAAAAATGAACATAACATGAATATGAAAGATGAAAATGAGTATGAAATGCTTACTAGTTACTTGATGAGGTTTTATGAAAGAGGTAAAGTAAAGTAAAGTAACGCCCAATGCCGTCTTCCACGGGTTATGGGTACCCAATACCGTTTCCGGTGTATGGGGGAGGTTGAGATGTAGACAGCCTTACCCCTACCTAAGGTAGAGAGGCTGCTTCCAGTTCTACCAAAGGTAGAAAGGACCTCCGGCCTTTTGTAGGGAGTGAGGATCGATGAGGTTTTATGAACAAAGGATTAATCCTAAACACCCAAGGTTTTTATTTCACAACCTTAATCAAGAGTGTGTCTAGAGTGTAAATAACTTGTCTAGAAAATTTTTGAAGAACTCCTCCTTGAACCTTGGTATGGCCGGTTATAGAGAGAAGAGAGGAAGAGAGGTTATTTTGATCTTACACTTTTCAATATTGAGTTGTATGTGTGATATGTAGTATAATATGAATATACAAGAGTAGATATTTAGCAAATTTAAATGACTCACCCCCCCTTGTGTCGACAAGGGGGTATTTGTCTTTAGATATTACATTTTTTTTTTATATTAGGTATTTAAATGTATAAGTGTAAGTAAATATTAAGTTGAGTAAAGATAAGTAGTAACTTGTATACACTTTTGAACATTTAGGGTAGCGTTAGCTAAAACTAAATTTTAACGGGTCAAGATAAAATATATTGAGGTCATAAAAATTATAAAAATACATTTCTTGCAAAATTTGAGTGAAATAATAATTATCGTGTAGTTTTTACGAAAACCGTCGTAATTATATAAATATAACAATTTATATACAAAATAAATTTAAAACATTGGGTAAACTCATAATATTATTTTTATAATCTTAATATGAGTATAAAAATATATCAGGATGATTTTTGGAAGTATCGGATCAAATGTTCAAAATAATTAATTACGCGATAGCGTTTATTTAATATGAAATTATACGTTTAATGAAAAATGCAAAACCATGCATGAACTAATATGATGATAATGATGCTAATAATATGTAGACTAAACCTAGTCTATATGAAATGTCCATGATGATTGTTCATGAATTCGCAGCTAAACCATTAAGGTTACGCGAATTTGATACTCGTAAACCTAGTTTACGATAAATGATGAAATGGTGAAGCGTGAATAGAAATTTTCTCCGGAAATGAATAGTGTTACGTGAATAGTAAATTTTGAAATACGTTCTCAAAATATTACTTTGACTCCAAAAATGGTGAATAGTAAAATTTTGAATAGTAACTGGTGAATAGTAAATTCCCGAGATGAATAGTAAATTTTGAAAATGACCTGAAATTGCGAGTTGTCACAGTCCCGTAGAGAGAATTGGAAGAGACGCAAGCGCGTGGTATCCTGAGTAGTAGCATCAAGGTCGATGGAATCGACTATTTTAAGGAAATCCTTAAGATGCTGGTTAGGATCTTCGGAACGAAGTCCATGGAATGCACATCCGTTTTGCACCAACCGGATGGTGTCGGATCGCAGGGCCGTAGTTTGAGCTTGATCGGGGAGCTCAATGGTGTTCCTATAGCCTCGGTGGCTTGGTCTAGAGTATTCACCAAGAGTACGGGCTCTTGGCGGGTCATTTGGTGGAGGGTTGATGAGTGGTGGTTGATTATCACCTTCCATGATGAAAAGTGATAGGATTTACGAACAAAGTCACGAAGAAGGGGATAGACTACAAGGAAGCTAAGAATGAGAAAAAATATTACTTGATAGGGATCAAGCAAGGGAAGCTAAACGAGATAGAAAACTAACTAGCTATTCTATTCCCCGGCAGCGGCGCCAAAAACTTGATACGCGTACAACGCGCGTTCGAGGTCAAAGGAAACTTCCTTTTCTTCGAGCAAGTTTTTCAACCACCTAGGCAGTGAACCAAATCATTGTAGTGTAGTATTAGGGTAAGCCTCGGGGATTGATATCGTTCTCTAGGGGAATAGGAATGCTAGTGAGAAATTTACTACGCTAAGGTTGAGGTTGAGGAATATTATTTTTTATCTTTCTATATTTTGTAGAAACTAAAGGTACGATCTCGGGGTTTAGATTTGGGGGTTGGTACTTCTACCAATTACTCTACTATTCTAATTATCTAATCTAAGGGTAGTCTATGTCTTTTTGAAGTGTGCTCGTATGATGATTAAAGATGTGTCTACCTAGATATTATTACTCCCTAGTTATCTTTATTGGTGGTTGAATTGTCACGTCCTTATTCTTAACGCGTTGTGTTTTCTAAGGTCGTAGGGTGTGCTTTTATCCCTAACTCTTTGAAGCTACCTTAAGGTTAATGACTACGAAATCTCTATGATTCATAAACTTAACACTAAGGTTATCTTTGGATGTTTAGCCTACAATTCCACTAGTAACTATAAACTAAGGTTCAACAAAGATTAATCAAGCATTAAAAACACAACGATGGCTTTAAGCACTCCTAAGCCAATTAAAATTAAGATAAGAGACAACCAATCAATAATTAATAACTATGTTTCATAGATCTAAGCAAACACACAAGTAAATTAGCCGGACATGTTAAACATGCAAGCATACACACATTCAACTGAAGACATAATGAAATCAAGGGAATAAATAACTTATCTCGATGTAAAATAGGGGATTAGAACCCTAAAATACTGTCCAAACCGGACTACAATCGTTTTAGGTTTATACTCCACAAGTCTACTTCTTTAAAAGTCTGAAAATCGAATTCTATATATAGGTTTACAACTGCGACGGCGTCACCTTGTAATTGTGACGCCGTCGAATCGCCGTCATTAGGGTTTCGTCTTGGCCAAGTCAACTTTGGGACGGCGTCACGTTGTGGTTGTGACGCCGTCAACTTCAGCTATGACGTCGTCTGAATCCGGATCTAGGCCGTCTGAGGAGAAAAAATCTCTGTGACGCCCTACTCTTCACAGCCTGATGCCGTCAGGTGTAAAATAGTAATTTCGCTCCTAAGTCTTCACAAATATAGGGACGGCTTAGCCCTTTGTGTGGGACGCCATCGGGTGCATTTCCAGCAGCTTGAGTGTCTTGATCTTGACTTTAGCCATTTTCTTCACATATTCACTCCTTTTTCGTCCAAATAAGCATCATTCCAGCATTTTGCCTTCAAAAGACCTAAAAAATGAAAAGGAACAAAATTAAGCAGTAACGGATATAAAAGTGGGCGATTAAGGGCTTAAATGACCCCTTAAAAGTTTACGTTTTAAATCCTTATCACGTTCGCACTCCAATTATACGTATCGTTCGTACGGCTCCCTTGTGCGGAGCAGTAGGTAGTATGGATAGCGCTATTAGAGGTCGGCCAACCTCTCGTTCCCCTGTCTACGAAACACATATTATGTATTTCTGGAGCTTTGCCGCATAACTTTACTATATACGAGGCGTTATTATGAACATACGTGCATTGACTACCAGACGTACTACTTGAAATATGGGAATGTATGTGAACTATATGTTAAGAGTCTTGTATGGGCGAGACTTGTAACAGGATGAGTTGACAGGACATTTGCCAGGCAGACTTACTCAAAAGTGGCTTTTCGTACTATTTAAAGACTTTCTCAAAAATGGTTTTTCGTACTATTTAAAGACTTTCTCAAAATTGGATTTTTCGTACTATATAAAAGGATCTTTCTCATAATGGCTTTTCGTAATACATAAAACTTGTGTACTCACCAACTATTTTCATAGTTGACCCGTTTTCTCATGCATTTCAGGTGATCGTCAATAGCATTTCAAAGTCTTTTGCATAAATGAGTCTTCTCATGTCATCTTTGGTTATTACGTATAAGAAGCAATCTTTTGGAGACCAAGCTTTAAAGTTTTATTGCCAAAGTCGACTTGGACAATATTGTAACATTTTACTATTTTCTTTACATTTAAATATGCTATTGTACTATATCTCTTTTGCGATGTATATTGATTTCGTCGCACCTCGCGTTTCCGCCTCTGGCGGGGTGTGACACACACTTTTACTAATTAAAACCATCAAAACATGTTTAGTTAAATAAGTTATATAAAACCAAAACCATTTTTATAAAACACTTCAAGTAATATTGTTTACTTACATTTTAAAAAAAATTATACTCCCTCCGTCCCTAAATAAGTGTCCAGTTTGATTTTTCAGAGTCAAAATGGTTCAACTTTAACCGTAAATATTTTTTTTGTGTTATATAATACTTGATGAAAAACTATATCAATGAAAAATACACTTAAAACCCAATAAATTCATATATTTTGCATCAAGTATTATATAGCACTCGCAAAAATAGATATGGTCAAAGTTGATCCAGTTTGACTTTGAAAAGTCAAACTTGACACTTATTTAGGGACGGAGGGAGTATATACTTTATATATGTTGTAATGGGTAAATAATGAGTAAAAAAGACAAACATTTGACAAAGTTTAGTTGTATGTGTTTATTATATGCTCTCACTTGGATTTGGTGACTATGTTTTGGTCCCTCCATATATAAGACTTAGGTTGTGTTTCTTTTTTTCCCTTAGCTAAGGGGGGTGGCAGTGGAAGCGGGGTGGCATTCGGTTTGGTTCAAACCGCTCGGTAACACCGATGCCACCCCATCGGTATGGCTTGGGCTCAAACGAAATTGGTGAAAGACACCGAATTGGTGTGGAGCGTGTAAGGGAAAAAGTAGCCGTTCAACGACTATAAAATTATTACCGTTGCATTTAAAAAAAAATTATTATTATTTCTCCCCAATTAATAAACAAATCCAATTCTAGTTTTTACCACAAATTCAATTACAACTCTTTACAATTGTTTACACTTTTAAAAGAAAGTCTCATGGATCCAAGAAAGTCAAAAGGTGGTTCGTCGTCATCCAAAGGCCGTGGACGAGAATGAACAAACTAGAGATAGTTTTTGGGTTCATATCTCGACATGTAGAGTCGTCGGGAATGAACAAACTAGAGATAATTTTTGGAAAAGAATTCTTGAGCATTTCAAGCAAAACGTGAAAGACACTACTCGAACTTTTCATGGCTTGAACACAAAGTGAAAAACTATGCACGGCGAAATGGGTGTCTTTAATGGGCTATTCATCCAACAAGTAATTTTTAAAGTCTATACTTTTTACACTTTATATTAATTTATATTTTGTACTTTTATAATTGTATACTTTTATTAATTTATACTTTTTACTTTAATAATTGTAGAAACGTCTTCGTGAGAGTGGGTGTAGCGATGTTAACTTCATGAAAAATGCCTTAGCCGATTACAAGAAGAAAACTGGCAAGTCGTTTACTCATATTGAAGCCTGGGAGATTGTTAAGCAAGAAGACAAATGGTTGGAACAACCAGATGTAGCGCAAGGATCTTCGTCTCATTCCGACAACGTAGAAAGTCGTCGGATCCGGCCACTACGAGTCCGCAAGCAATGACAACACTATGAATCCGGATCTGAATGACGACACAACTCCTATGCGGGAAAGAAAAAGGCAAAAAGGCCGAAAGCGAGTCGTCGACAATGGGTAGTGTAGCTGCGAGCTTCGACACCTACACATCAAGGAAAACACTACTATTGGAGACGGCGGTGGAGAAAAAAGTTGCAAAGGATGAAATGGCCGAAAAGTTGTTGGCGACACAAATCCGTATCCTTGAAGAAAAGCATATGCTTAGGGCAATGAAATTCTATAAGGAACCGCACGATAACATAACCGATCCAAATATACTAGCGTTCACTCTTGACAAAAAACGTGAGCTCGCGGCGAAATATGGATGGACTTGCGATTTTTAGATATGTGTTTTAGTTCGTTTTTTTTATTAATGCGATTTTTAGGATGTAATTTTAGTTTAAGTAGGAGTAATAAAATATTATGTTTTTATTAAATTGTTTAATATAATTATAAATATAAAAAAAATAAAAATAAAATTAGATGAGGTATGGGTTAGCCATGGTTGCCACTAAAAATTTATGGTTAGGTATAAGATAGGTATGAGATGAGATGCAAGAATATTATTGGTAGGTGATTAGGTATGAGATATGTATGGTGGCATGACTGTCACCCCCTAAAGGAGTGAGTCCACATAAAATTTAATAATATTTCTTTTTAAATAATACCCACTAATTTTCTCTTATTTTCTCTATATACACAACCAAAAAAATAATAACCTCTTTTCATTACGATGCTAATATAGATGTAAACCCTACTATTTCTTCCTAATATAAAAAAAGAAACAACCTCTTAATTGACCCACTTTATAAATGAAATGAAATATGAAATGAATCAAGGAAACCTTCATCAACAAACTAAACTAATATCCACTAACAAATGTATATTCTAGTTGTTTTTGTCTCGTTGGATACTAATATCATGTGCTTTGGCATATACTAAAGCAGTAATTAACTAATAACGTGTTATTCTTTTGACCCAAGATCTTGACATGGAAATGGGTAACATGACAAAACTGACACGAGCGTTGCGTTTCTGAGTTTTTTTTTGAAAGAAGAGAAAAGAAGTTAGTAGAAAACATAATAAATTCGTATTCCTGAGTTTTTTTTAAGAAAGAAGATAAAAGAAGAGGAGAGTAATTTTGGCTAAACTTCTATCCAAAACTTTGGATATGTTTGGCAAAACTAGCTGTAAGCTGTAACTATAAACTGTAAGCTGTAAATTGCAAAGTTGTTTATATGAGCTACAAACTGTATTTTTTTTCAATAAAACTGTATGGTAAATTAGCTGTTAAATATAATTATAAGATGTAAAATGACAAATCTATAATTGTAAATAAATGTTTGAAAGATATATTAATAATTTAAAGTTTTAACAGTTTCAAGACATTTAAAAGGCTTCATGAATCAGCATTTCATTTTAGAGCTATTTGTTTGAAATAAAAGCTTGTATTTAATGCATCCAAACAAAGCTACTTAGTTTATAGGAGATTATTTTGTAACAAAAAGCTAACAGCTCCTCCAAAAAGCCCCTGCCAAACATGTCCTTTCTCTCCAAAAGTGGGATGATTTGGAGAGAAGTTATATTATGAAGTTTTGAATAAATAAAGTTACTTAAATGACCTAATATAAAACATAACTTTTATATATAATCAAGGGTATAATTGTAAAATCATCTGTTATCTCTTCTTTTCTCTTCTAACTCGGGAACATGATATAAAAAATTTAATTTCATTCATCTCATATTTTTTTCTGCCGAAGCTCTTACCTTAATTAACTCTCACAATTGTTATAACTTGGTAGTTACATTTTATTTTTATTTTCTAATGATGTGTGAGAGGATGACATAGTCAAATTGCTGGAGGTATAACCGCATACAGTTTTCTATCTGCTCAGGTGCCAAATGCACCATTAACCATTTCAACTTATTGCTTTAAAGTTCATAAAATAGAACTTGTGATATTGATAGTTAAAATTCCACCATTCGTATTATATATTGTTTGCATTCAAATCTTAAGTATACAGCATCAAATTCGAGTCGTTGGCTCCAAACCGGTATCATATTTTTAATGTTTCTAGACTCTTCGAAAGATCAATAAATGGAAGAACAGTTTAAATTCAAGCAACTGATTCAATCAAAATCACTTCAGGATATCTCGAATTTACCTTAATTAATCTCAGTTGCAAGTTGAACCGAACAGGTTTAGACAAAGTTTGTTCTTACTCATGTTGAACTAGAAATCTTGAGTTTAAATTCTGTTTTGAGTTGCTAATTCTCGTATCATATTAGTCTAAGGTGGTGTTTAGTTCGTTGTATAAGATAGATTATGTATATTAGTATACAGGAAAAAGTAAGAGTAACGTACCCCACCCGTTAGCTACGACATAATTTCTAACAAGGCATCGATTAAGCACAAACCCTCGACTAATTGATATAACCAGGCATAAATCATATATCCTGGGGACGAATATTTTAGTTTGGGACTTGTATACAAGTATTAGAAGCACTATTTTAGCAGATTGTTCTGCTGAGTTTTAACATTTCAAAAAAGTAGGTCAACTGGACTGGGTTGGGTACTATTCTTAAAGACCATTGATGGTTTGGGCTCAGGTTGGAAGGCCAACCCAGCCTGGTGCAAGGTCTAGACTGGTCACTGGTGGGTGGGGGCTAATAAAAATGGGGCCATCAAAAAATATGTATATAATTAACAAATAGCTACCATAAACATGGGCTTGACCCCAACTATTAATGTCTAACCAGAAATCATGTCCACCTGTTCCACAAATTAAATTCATCACTAACAAAATCAACTACTACTTGAAAGCTGTCTGTTTCTATGACCTTCACCTAATACACACTCACACATGATCATTCATGTATTACATTAATTTCATCATACCTATTTGTCTATAATTCAAATTATCTCAACATCCATCACACTCCATTAAACAAACATAACATGTTACAATGTTACCTGATGCTGCACATTACAAATTCAAGCTTGTTCAAATGACTAAATGAAACGTCCTAACGTTAAATATTTGGCATCTCTCCAAAATGGTTTTGGGGATAACAAAGAATAAAGTTATCACAAATAGTAAAAAATAATACAAACAGAAGTAAGATCAATGATAATAAAAAGATCATAAGAAACATGAATAAAGATATAAGCACATAAAAGGTATACTCAAACTACACATACTACCATTCCATAATCCATTGTTATTGACCATTGTTCTGAGCGCCTATTCTCCTTGAACGCAGGATAACATAAAAAAACAAACTTTATAATGGTTCTATCATATTCTTGTTTTTACCTTCTTTTTGACATTTCCAGCTCAAGATTGTGCTCTGCCCAGAATTTCAAGGCCTTCAGTCCGACAAGACATGATTTTGCGAAACACTTCTCTCAACTGGCGCTCCAACGGGTCCAAACCATTCTTAAATGTGTTACAAACATGATTTATTTCTTTAACACCAGTTTGCACTTCTTCCTTCTGTTCTTCACTTATTGGAAACCGGTTAACAGAGTCAACCAAATCCATGATTACATGAATCGACTGTTCCATTTGGTAGATCTCCTTTAGGAGCCCAACACTATTCTTACGCTCACGTTTCTTGGATTCATCCATAATCCGAATATGAAGCAAGTTCAAAGGCGTACCCCAAGAAAATTGTCTTGGTACAGTAAACTGAACTTGAAGACTTCTATCTTGACATGGGATTGCAGCGACTAAAGTCCATAACACAAACATAAGGACAAAACCCATTGTGTAAACATCATTAGCTAAGCCATTAGTAGCAGAAATTTCATGCGATTTAGGCGGGATTAAACCGTTAGCTATCAACTGAAGCTGCTTACACGCTGACCATGAATTAGGTACACTCCAAGATAAAGACCTCGAATGTCCTGATTTCTGTTTATGTTCTTTCCCTTTATTTGGGCGCCCAAAAGACCGGTTTCTATGAGAAAACATAGAAGCAGATTCTTTATTATCATCAAGCATGACGATAGCTAAATCAGTTAAAGCCTTTTTAGCCCTTCTAAACTGTCCTTCAACTATAACATTCCTCGATTTTGACTCAAACGCATTCGAAACAATCTCTAAATGTTTATGCCAAAGCCTAATCTTTTCAATCCCATCACGAATAGCATTACATATATCAAGTGCCCTGATACTTCTATCAAAAAACTCAGTCACAAACTTATCCAAAGGCGGTTTAGCAAGATCAACCTCGTTTTTTGACAGAACATCCTTAAAATCTTCTTGACAAGCAATAAAAGCATCTAATAACTTGGTTACCCAATCAAGTGACAAAAGCTCATCACCAGAACTAGCAGAAAGCGTACGAAACCGCCTAAAAACTTGATGCTCAAACGACCCAAGTTCACAATGATATCCAGTACTAGAATCTCCACCATTAACATCCATTGAATGAACTTGATTATGATCATTCCCAATTCCCATTATCGATCTACGAAACGTCCCAAACGGCATCGAATAACCACTTGCGGTAGGCATATCAATACTTAGCACACAAAGATCACCCAAAAATCACACAAAAACCCCAACAACACAAATCAAACTCATAATCTCACACCCATATCAAAGTACTAAACTTTATCCAAAAGGGTATCATAAAGACCCCATTAAACCTGTAAATCAAGCAAATTTTATATAAAAAACATAACCCATATGCAGTTCCATAACCTAAACAAAACCCATATCACAAAAATGCATAAAACTAAAAATTTAATACACAAAACTGAAATTTGAGATTAAACCAAGTACCTTACAAGGATGAAGTTTCCAAAGCTGAATAAAGATGAATTTAGTAGCCCTAAGTTACAAACTTTAATACCATATAAAAGTTTTTTTTTTTTTTTAATAAATATTTTTGGTTATGTTTTTTTGGGAGAGAGTATAGAAGAAGGGAATGGTTGTTTTTGTTTTGCTTAAATGGAATACAAGAATAAACGTTTTGAACATGAAAAAAACATTACTTACTCATTGTCAGATAAATTAGGAAATAGTATTTGTTTATGTCTAGTACTACTTTTTTGCAAGATGAAAGAGTAGAATAATAGTGTACAAAATAAGTATTTAACAAGTTGTTGTGAAATATTTTTTAATAGTTTATCCATAGTGACACAACCCCAAAACAAAAGAGTATGGTGTACCTATTTTGTTTTAATAAAATAATGGTATTTGAAATATTTTATCTAGGTATGCTGTAATTATACATGATACAAAATTTGTATAGTCAACTTATGAAAGAGATGTTGAATATATGATGAGCATCATAAAATCTATAGCTATGCTTTCGAGTGGTCAAAACGGACAATAAATGACAGTATAATTTGTCACAAGTTAAATAAAAAAAAAAAAAAAAACACCTTTATGTTAATCCTTTCGTGTTAAAAAATTCAAAATGTTATATATACCCGATTTAAACATAATATTGTCATATTTGCTTCTTTTTTTTTTTAAGTCCTTTCGTCATTTAATTCGCTTGACATATAAGTGGGATGACTTTATTTATTTATTTATTTATTTATTTTTGGTTTTTTGGAGTTTTAATATATTGTTGTTTTTCTTAAAAAAATATATGTTTGAATTATTTGAAAATATATTTACTTATTTAAATTACCATTATACATTTGATAATATAAATTTGATATATCATCCTCTTTACATTCATATTAAAAGCTGCATCCAAATCAATTAATTTATGATAAAACGCCCTTATGCATAACACAATACACCATCCAAATGTATGAATGTATATGATTTCGTATACAACACTCAGTGAGTCACAAAAAGTTTTACTCTAAAGCAAACAATCATTCCAATATTGTGATTGACAATTAATGCATGTGTGTTGTCTAGAAATGAAGTTTCGCCAATCCTACATATATATCGTTCCCTTTATACATTTGGATCGGAAATATATTGATTAATAATCAAGAGTAGCATCAGCATCAATTCATCATGTCATTTCGAAGCTCTGGTCATATGTTCGGTATGAATTTTAACCACTTGTGGCATAACAATAAAGGGATCTTAGGCTGAATGCAATAGGAGTAATCGAGTATCGATCGAGTGCATAGGGCGATCGATAACATCTCGATCCCCTTGCTGTGAGGCAATCGATCGCCAGCCAAAAAAAAAAAGAAACCGGTCGTGTGGAGGATCGATAAGAACAAAGCATTCTTGCTAGCCGTTGGTGAAGTGTAATTGGTATTTCTCTTGTAGCCGTAAAATATATATATATATATATATATATATATATATATATATATATATATATATATATATATATATAATAAAAAAAAATCCTACCCTATAAATACACAACATATTTACACACTTAGACTCACAAATCTCATTTCACACATTCTCTATATCCAAACAAAAAAAAAAAAAAAAAAAAAAAATCCTACCCTATATTTACACACTATGAGTTTTAATTCTTACGAGCTATTCATTGCCGATTCGTCATCGGATGATGAAAATGAAGTTAGTACCGAGTTTATAATGTTTGCGGAAGAGTGTTGGGAGGCTGTTCAAGCGTCACAAAAAGTCTCACGAACCCAAGTTAGTAGGGATCGTGTGGGTGATCATAACCGTTTAGTGGATGCTTACTTCAGCGAGACCCCAAGATACGACGATCAAGCATTCCATGATCGTTTCCGTATGAACCGACGACTATTCACACGAATTGTCCGAGATATAACCGATCATTCACCTTATTTCCAACAAACTCCTAATTGTACATGCGTACTAGGTATTTCTCCATTGATGAACTTCGTCAATCCGTCAATTGGCATACGGAGTCAATGCTGATGCTCTAGACGAATACGTGCAAATGGGTGCGTCAACAATTCGTGAGTGTCTTGAAAAATTTTGTGAGGCCATAATGGAGTTATATGGTGCAGAGTATTTGCGAAAGCCGACGGTTAGTGACGTTGACAAACTCTATGCTCATCACTACGAAACTCATGGGTTTCCTGGGATGATAGGTAGCATCGATTGCACAGATTGGCCGTGGGCGAATTGCCCACATGCTTTAAAAGCTCAATTTTGTAGGGGTGATCACGGGCAGTATCCTTTCATTTTATTGGAAGCGATCGCGTCCCAAGATTTATGGATTTGGCATGCGTTCTTTGGTGTCGCCGGGATGAATAACGACATAAATGTTTTACGTGCATCGCCTCTTTTCAATGATCTCAAAACGGGGAGAGCTCCGGATGTGGAATTCGTTGCTAACGGCGTGCCTTATAAGCGCGGATATTATCTTGCTGATGGGATATATCCGGAATGGTCGGTTATTATGAAGTCCATTAAAAATCCAGGGACGAATGATCACAAACGAATATTGTATAAGACGATGCACGAAGCAGCAAGAAAAGATGTGAAACGTGCTTTTGGTGTACTAAAGAAGAAGTGGCTAATGATTAAACATCCGGCTAGAGGGTTTGACAAAGAGCGTCTATCGCATATAATGTACACATGCATCATATTACATAATATGATAATTCAGGACGAACAGGCGGCGATATCTCCCGTATTCTTTCCAGCAGAGCATCACCGTTCTTATGATCCCATAAGGACGCATGTGGAATCGTTGGAAATTACCAGTGAGATATGCGACAAAACAACTCATCTTAGCCTCAAAGCCGATTTGGTTGAAGACATTTGGCATTGTCAGAATCAAAACTAGTTTAGTCGTTGTATTGTCGTAATGTTTTAATTTTATTTGAATTATTATGTAACGTTTTAATTATTAACGAAATTTTATTTTGTGTTAAAAATGTATATATATATATATATATTTTTTAATTGAACTTGGTCGCCCTTACTGGGGCACCTAATCGCCTGAAGGTTGCTGGAGAGAGAAAGCTGACGTGGCAGTGAAAAGTAGGGGGATTGAATCCCCCTACTGGGGGCAGCCTTAAAGCAAATAATCAATAACAATTTGGATAAGTGTATGTACGTAATGCCTTTAAAAAAGTATATATGTACATAAAGATGAAACTTTATCTAGGAATGACAATGGGTATCAGATTTGGAATGATGTGAAATGACAATGAGTATGAAAAAATGTATCATTACGATTGTTTATGTTTGGTTGATAAAATATGGTATGAAAAAGTGTATAGATATTTGAATTTTGTAGTGGAGAAAAGAGGACCCACGGGAATGGATTTCATAGACACCAAATTGGTGTGTAATGAATCTATGACTATGATATACTCATTTCATTACCGGGCTCACAAAACAAAACAAAACAAAACAAACACCGACTATGACTTTGAAAGTCATAGTCTCATTCCCATTAATGCTAACCAAACGGGCCTATTATCAAGGGTATGATGGTAATTTTGGTGATATAAATCTAATTTCAAATGGTTTAGTTTATGAAATAGGTAAATATGACAATATGATGTTTTTTTTTCCGATAAGTGACAATATGATGTTTTAATTGAGTATGTATGACATTTTGATTTTTAATTGGGTAAATATAGAGGTGGCAAATGGGTCGGGTCGGGTCGGTTTGGGTCATGGGTCAAATGGGTCATGGGTCAAGCGGGTCATACTATAAGAATGGGTTGAATGGGTCATGGGTCAAACGGGTTGGGTCGGGTCGACTCGTTACATTTCCACCTGTAATCATGCTACAATAGTATGTTTCGTCCGTTTTCTTCCGTTTTTTTACGTTTTCGTCCGTATTTTTACGTTTTCATCCGTTTTTTCCCGTTTTCTTACGTTTTCATTCGTTTTCATCCGTTTTTGCGCGTTTTCGTCCATTTTTTTACGGTTTCGTCCGTTTTTTTACGTTTTCGTCCGTTTTTTGACGTTTTCATCCATTTTTTACGTTTTCGTCAGTTTTTTTACGTTTTGATCCGTTTTTGCGCATTTTGTCCCTTTTTTACGTTTTCATCTGTTTTTGCGCGTTTTCGTCTGTTTTTTTACGTTTTCGTCCTTTTTTTACGTTTTCATCCGTTTTTGCGTGTTTTCTTCCGTTTTTTACGTTTTCGTGCGTATTTTTACGTTTTCGGCCGTTTTTTACGTTTTCGTCCGTTTTTGCGCGTTTTCGTCCGTTTTTGCACGTTTTCGTCCAATTTTTTACATTTTCGTCTGTTTTTTTTACGTTTCGTCTGTTTTTTTACGTTTTCATCCGTTTTTGGGCGCTTTTGTCTGTTTTTTACGTTTTCGTCCATTTTTTATACGTATTCATCCGTTTTTTACGTTTTCATCCATTTTTCACGTTTTTGTCCGTTGTTTTTATGTTTTCGTCCGTTTATTTACGTTTTCATCTGTTTTTTTACAATTTCATACGTTTTAAATAAGTAAATGGACGAAAACGTAAAAAACAGATGAAAACGTAAAAAAATGGACAAAACTGTAAAAAAGGGGGTGAAAATAGAAACAAAAGTAAAAAAACCAGACGAAAACGTAAAAAAAGACGAAAATGCGCAAAAATAGATGAAAACGTAAAAAAAACAGACAAAACCGTAAAAAAATGGACGAAAACGTAAAAAAACAGATGAAAACGTAAAAAAAAAGGGAAGAAAAAGTAAAAAACGGAAGAAAACACGCAAAAACAGACGAGATCGTAAAAAAACGGACGAAATGCAAAAAAATGGATGAAAACGCGCAAAAACGGACGAAAACTCGCAAAAACGGACGAAAACGTAAAAAAAACGGACGAAAACGCGCAAAAACGAAAGAAAAAGTAAAAATAGGGAAAAAAAAAAGATTGACGAAAATGCGCAAAAACGGACGAAAACGTAAAAAAATGGCCGAAAACGTAAAAAACCGGATGAAAACGTAAAAAAATTGACGAAAACGTAAAAAAACGGCCAAAAACGTAAAAATGCGGACGAAAAAGCGCAAAAACGGATTAAAACTTAAAAAACAGACAAATACGTAAAAAAAGGGACGAAAACGTAAAAAGACAGACGAAACACGTAAAAACGGACGAAAACGCGCAAAAACGGATGAAAACGTAAAAAAACGGACGAAAACGTTAAAAACGACGAAAACGCGCAAAAACGGATGAAAATGTTAAAACTGACGAAAAAAATATAAAAACGTATAAAAACATAAAAAACATAAAAAACACGACATCTAATGATGGTTAAGTTATCATCCGACCCTTAAGTGATCCATTCGACCCATTTGTTGACCCATTCGACCCATTTGTTGATTCACATAAGTCCATATGTTGACCCATTTGACCTGTTCTTTGCAAATGGGGTAACCTAATCCAACCCATAAGTTGTTATTTTTTACCCATAGCAACCTATTTTTCGCTAAATGGGTTGTGATTGCCACCTCTAGGTAAATATAACATTTTAATGTTTATATTGGGTATATATGAAATTAACCCTTTAAAAAAAATACGTTATACCAATAATGTTAAACAAATTTTTGAAAATTATTTTGATTTGTTAGAAATATAAAAGTTGACGTTTGTTTTGAGAAAAAAAAGAGAGAAAATGAACTTATAATTAGAAGCGAAAAAATTATAAATTATAAGCTTATAACATATCAAAGATTCAAAGTAACTACGAAAAAAGAGATATCAAAGATTCAAAAGTAACTATGATAAAAGGGAAATCGTGGAAGATTCAAAAGTAACTACGAAAAAAGAGATATCAAAGATTCAAAAGTAACTATGATAAACGGGAAATCGTGGAAGCGGTTAAATAGTTAGTTGATAATGCTTCTCCTTAACTATCATCAAATAGCGTAGTAGTAAAGTATTTTGTTTTCTCACAAAACTTCATTAGATGTATGCATTTGAAGGTGGCCATGAAGGGTTGGAAATGGATTCGGAATTAACATGATGAAACCAGATACATCTGAGTAAAAAGTACTCTCTTTTCACGGGTAACCTAAACAGAGAAAATCTCATACGTAAAATTATGATTATCTTTAGGTATATGAGTTAGACATGGATATCACATTCTAATGAAGTGATATTTTTATAAATAAATAAATAAATGATATTTTTGATGCGGCACTTCGTTCCTCCTTGGAGCGTATTGTCATTGTTTCTGGGCCTGGTTTTGGTGATTGGCAATGGAGGCTTGTCACCTTACCCTTTTGTGTTTGGGGGGCTTAGTGTTTACTCGGCAGGTGATGTCTTGAACTATGCATTCTTTGCATCAAGACTCCAATCTGCTAGCTTGCAGACTAAGCTGCTCCAACATTCTGGTATTGTAACCTCTGGGACTTCCTTTGATGATGCTTTATGTGCTTTTAATGTTAAAATGGATATGGATATGTTGAGTAATCCAAGTGAGATCGCTGCCCCCAAACTTATGAAGAAACTGGCAGATATATATTTCACGCGTGTTACTCAAACGGCTGAATCCTCTTTTTCTCTATCTACTCGACAAATGGCTTTATGGAAATCTCAGATGGATGATCATACCTCTGACTGGCTTAGGGTGATCTCGATTTCTGGGTTGGGGCAGACTATGAATGCTAGGACTTACCGGTGTGTGTTATGCTATCAATTGGGTGTTCCTTTATTTTCTATTCAGATGCCGTGTCCAGCTTGTTCCAGGGTCTTTACCGGGGATATTTATGGGGACCATGATGTATCATGTGCTGACATTATTGGTATTAAACATCGACATAACGTGGTGCGCGATACCTTGTTGACATCTGTTCTCGATCCGGGATTTCAGCTCGTAAAGAAATTGACATCGGGCTTAGTGGAGAAAGGGACAAACTCTTGCGTCGAGCTGATATGTTGCTCTACTCATGGGACGGAGGGCTTGATGTATGTGTTGATTTGACTGGGTCATCGCCCTTGACGCACACATATATGGTTGATTTTGTGCCTGGTCATGCGGTGTCTGTGGCCGCACAACGTAAACGCGTCAAGTATGAGGCTAAGTGCGCGAAAATTGGATATGGGTTTTTCCCTTCTCATTCTCTTCTTTTGCGGAACTTGAGAAGGATGTTGTGACCTTATTGAAGCGAATCTGAAAGTTCTCGATGACCCAAGACATTGGAGCACATGTTGCTTCTCATATCTTTAGTATGATTAGCTTTTCTATAGCTAGAGGAGTGAGAGCCCAGTTAGTATCTCGGCTTCCCATTAACTTCTTGTAAATCCTTTGTGTTTCTAATAAAGTGATGTTCATAATAATAAAATAATAATAATAATAATAATAATAATAATAATAATAATAATAATAATAATAATAAGAGTGGGGACTTTATTTTTCACAGACTAAGTTTTTGTATTCAGAAAGGAGTGGGAGCCCAACTAGTGTCTCGGCTCCCCACCAATTTTTTGTAATTCCTTTTGGTTTTCTAATGAAGTGATGGAGATAGGGACAGATCCTTACGACCGGCTGATATATTACTTTACTCTTGGGATGGTGGGCGTGATGTATGTGTTGATCTTACGGGATCGTCGCCCTTGACGTAATCTGGGATGATTGATTTTATGTCAGGGCGTGCGGTTATTGATGCCGCACAACGTAAACGTGTCAAGTACGATGCTAAATGTGCGGATATTGGATATGGGTTTCTCCCCTTTTCATTCTCTTCTTTTGGAGAACTTGAGAATGATGCAGTAACCTTACTAAAGCGTATTCGACGATTCTCTATGACTCAAGACATTGGAGCGCGTGCTGCGGTTCATATTTTTAATAGGATTGGTTTTGCTATTGCTAGAGGTGTGGGGGCCCAGTTGGTTTCTCGGCTCCCCACCAATTTCTTGTAAAATCCTATGAGTTTTTAATAAAGTGCTGATTTATAATAATAAAATAATAATAATAATAATAATAATAATAATAATAATAATAATAATAATAATAATAATAATACTTAACAAATATGTCGTGCGGGACGGTGAGGCAAGCTTCATCCTGTTGACATAAATATGAAACTGAGTTGATATATATCGACCAACACAAGGTGATGCGTTTTGAAAAAGGTAATGAGACTGAGTTGTGACATAGGCACATAGCACATAATGTCACAGCATTGATCAAATTAGAGTCACATCTATAGTAGATGCAAAGTCTCCATTAACAGAGATTAGACAAACTCATATTAATACAAAAAAAAGTAATATTACCTGTATGGCGATAGACTAAACAAACAACCTTTACACTGTGTTCGTGAGATAGATCATAAAAGAAGAGAAGTGATTATAGATCACTTCTTTTCTTCCCTCTTCTTCCCATTTTTGGGCGGAAACTTTTTTAACCAAAATCACACCTACTTTCCTTCCTCAATCCTTTCTTTTCTCCCCACTTTCCTCCCCAAATAAACTCAAGAACACGCTTGATTTTCAGTTTCTTTTAATTTCTCTTCTTTTCTCTTGTTTATGAAACTTGAGAACACAGCATTAAAGTTGTATTAGACTAACGTAAAAATAGGTCCATTTTGTTGGATGATTTTGGTTTCTTTGATCAACCCTAAAATTAGAAACATGCTGTTGTATTTAAACATACGAGTAACAATGTATGCTTTACAAAGTTCAAAAGGTTGTAACAAATTGTTAAGTTAAGATAACTTATTGAGTTTATCAGACAGCTAGATAGGTTTCTTTCATATATTTACTGTCAAGAAATTCATTTTTAAATTCTGTCATTCAAACATTAGGTATAACTTTGTTGGATGGAGTAAGTAACACTTGTGATCTTTTTATTAAATTAATTATATTAGAATTAACTATCTATATTCATGGGTATTATTCAATTGTATCCATGATATTTCTATTCAGAAATCTTATTTTGGTAATTTTAGTTAACTGCAAGTTTCTACATTGTTGGTCAAAATTAGCAAACTAAAAGTTGTTAAGTGAGACATAGTTTTGTCCATTTCTTAAGTTTATCTCCGATCTCTCTTTAACATCGTTTTCTTTCTTTTATTATACTTTGTTTATATAGAATACATAAGCCCAAGAGTGAAAACCATAAACAAATTTTGCAAACTTATGTTATAGTTGAGCATAATCTATATGCCAATTTAACGCCTAGCCTTTTTTTTAATTGGATAATTGATTCGAAATGAAGCTTACTTATCACTTTTTTAAGTTATGTATAACTAAATTTTATTTTTATTTTTTTTAATGACGATTTTTAAAAAGACTAGCAAGGAGCTAGAAAAATTTTATAAAGATAACATTGGATTTTGTAACCAATTTATCCAACTAATTTTGGTTTTACATCTACAATAACACCAATTATATGATAATGAAACTAACTCATCATATAAACACGGTCTTTCTTGTATTACTCGATTTGAAAACAATCTTGTTAGAAATCTCCAAACTTGCCACCACAAGACATAGAAGATACCTTCTAAAACTCGTTTAGCTTGCGCCCGAATTTGAATTCGTAATCAAATTCAACCAACCATCATAAGACAAACTATCCGAAATTCTAATGTTCCACCAGCTTGAGACCTTACGAACGAGATCTTTCATCATAGAACATGAGAAGAAAATATGTGTCGTGGATTCAACATGCTCACAAATCGGGCATATGATAGAAGGAATAGGCAACCCTCTAACAGAAAGGTTCAATATGGTTGGTAATTTATCTAATCGAACTATCCAAGCAAACACATTGATTTTAATCGGCATCACCTTAAACTATCTGGTCTGAGAAGACACAACCAGTAAACCTGTGGTCATCCAACATCAATCTAACCGAAGCTATAGAGAAATCTCCCCGTACCTGTCATAGACCAAATCCAACGATCTTGCAATTGAGCCAATTCAAAAGTTTCCAAACGAGAGCACAACTCAGGTAATTTAACACTCTCTACCCCACTCCTAGCAACACGACGTAAGAAAACAGTAACAGATGATTGTGCAATCTTTTTGCTGCCGAAATCAATTTTCTGAGCTCAAAATCATATACTTTAGGTACTGAATTTTAAGAGGAAGGGTGAATGTTGAATATACGTAATAAACTTTATCAAATTTACCAATGTACGCAACATAATTTTTTTTATTATTTATGTACGTAATATACTTTTGAATACTTACCAATGTACGTAACATTAACAGACTACCATTTAAAAAAGTTACAGTTTTGGTCCCTGTCATTTGCGTTGACTTTCACCGTTAGTCCTTTGATATTTTTTTACATAAAAAATTTATAGTAATGGTCCCTTGACATTTGCTTTGACTTCCACAGTTAGTCTCTTGACATTTTAATACGTTTTCGTCCGTTTTTCTTTACGTTTTTATCCGTCTTTACTTGTTTTTAAAAGCTTTCTTCCGTTTTTCTTACGTTTTCATACGTTTTTACCCGTTCTTATCCGTCTTTATCCGTTTTCATACAGTTAGTCCCTTGACATTTTAATACACTTTCGTCCGTTTTTCTTTACGTTTTATCCGTCTTTAATCATTTTTATACGCTTTAGTCCGTTTTTATCCGTTTTCATCCATTTTTATACGTTTTCGTCCGTTTTAATACGATTTCGTTCGTGTTTCTTACGTTTTCATCCGCTTTCATTCGCTTTTAAAAGTTTTCATTCGTTTTTATACATTTTTGTCCGTTTTCTTACGTTTTTATCCGTTTTTAAATGTTTTTATACGCTTTCGTCCGTTTTTCTTATGATTTTATACGTTTTTATCCGTCTTTATTTGTTTTCATCCGTTTCTATACGTTTTTATTCATTTTTATACGTTTTCATATGTTCTCATCCGTTTTTATGCGGTTTTTTTTTTGTCCATTTTTAAACGCTTACATCCGTTTTTATTACGTTTTCATATGTTTTTATCTGTTTTTGTCCATTTTTAAATATTTTCATCCGTTTTAATACGCTTGCGTCCATTTTTCGTATGTTTTATATGTTTTTATCTGTATTTATCTGTCTTTATCCATTTGAAAACGTATAAAAATCGATAAAAACGTAAGAAAAACGGACGGAAGCATATAAAAAAGGACAAAAATGTATGAAAACGAATAAAAATGCATAAAAACGGATAAATACGTATGAAAAATGGATAAAATCACAATAAAAACGGAGGAAAACGTATGATAACGGATGAAAACCTTTAAAAACGGATAAAAACGCAAGAAAAACGGACAAAAATGTATAAAAAAGAATGAAAACTTTTAAAAGCGAACAAAAGCGGATGAAAACGTAAGTAACACGAACGAAATCGTATTAAAACGGGCGAAAACGTATAAAAATGGATGAAAACGGATAAAAACGGACGAAAGTGTATAAAATGATTAAAGATGGATAAAAACGTAAAGAAAAACGGACGAAAGTGTATTAAAATGTTAAGGGACTAACAATGGAAGTCAACGCAAATGTCAAGGGATGATTACTGTAATTTTTCTAAGTAAAAAAATATCAAGAAACTAACGGTGAAAGTCAACGTAAACAGCAGGGACCAAAACTGTAACTTTTTTAAAGGGTAATCTGTTAATGTTACGTACATTGGTAAGTATTCAAAAGTATATTACGTACATAAATAATAAAAAAAGTATGTTACGTACATTGGGTTAATTTGATAAAGTTTGTTACGTATATTCAGCCTTCATCGTAAGAGGAATAACCCCATCCAAATGTCCTCCCAAAATTTAGACGTCTCACCGTTACCCACATTCTTCTTACAATATGCAAGAAGATGTACCCCCTTTCTCTTTTAAAAGAAGAACACCACGAACAATATCGATCCACACATATGGCTGATGATGTTGGGATTTTAGAACCAGTTAACCATTAACCTCTACGAGTACGCAGCGGATATTGGATCGAGTTAACGCAATTATGTTAAGCACATAATTAATAAACACATAATTAATACAATATTAATTAATTAAAAGGGATTAAGAAAAGCTAACCTTGCTTGGCAATTGATCTCTAGTAATGGAACAAGAAACCAAAACGAAACCTTAAGTATCTAAAATAGATACCTCGAAGAGTATCACACACAAACCCGATTAACATATACGTTCGATTGTCGCTAGTCGAGAACGTAAACAATAAACCAAGTCAACAACCTTGAACACTTGAATAAAATACTCACGTACAGAAGACCTCCAAGAACCAGTCCAACTTCTGTCCGAGATCACCCACAAACTGCTAAAACAACTTGCACTTTATACCCGATATCGGACACACCTTGTCCGATATGTTCTGCCTTTTATCTGAGATCAGAAACCACAAACATAAGCAGTTTTCTCCTTCCTTGTCGCTGCTGATATGTGTCGACTAGGAGACTAGGAAACAAGAGCTATCCAACTTATCTAAACACTTGTCAAGAATACAAGTTTAGAGCTTAACCAAACCTTCAAATCCCTTAATCGTTTTTAGAGCAAACGACCAAGAGTAGCAGGGGCAGAAAAACGATTCAGTTTTAGGGATAGGAGAAGAATTATTATCGTGAGTTTTGTCTTGGGTATGTTTGTTTATATAGTTAAACAAACCGACTCCCACAAGGAGTACAATTAGCTTGTTCGACAAGTCTAACCCAAGCCAAAGCACATGTCTCTTTTCCAGCTTGTATTACCCGATCAGTTAAGCACTTAAGGCCCAAGGCTTGCTGAATTCGTCCCATGTAAGAGTCCAAGACAGCCCATGGTTTTAATTCATGATCGGGTCAAATAACGGGTATGTATATTCAAGTATTAGTTTACGTTCAAAACGTATACTCGTGTTTATCGCGTGTGCCCCCATCGGCTCATACACAATTAGTCGTCTTGTCGTGTTTTAAGACTCCCACAAACCAACAGCTCCCACTTGGGAGTTGGTGTCGAATGGCACACAAAACTAACGACGGAAACGCCTAGCAAATGCTCTCACTCGCTTTTTAACTAAAAGTGTCTGAGAGAATAGTTTCGTAAAAGTTTCTCAGTAGCATGGTCATTCAATGTCTTGCTTTAATCATCCTTTGTTATAGATACCGTTAAACCATTGATTATGGATCTCAAATCATTCCATATAGTTTAACCATTTAGAATCTCGTTATAGATTTTTATTCAGATATACCAAATGTAATCAAGAATCATCTAGTATTACCCTTTGGGTCTGGCCAGACAGTTATCTGATTAAATCTGGAGAGGCGCCACGGTATCTTTCTGCACATAACAAGTGGAGTAACAAATCCTTTATTGACTACAAGTGTTGTGGATGCTGCTTCGCATCACTCCGAAATATAGCTTTTATAACTACCCTATTCAGATAGCGTTTTGCGTATACTTACAAAAAATGATATCCACACATAACAGAACTTACTTGCATCTCAAGTCTAAGGACGAAGATAACAAACCATTTTCAATATTTTACTTATGACAAGGATCCAAAAGTAAATGTTTAAAAGTTGGGGAATCCAATATGCATCTCTAGTGAATACATATGAGTTTGGCGGGAAACAATCCGAATTCTCGTTAGAATTATAACCAACACTCACATTTGCCTTATCATAACAATATTCCCATATTGTTAACCGACAATGGACATATTTAGAATGATAAATCATTTCATGGATTAAACATGCAAATATGGAATAACAGATTATATGAATATAATAAAAAATACCTCGTATCTTTATTAATCAGAAAATAATAACTGTCTTACAACTCCAAACCCACAAGGGTAAAGGAATCACAAGTAATGGTGTCATATCAAAGCAAACATATAAACCAAAAGAAATCTTCAACATAAATATGGAAATAATCCAAGTCAAAAGACTTCAATACATAGGTCCCAGCGGAAAATAAACTCCAAATGAAATGTCTAAAGCATAAAGTCTAAATGGCATCATAAGATCAAAGCTAAATCTCTAAGGTAAGTCCACTCAGCACTCATCCCAAAGCAATACCCAGCTCCAATGCTTAGATACCTGCCGCGGAAGAAAAGAAAAGTGCGGCTGAGCTTCAAAAGCCCAGTGAACAGATATACAAGCGAAACGAATACGAAACGAAAACGAATACAAATAAAGTGAAAGAAAAACAGTGAAGTCATATTCATTTCAAAAGATAATTCAGAATATACGAATAAGTTTTATAGCTAACTACCTCGAAGCCCAGACACATATGCCATATCAGAAACATATCATAATCACATAAGGCAACAATTGTAGGGGAGACCTACCAGAGTTATGAAGGACGTGCATGCACGCAGCATCAATCATCAGATAACATATAATAGATAACAGATAATATATGGCATATAACAGATCTAGGATGCATCCATACGCCCCACAGACAGATATTAATCATATAATTCAAATTGAGCTCATACAGATAACAGATAAGGGACGTGGCAGAACATCACTCTACTGCCCTAGAGTCATGTCAGAAGTGCATTTGCTGACACGGACATGGAACCCCCATGACTAGTTAATAATTGGCTCGGGTGTCAAACTATCAGAGGTCAAATAAGAATGTCATAACTGACATAGATCATATTTTATCAAATGTTTAATCATGTTTTCAAAATCAAAATCTTCATATCATATAGTTCAAAATCAAATGGTTTATGATTCAAAAATCAAAGTTCAGATAAGCAACAGCTCAAATAGACACATTAGGGTTCATAGCAAAGGCTTAGGAAATCCTAATATGAAAACGAAAAGAAAACGTATACGAAACCTTTACTGAAAAGGTCAGAATATCCGTACCTTATTCGAAAACAAAAGATCAAAAGTCGAAACAGGGAAAGCAAAGAATTACTCCTTCTTCACAGAACCTATATACATTAATGTCGTATATTATTAATGATTCCATAATCGTCAAAATGATCCTTTAATATTTTAGGGTTTCCATAAATAAATGAGACTTAAATGTTTTAATATTAATATCGTAAATTAGGGTTTATATGTCTTTTATTAAAGTTTAGGGTTTCTCATTCTTTAATGTCTCATTAATATGCATTAACTTACATGTTACGTCTTTTAATGACTAGTTACTTAACCTAACAAGTCACATAATACTCTTTCCTTTTTATGTTTCACCATACACGTTTATGATTTTATGTGACATATAAGTTACTTATTACTCGTACTAATTACGCATTTACTCTATTAGGGTTTAGCATAACTTACTAAATTAACATGTCAAAACTAGGGTTTACGTTAATATAACCTTTACTTAATTAATGTATCTTCAAATCTTATATGTAACTCGATTCAAATTAGGGTTTAACACTAGTTTTAGCTCATCTTCTTACTTTACATATTCAAGTTATTAAGTTATATTCATTATTCGAAAACTAAACATGGTTCGGTCCAAAACTCATATGGTTCGGCCATTATTAAAACGACACAAACATAACTCGATTCATTATTACATCTTACATATCCAACTCTTAATTAGTCACTAGGTTAACTTAGTTAGGGTTCCTCTTGTTTCGGTTCACACCTCTCGGCCACAAAAGAAAAGAAACAAAACGCGACGAAACAAAATATAACTTGACATATACATGCAAAGTACGTTAAAGGAAGACAAATAAACGATATACCTTCACTTGATTGAGCAAAATCGACACCAAGGGTGTTTGTCTATGCTCGGCCGAATAGGGAGAAAAAGAAAAAGAAGAGCAAAATAACTAGGGTTCCAAACTTATGATTATGTATGGTATATATAGTTGTAGTATTTGAGTTAAACTAGGAAAGTAATTGGGTTTGGGTTTTGGGTCCAACCGAATCACCATCACCACGCCACCATTGGGCTTCGGCCCTTGGCTCACGAACACAAAAATCACGGCCCAAATCATTTACGAAACTTTAATTCTTCGTCGTACCAAAATCAATTACGTAATATATTTTAGTTAGGGTTTTTTAAATATTCGCAAGTTAATCTTTTAATTTCTTTAAGTGTTATTAATATATTTTACGTATTTTATAATTTTTAATTCCAAGGGTATTTTAGTCTTTATTTGGATTTTAAATTTTCATGTTTTACAATAACTGTCTTACAACTCCAAATTATCCAAATACTAATTAACACACAGTTTACATGAGCCTACTAGCAGGTACCAAACCTATTTCTCTAGTCAATTTAGAATGCTTAGGGAAATCCAAAGCTTTCGTAAATAGATCAGCTAGATTGTCATCTGTGTGAACCTTTAATATCTTCACATCGCCCATTTCAATGTCTCTCGAAGATAATGAACTTTAGCGCGATAATGTCTAGCACCTTTAGTGATTCCGCTTTCATTAGCTATAGTAATGGCTCCAGTATTATCACAATACGTATTTATGGTTTCTTCAATTGTGGGAACAATGTTCAACCCAGAAATGAATTTATGAATCCATACAGCCTCTTTTGATGCATCACAAGCAGCAATATACTCAGATTCAGTAGATGAAGTAGCAAAAATACTTTGCTTAGTGCTTTTCCAATCAACAGCACCTCCATTTAGAACAAATACATATCCAGTCTGAGATTTTAAGTCATCAGCATCTGTCAGATATCCAGCATCAGTGTAGCAAGAAACCCTGAGCTCTTGTTCATCTTCCCCTCCATAGATCAGAAACATATCCTTAGTATTGCGTAAATACTTAAGAATATTTTTCACAGCAATCCAGTGAAGTTCACCTGGATTATGTTGAAATCGGCTTGTCACATTCTGTGTGAACGCAACATCAGGACGAGTACATCTCACAGCATACATAATAGAACCTATAGCCGAAGCATAAGGAATCCTTTGCATGCGCTCTTTCTGAGCAGGTGTTTCAGCACCTTGTGACTTACTCAATTTAGGCTTATCTTGCATTGGGATTGCGCCACGTTTAGAGTTCTCCATACAAAATCTTTTCAAGATTTTCTCAATGTAAGCACTTTGACTCAAACCAATCAATCGTCTAGATCTGTCTCGATAGATCTTGATTCCAAGAATATATGCAGCTTCTCCTAAATCTTTCATGGCGAAACATCTTCCAAGATAGGATTTTACATCTTGTAACATTGGAATATTGTTTCCCATAATCAATATGTCATCAACATATAGAATTAGGAACATGACATAACTCCCACTAGCTTTCTGATATACACATGGCTCATCTTGATTTTGAGAAAATCCAAATTTCTTTATCTCATCATCAAAACGTTTATTCCATTGCCTCGATGCTTGCTTAAGTCCACAAATGGAACGCTTGAGCTTGCATACACGGTTAGGATATTTTGTATCAACAAAACCCTCAGGTTGCTCCATATAGACCTCTTCGTGAAGATGTCCATTGAGGAAGGCGTTTTTGACGTCCATTTGCCATATCTCAAAGTCATAGTATGCAGCTATGGCTATGAGAATCCTTATAGCTCTAATGTCTGCTACAGGAGAAAAGGTTTCTTCATAATCAATCCCGTAGGTTTGAGTGAAGCCCTTTGCTATGAGACGAGCTTTAAAGGTGTATACCTTACCATCCATGTCAGTCTTCTTCTTGAAGAGCCACTTGCTGCCAACTGTCTTGCAGTTAGGAGGAAGCTCAACTAAGACCCAGACATCATTGTATTTCATGGATTGCATTTCCACATTCATTGCATCAAGCCATTTCTTGGATTCAGGATCCAGCAATGCAGCTTTATAGTTATTTGGTTCACCAAGATCCCCTAACTCATGTTCCTCAGCATCAATGTATAAACACATACGGCCAGGAGCACGACGTGTCCTATTGGACTTTCGAATTGGAACAATATCACTTTGAGGTTCTTCAATTTCTTGATCATCCTCATCGTGATGAATGCTAGTGTCTAAAGAAGGATTTGTATCTTCTCCTTGAATTAATTCAAGATCATCCATACTCCCACTTGCTTTAAGATCCATAAGATTACTCTCAAAGAACTCAGTATTTCGAGCAACAAAAACTTTGTTCTCAGATGGAAGATAGAAAGAATATCCCATAGTTTCCTTAGGGTATCCTACGAAGATACACTTAATAGCTCTAGGTTCAAGTTTGTCAGGTTTGGTAAGTGTATCACGCTTAGCAAGTGCCTCACAACCCCATACTTTTAAGTAAGACAGCTTAGGGGCTTGCCCATGCCATACTTCGTATGGTGTCTTTTCAACCTTCTTAGTTGGAACCATATTGAGAATTCGTGCAGCATACTCAAGGGAATAATCCCAAAAGGACTTTGGAAGAGTAGTTTGTTTCATCATAGAACGCACCATGTCAAGCAGGGTTCGATTTCTCCTCTCAGATACACCATTGTGTTGTGGAGTATAAGGAGGAGTTTGATGGGCAATAATCCCATGCTCCTTCAGATGATCCAAAAACTCTTGACTCATATATTCACCTCCACGATCAGAACGTAGTGATTTTATGGTCTTCCCGAGTTGGTTTTCTACTTCCTTTTGAAACACTTTGAATGTTTCAAACACTTCATGTTTATGTTTCAACAAGTAAACATAACCATACCGACTATAGTTGTCAGTGAAAGTCACGAAGTAATTTGCTCCTTGTCTTGAAGTGATTCTAAATGGGCCACATACATCTGAGTGTATAAGTCCAAGTAAATCTTTAGCCCTTTCCACTTGATGTGAATAATGTTTTCTAGCCATCTTACCAGACATACAAGCAACACACATTTCAAGAGACTTAATGTCAGATGAGTTGAAAAGTCCATCGTGTTGCAACTTCTCCATGCGTTTCTTGCTAATGTGTCCAAGACGACCATGCCACAAGAGAGCAGAGTCCAAGTTAGTCTTGGCTCTTTTATTGCTTATAGCAAACATAGAACTTTCATTTGTATTCGAACAAGACATTTCAATTTCAAAAACACCATCACGAGGAATAGAAGTAAAATAAACAACGTTATTCCTAGAAAATGAAATATAATTATTCGATTCAAAGCGGTTAATAAAACCATCGTCATACAAACGAGAAACTGAAATAATCCCCCTAGTAATAGAGGGAGCATAATGACAATCATTTAAAACAATAACTAATCCACTTGGGAGAGATAAATGATAACTTCCAATAGCTTCAAATTCTGCGCGTTGACCATTGCCCACTTACAGACTTAAAGCTCCTTGCTTCAGCTTCTTACTACCCCTTAGACCCTGAGTATTATTACAGATGTGAGTACCACAGCCAGTGTCATATACTAAGGATGATTTAGGGAAAGAGTAGAGTTCTATTGTGAAAATACCTAAAGAACTAGATGCAAGAGACTGTTTCTTCTTTTTCATTAACTCTGCGAGATACTTGGGACAATTCCTTCTCCAATGTCATGTCTCATCACACTGGTGATAGGTAGCGTCCTTTGCTGGATTATCCTTCTTGGGTGGTGGAGGAATCTTGGGTTTGGATTTAGAGGAAGAAGCATTGTATGGCTTATACTCAGGAGCATAACCAAACTTGTTGTTTCCATTCCCACGATTCCCCTTAGCAGCCTTAAACGATTTATTCTTCTTTCGGTTTTTCTGGACCTTACCACCACGCACATAATGGAGTGCAGGTGCAACATCTTTCTTTGGCAACGTCTGTTCATGTTGCTTAAGCATAGCATGCAGTTCATTTATAGTCTTCCCCATGATGTGCATATTAAAGTTCTGCACAAACGTAATGTACTCTTTAGAGAGACCGATTAGGATCAAACTGACTCCATAGTGCAGAGTAACTGGGTGACCAAGACGTTCCAACTGTCAATGTAGCTCTTCATCTTCAGAACATATGAGCTAACCGATTGACCCTCTTCCTGCTTGCAAGCGTGGAATTCACGTGCAGTTTGTAGAAGCTCTTGTTCTGCTTGTTGGGAGAACATAGACTTCAAATCCTGAAGCATGTCATAAGCACCAAGACGAGTTAGATTTGTTGGATCTCTAACTCCATGGTCATGAGCATGAAGGCAGCTATGTCCTTTGAACCTTTGACCCAAGCAGTATGAGCTGCAAGAGCCTTAGGTAGGACAAGGTGGCCAGGAGTAGCAACAAGTGCTGCAGGTATGGGATGCTCTAGATAAGCTTCCTTATATCTAGCTGATAGTATGATGCGAAGCTGGCGATACCAATCAATGAAATTAGGTCCAGTGAGTTTTTGTTTCTCAAAGAAACTCCTGAGTACCGAACTGTTTCCGATTGAAGTAGTCATCTACAATTGAAAAGTTCAAATAATTAGTATTTTCGATAATTACATTCTTAAAAGAATTAACTACCCAATTAATTACTAATAAGACTAAGATCCATCTTGCAACCCCACTTAATTACCATAGGTCTGACCAGTGTATAAAAAAATGGGACAAGAGGTAAGCGACGAGCGTTAATTGCATAATGCAACTCTTAGACTTTATGAGACTGTTTAAGGCATTAGTATCAAGTAATAATGTCAAAAGCATGTTTAGTTCTCATCTTATGCCTCGGGTTCGAGGTCTGACCAAGTTAACTCGAGATAAGTCGACCAAGTATGAACGTGTAAAAATAACCAGAGGTCTGACCAGTGAGAAATAATTACCATGGGTTGGAAAGGCCCTTAGGTCTGACCAGAGAAGTCAATCCAAGTGCACGTGTTCAGAGTTGGATGGCATAGACTTAAAATTAACAAATAGGTATGCACACATAAATGTGGTAAAAGTCGTGTACAAAGAAGCATGCAAAACAACTTTGTAACACTAATTTTAAAAACTTTTTGGTAATGACACTGTAGTGATCATCATGGTTCACGGTAGCTCCAATCGAACGCACAGGGAGGCAGAGGACCAGATAAGCGCTGAAGCATAACCTTAGACATCCTTTTGGCGCGACTGTGCGCAACTCTTTAAACCCCCTTTTGAGTTTGTTCTAGTTGGTGAGCCGTACATCCCAAGTTTCCATAGCGTCTAGTTTTTAAATTCTTGAAAACGTGTTTCATATATTAGGTCACTTTATTTTACAAAAACAATTTTCCACGAATCAAATAGCAGGTCACAATGAGCATGGTATTTAGGCGTGTAAATAAAGACCAATGTTAATGTTATGGTTACGATATGTATTATTCCATATTGCATACAATTAGGTGTCAAAACAAGCAATAATGCACATATAGGAATCACAAACATATAAGCATAGACATCAACATAAATAACCACATATTGTTCCGAGTCCTCTTACGAGTCTTCCCCAAACGGAGAACCATAAGACCGTCACTAGGATGTAATACCTAGATAGCCCCATACATCACTTAAATAAGCAATTGAGTGGGTCTTGTGGCCGGAAAAACACATAAAAAGCATGGCATTCTAATTAACAAGTAATTACGCAATTTATGTATTTATAAACCAATATGTAATTCTAATTATCATAATGATTATAATTAACAATTAATAAATACAAATTAATTTTTAATTCTAATTAGCAAGTAATTTTAATTTAACATGTAATTCTAATTAACAATTTTAATTTTAATTAACAAAGTAATATAAAATTAACATGTAAATTAAATTCTAATTAACAAATTAATTCCAATTAACAAATTAATTCTAATTATCAATATAATTTCTAATTTGTGTGTGACTAGTTATTATTTATTAAAAATTGACGAGTATTGCATGTAATTGTAAAAATAAAATAAAACAAATAACTAAACTAGGTTTCATGCAGCCTTTTAAAACATGTTTATTAGTATAAGAAATGTGTAACCCATAATCTCAAAAAAGAGTTGACTCGTGATGCCACTGTCGGGATTTTAGAACCAGTTAACCATTAACCTCTACGAGTACACAGCGGATATTGGATCTAGTTAACGCAATTATGTTAAGCACGTAATTAATAAACACATAATTAATACAATATTAATTAATTAAAAGGGATTAAGAAAAGCTAACCTTGCTTGGCAATTGATCTCTAGTAACGGAACAAGAAACCAAAACGAAACCTTAAGTATCTAAAATAGATACCTCGAAGAGTATCACACATAAACCCGATTAACGTATACGTTCGATTGTCGCTAGTCGAGAACTGGTTTGATCGTTTTCGTACACAAATATTTTTCCGAAGAAATACAAAGGAATGTATTTCCCGGGTCGTTTTCCCAACGAGGGATGAATGGAATTTCCAACTCACGTCTCAATAATCGGGATTTGAATAAGATAAGGGGAAAAAATGATATATTCTAAACTACGGGATAAGGAAAGCATATGGAACTAAAATCTACGGGAAAACCTAAGAACTATGGCAAACTACGCAATTCTACACTAAAACGCAAATACGGAAGTTTAAACGAAACGCGAATAAAATGCAACAACGACTATTCTAACTCCTAAAATCAACCTAAAATTACTTTTACTCTAAAAATGATATTAGAAAACTAATTATGAATTAAAACTATTTTTTAGGAATTTTCTTGATTTTATAAAAATTAAAAACTAATTATAACTATTTAATCTAATTAAAATTGTGAAAAATACCAAATAAAAGTGGAAAAATAAGGAAAAATCTTTTTTATGCTTTTTATATTTTTCTTAAACTGAGAAAATTGAAAAATTATTTTTTTGGAGCTTTTTCTCAATTATTTTCAATAAAAGCTAATTAAAATTGATTAAAATCTAATTTAAATTGAGAAAAATAGCAAATAAAGACCAAAAATTATAAAAATCTCAGGATAATTCTAAAATTATAATATGAATCTATGAAAAATGAGAAATCAACAGGTTATGTGTAGAAATTAAAAGATGTAGTGCAAACTGATGTGAAATAAGCTACTAAATATAAGCAAATAAGCTATATAGGCAACCAAACAGTGAACAAAGCTAACTTATCCTAAAATGAACTAATAGCAACTAGTTATAACTACTCCTAACAAGCTAATAGCTTAGAACAGTGAATTAAGCAAACTGCTAAGTTTATCCAAACAGTGGTACAGGCCTTATGTTTGAGCTTATGCACAAGCTAAACCAATAAGCTAGACTAAAATCCAACAATGCAGTCCTAAAAACAACCTGGCCAGCTACAATTGTGCCAAGTTTTAGCTTCTAACTCTTTAAATTGAAACCTACACAAGCTCTGCAAGATCTGAAAACTTTGGTTTAACACAGGTTTTGACTATTTAGAACAGTGTTGAAACTTTGACTAAACTCAGTTTTGATCCAAACTATTGAACAGGTTATGATGAATTAAGACTAATGATTATAACACTAAGCTAGATCTAATAGATTTAAACTAATTTGCAACTTATAATACCTACTGATTTTGACAGAAACAGAATATAGGTTGATAACAAAGAGATTTTGACTATTTGATTAAAACTACTATGACAAAGACCAGAAATGACTATCAATAAACTACATAAACATTAATCAACTACTCAACTCTAATCTACTAACCTCTATCACAGTTTTATCAGCTTATCCAAACACTACTTAAGCTACTGATTAATGATCTAATAAGCAGATTATACTCTATCAAGCTAAACTAATATCAAACTCAGATCAAACAGTAGAGATTATCACTAATTAACAGATGTAATCACAGATATAATGATCAATAACAGATATGATACTTACAATACTTCCTTAGCCACTATGGCTTGCACTTTGATGAAATAAGAACCACTAACCTAATTAACCCCTAACCTATTCCAAATCAAGCTCAATTCAACCAAATCCAGCTACTGCTTCATTACCAATCCAGATCCAGATCCAACACCAAAATGACAAATCATGACAGCAACTGTAGAATCTGATCTCAACTGAGATTTGAGTGAACTGATTTGAGTGATTTGAGATTAAACAAAGAATAAGCTCACAACAAGCTATCAAAAGCTTAAATGAACTATATGAAACAATAAATCAGTGGTGGATCAATCCAAACACAGATCTAAAGTGATTTTTAATTTTCAAATGATTTTATGTGATTTTTTTGTATTTTTGAGTTTTTGAAAAGTTAAGCTAAAACATATGTTTAAAATACTGAAATAAGCTCTCAATTAAGATAATAAGCAGATATATATCATAAAAACTTAAACAATAACAATTGAAAATGAAATGCAAAATTTTATTAATAAAGGAAAATGAGTACAAAATACGAATTACAAAGTATTTAAAACATTGAAATGGAAATAACTACTACAACTTAAGCTAGAGAGAAGGAAAAATAACAGAGAATAAGATACAAATTGTGAATGAAATAAGAGGTCTATATATAGTTGAGCTTGAGCTAAGAAGCTTCTCGAATTCCTTCCAACTTGTGCTTCTTCAGAGTGATTTGCATCCCTTGGATCATAATAACCGCTTCCCACTTGATTACAACCCTTGGATCATGAGCAATGACCTGTTTCGACAAGTAGGAGAGCGACACGTGGCCTAGAGCACACGGATTGGTGATGTGTCATTCCTTGTGTCAGTGGGGTGTCAGGGGAAAGTACGAAAAAGCCCTTAATTGTGGTTAATTTGCTCAATTACACGGGGAAGGGTAATTAGGGTTTATCCCTGGGTAAGTTTGGGGAAGAAATTGGCGCGAGGGTGTATTTTATTGTTTTTCAAGTATTTGACCGGGGTAAAAAGGGGGGTTGACTTGGGTATTAACTCGGGTAATAAGTCCGGGTTTGGATTTGATTTCGGGTTTAAATAATAAACCGGGTAGCATGTGTTTGGTAGTTGGGCTCGGGTAATACCATTTTGGGCCGAAGGTATTATAAATGTTTTGGATTGGATTTAATTTGAAACCAAGTAATAATATAGGGACCAAACTTGTATAATTGGATTTCCAAGGGACTAAATGTGTACTTTCTGAAAATATTATTAAGGACCAATCTTGTTAAGCTCAAATAATCCAAGGGTGACTTTTGTAAATTCTGAATCTGGAGGGATCAATTCTGTCAAAAGCTCAAAGTGCAGGGACTAAACTTGACTTTTCTTCAAACTTTTCTGAAACTTCAAAAATCATCTTCTGAGAATAAAATCTTCCAAACTACACAATCTTGACCTTCCAGCTCAGCTAAAACTCTCTTGATCTCTCGTGCTCGGATTTACATCTGATTTGGATCCTTTTTGCGTGTTTTTGCATATCCGTACCTGCACAAGCACAAACTCAAGAAAACCACAAATATTAGCAATAAACGGCTTTTCCTTGGTTGTTTTGGGTCAGTTTTGATAATGAAAAGATATGTGAATAAGCACATATCAAGAACGTAAACAATAAACCAAGTCAACAACCTTGACCACTTGAATAAAATACTCACGTACAGAAGTCCTCCAAGAACCAGTCCAACTTCTGTCCGAGATCACCCACAAACTGCTAAAACAGCTTGCACTTTATACCCGATATCGAACACACCTTGTTCGATATGTTCTGCCTTTTATCCGAGATCAGAAACCACAAACAGAAGCAGTTTTCTCCTTCTTTGTTGCTGCTGATATGTGTCGACTAGGAGACTAGGAAACAAGAGCTATCCAACTTATCTAAACACTTGTCAAGAATACAAGTTTAGAGCTTAACCAAACCTTAAAAACCCTTAATCGTTTTTAGAGCAAACGACCAAGAGTAGCAGGAGCAGAAAAACGATTCAGTTTTAGGGATAGGAGAAGAATTATTATCGTGAGTTTTGTCTTGGGTATGTTTGTTTATATAGTTAAACAAATCGACTCCCACAAAGAGTACAATTAGCTTGTTCGACCAGTCTAACCCAAGCCAAAGCCCGTCTCTTTTCCAGCTTGTATTACCCGATCAGTTAAGCACTCAAGGCCCAAGGCTTGCTGAATTCGTCCCATGTAAGAGTCCAAGACAGCCCATGGTTTTAATTCATGATCGGGTCAAATAACGGGTATGTATATTCAAGTATTAGTTTATGTTCAACACGTATACTCGTGTTTATCGCGTGTTCCCCCATCGGCTCATACACAATTAGTCGTCTTGTCGTGTTTTAAGACTCCCACAAACCAACAGATCAGATTTAGGCACTTTATCTAGGTGACCATATTCCCCGTGCAAAGCTTTGGTAAATGTAGCCCACAACTAAGGGCATGTATGGTTTGTAGATGGGTTTAAGATTTGAATTTGGATTTGGATTTGAATTTTAATTTGTTAGGATTTGGATTTGATTTAATGTAAGAAAGAGAAACAAAATACTAAAGTAAGTGGGAGTGAAAAATATATTATTTAATATATAAAAATTAGTTTATACGTTAGTTTAAAATATTCACAAAACAATATATTCATTTTTTAACATAAAATCAATCGAAATACATATGCTCGGTTGGGTCTTAAAAAAAAGTTGGGCCCACACAAATTCCCAAAACCCTCCCTATTAGTAAGTATTGGAAACAGTGGACATTTTTACAAATCTAATCCTAATTTTAAATCTAAATTTAAAACAACAAAGGTTTTAAACTTTGACTTCAAAAACCCATAGTAAAACCATCAAACAAACATACCCCAATACTTTTGAGTTTTGAAACGCCACACCCGTTTAAACATAAGAACTCTATTCAACGCATAAAAACTCGAAGCACCTAAACCACCATTTTTATTTGAGGCTAAAACGATATTCTAACTCGCCCACACCATCTTTTTTTTTATCAGCATCTACTCCATTAAAAAAATTAGCTACGTATACTTTCCATAAAGTGTAACACCTTCATAGGGACCTTAAAGATCGACATATGGTATATAGCCATCGAGCCGAAAACAGACTTAAAAAGGTCAATCTACCACTAATTGAACGGGTTTTTAACTTCCATTTAAATAATCTTTGCGACAACTTGTTAATTATACCATCCCAAGATTTTACTCTCGACCTCATGCCACCAACCATAACACCAAGATAAGAAAAAGGAGAAGTAAAAGTGGAACATCCAATCTGAGAAGATGCGTGAACCACCTGCCCCGAAGCTACACCAGTCCCCATTAATTTGCTTTTACTCATATTGATATGAAGACCAAAAGCTAAGTGAAATCATTTGAAAACCTGAATAATGATAGCAAGGTTATACTTTCTCCATCGTCCCATAGATATGCATCGTCCACGTAAAACAAATGAGAAACTTTCATTAAGGATGCAACTGGAACTCTCGTAAATAAACCATTAGCCACCACTCAATGAAAAGAAAGATGTACACTTTCCATCACCAATCTATACTACTTATAATGTAGGAGAATGAATCTCTCTCCTCTTAGTTTTAATTTACAAGTCATAATACTTATTATACAATACACAAATCACAAATAAAACTAAAAAAAACACTACTCACAATTAATACACTATTAAAAATACACTTTTATAAAAAAAATACAACTATTCAACCACAATTTACAATCTAATGAAGCTATCTTCTATACTACATATAATAGAGGGATAACTCTCTCTCCAAATTTTAAGACTTACAAGAAAATAAGAATAGTGTACAACACTTTAATGCACATAATTTTCAGACGTACAAGACAAGAAGCATAGTGTACACCACTTTAATGCACATATTAAAAAAGCAAAACACCACAATAATGTTATTTAATGTAGTCAATTAGTACTGGTCAATAAATACATTTAATACAGTTATTAAAATACCCCTTACATAAGAAATACAAATTATCAAGCATATTGTACAACCAAATTAAACACAATTATTGCATTAAATGTCACTAATACAAATATTAAAGCATATTATACAAATATTCAAGCCCCGAACGGGCAACGGGATAAATGGGCTTGAGCCCGAACGGGCGCAAGCCAAACGGGCACGAGCTAAACGAAATTCTTGAAATTCGTAAATTTATTATGAAAAAGAACATAATAAACTAAAATACATGATTCACCGGAAATTTTATTTCAGGGTACCCGCCGCCGCAACACAGGAACCCTGCATTAAATGTCACTAATACAAATAATAAAGCACATTATACAAATATTCAAGCCCGAACGGTCAAAGGGAAAAATGGGCTCGAGCCCGAACTGGCGCGGGCCAAACTGGTTCGAGCCCGAACGGGCACGGGCCAACGGGCTCGAGCCCGAATGGGCACGGGCTAAACAAAATTCTTGATATCTGTAAATTTATTGTCAAAAAGAACATAATAAATTAAAATACATGACTCTCCGAAAATTGTTATTTCAGGGTACCCGCCGTCGAAATACGCGGATACCCTCCTAGTATATAAAAACGGAGAGAGGGGATCTCTCTGTTTAAGACCCTTGTGGAATTTAAATTCGTTGGTTCGACTTCCATTAATGAGAATAGAACCCTAGATGATGTAAGACAACTTTGAATCCATCTACACCATTTGTCACCAAAGCCAAATTTCTTTAAAATATCATCCAAATAATCCCAACGAACCGATACATAAGCTTTCTCAAAATATACCTTGAAAATCAGTGTTTGTTTCTTCTAGTATTTGCACCAAGATATAATCTCTTTTAAATTAAATGGGCCATCAAGAATTATGTGAAAACGTAGAAGGGGGGGGGGGTGAATACGTTACCGTTTAAAAACGTTATATCTTTTGTATCAAATCGTTTATGAAGCTTGTTATAATATGAAAGTACCAATTATTGTTTGTGACTAATATAAAGCATAGTAAACCAAGTTGTCACACAAGCATAAACATCAAACCACATCACAAGCAATTATAAAAGTAAAGAGATAAAGAAAGGAAAGTGCAAACCGAACACGAGGATTTATAGTGGTTCGGTCACGGATCTCCTCTCCGCCCTACTCCACTCCCCGAGTACCCAACTCGAGAGTTACTTCACTAAATCAACAAGCTCCCTTCTCGGCGGAGAAAACCTTACAATCGTCGCTTACACTTTTTTCGGTACAAAGCTAAATACCGGGTTCTAGTTCGAGGTAGAACCAACCTAACGTCGCCTATACAATATTTTCGACACTAAGCTAGATGTCGAGTTCTTTTCGGGTACAACCACTCCCGTTATGTTTTATGGCCCAACATAACAAACCTTGTGTTTTATGGTTGAAACACATAACCCATCTAATCTAGTTTGGTAAAAGTGTTGTGATGATGCAATATTGTTTACAATGATGATCCATGACATAAATGTCTAATGGATATGAATGACTAATCTAAATGATCTTCTTAAATAAGAAGTCTTCAATCAATGAGGATATCAAGAGATCTTGAATCTTCATATGTTGATATGCTTTGGTGAATGAGGATGGTTAGATCTCTAAACTTTCCTTGGTTGATCAAAATGTAAAATATGCTTACAACAAAGATGAATGTTAGAAGCATTATGATCATGTGATGGTGAGGGTGATTGATATATGCTACTACATGTTTATCTATAGATCTAAGTGATGAAAGAATGTTAGAGAGAATGTATGTTGGAAGGGATGAAGATATGAGAAAACCATGGGATGGTATTTATAACCAAAAGTGGTAATCAAAAATATAATAATTTATTAGATTTGATATCTTAGAATATCTTCCAAAATCTTTCCAAAATCTTTTAAAGATTTAGATGACACTATGCATGAGGTAATAAAAGAGTGTTTTCCTTTTTATGAAAAATACATTTAAACAAATGTATATACTTATTAAAAAGGTAAGTTACTTGTAAATAAAATGTAAGTAACCTTTTGTAAAATAAAATATCTAGTTGAGTGCTTGTCAAAATAAAATATATTTTGTCAAGTATAAGTAAACTTTAGTACTTGTATGAATATTATAGTTAGTTTACTTGTACAAATAAAAGTATATATTTGTTAGATATTTTACAAAAGATGTATTTGTATAAAATACTCGTGAATGCAAAATGTAAAATGAGGTTCGAAATAGAATGGTTAACCTATTAAAATACTTAGTGACTCTAAACGTATTTTAAACATTCTAAATGATTTGTTAATGGGTTTGATCATAATGCCACATAACAAACATGTACGAACCTGTGTTGTAACATACGAGGACTTGAGACATCGAGAGGTGTTGAATGTATGTTGAGACAAATGTAATTACAAGTAACTTGTACATTTTACGTTATGTATTACAAGTTACATGTTTGTCATCAATCAAAACAATCGAGACTGTATAGATTAAATATCGTAATATTTGCACTAACAATCTCCCCCTTTTTGATGATGACAAAGATATGTAAACGTAATAGAAAGTAAAATGTAAAAAGTTACTTGTATCCTTACTACCCTTACATTACCTTCTCCGTTTACACTCTTCTCCCCCTTTTTTCGTAACAAAAAGGGTGTGTCCTTGGAGTTTAACTTAATTTCTCCCCAAAAAGGCGAGCTTGCATCATCCCTAGTGAAGTTAAATCCTCTACTTCAATCCGTCCGTTGTTTGGTAGCGGATCCATGATCAAATAAAGAGGCTTAACCTACATCAAGGTTAGTTTTATGCAACAAAAATTATGAGAAATATATGAAAAAGAAAAAGGCATAGCAATGTTAGCCTATTTTCTCCAATTTTTATCGAAGCAAAAATGCTTGTTGAAAAGTGAGAATGATGCTAAATGCGTGCATGCTCCCCCTTGACGGTTGCTCCCCCTTGTTTGAGGCGTCAGGGTATGATTAAAAACCTAAAAAACAAATATTAGTGCAAAACTATATTCGTCATTGGACGAGTAAGTGATATACAACAAAGTGTGTATAAGATGCATTCAGTAAATTCTTGACGGAAGCTCCCCTTGATCTAGGTCGTCAAGATGAACCTTCAAAATAAATATTAGTATAATGGAAGCTTTGTCTTTAGACAAATATGTCATATACAAACAAGTGTATAGACGATGCAATATGAGTGCTTAAAGGATATTCCTCCTTGTTCAAGGGTGTCAAGAAGCACCTAAAATAAGAAAAAAATAATTGATGCAAACTTCATCCTTAGATGAGTAAGTTATATACAATCGAGTGTATATGATGATGAACCTACAATGAAAAGCATTAGTGCAATATATTTCATCTTTTTCACTAAGAAAAATAAGATGTATATATATGATAAATGATATAATCAAAGATCTCATGAAGTGTAGTCTCCTAATTACAATCATAAGAAAAGTGAGAATATAATATGATAAAAGCCTACAAAATAGTTCCTAGAAAGAAGATATGGAGTCTCCCACCGGGTGTGCCACTAGTGGTGCTAGTGTTGGTGTCGGTTTACTAGTAGGATTCATGTGGTGATGGTAGATGACTCGAGATTTACAAAAGTAAGTTTTCGCTAATCCATGGTGATGATGATTAGTGAAAGTGGTGATGGAAGGTGGTGGTGATTAGGTAGGAAGCTATTAAGGAGTTAAAAACTCGTATGTATAGGAAATATAAAAATGTGGACTCATGCAATCCTTTCGTCATGTCAAGTGACCAAAGCAAAAAACAATGAATGGACATTGCATTTCAATGATGCATAAGGGTTGTGATTTGAATGATTTATTGATGCTAATAGCCTATTTTTTTGAGCAAGTTCTCATATGCTTCAAACCAAGAGTAATCAATAATGCGTTCTATCTAAGAATATTATAATGAAGATACCAAAAAATATAAAAGTGATAACATGAAGATAAATTCGTTCATTGATTGACACGAATTATAAAAATGACCTATTTTAGGTGACAATAGGAAAGGTAGTATTAGCATGGCTTTGATGGACATGGATGATTACCACATTGAAAAGAAGTGAAGACAATATGGAAAATACTAATAATAATAATGAGTACCTATATGAGGATGAGAATGACATCATATGAGTGAGAGTTGGATAGACCAACGTGTTGGGAATGGCTGTTTTGATTAATATATCGTTTGCACTGACAAGGACATGCATGATAAGCGATAAAAGGGTAAGATCCTATGATGGTGTTCTAGATAGTGAAGTTGTAAGGTGCTAGTTTAAGGAAAATCCTATATGCGGAGATGAAGACATTTCGTAAAAACACATGATGCGTTTTTCACTTGATGAGGTATTGGTGCAAACTTGTGATAAAAAAGTTAAAAAGGTTGAACTAGTTGTGGTTTCGTGAACCGGTTTTTAGCTAAGTGGTGTTTACCTGTGTGTTGGTATTTTAGAGTCTAAGAGACATAAATTTTGACAAAAGATAATTATGTGAATGGATTTCTCTCCCCTTTAATTGTTGGACATCCAACATAATGTGTAATGTATCAAATAAGGAACGACAACAAAGTGTTTAGGAGGTTATTCGGGTTAACGAAAGAGATGAGCTTAGTGATGTTTTTCTGGATGATGGTTAGCATACAATGAACTTCATCCTTAAAGTTACGTACCTCTTCTCGATTAATATGAGATGATCATATGATGAGGCATGTGGTTTCCTAATAGGAAGTGAAGAGGATTAGAGTATTGTTATAACTAAATAATGATGGAGGTGATTTTTGGAAAGCGGAAGCAAAAATGAGATTTGAAAAGAGGTCGGTTGAAAGGCAAAAATGCAAAGCCAACCCTCTAGAACTTAATTCTATATGTTTTTAAACTATATGCAAGTGTAGGGGTCCCATAAAGCATAGTACTAATCTACGTAGCAATAAAGGGGATTATGCAAAATGAGCATATAAAAGTTAGAACCAAGTGAGATAACAAATAATTTGTTATCAACCTACAAAACAAATTTGTTAGTGACAAAAGATGTTAACATGATAGAAATCAAATGATAACATATTATATAAGCAAAAACGACACATTGCACTAAATAGACAAGAAATCACCACACAAGATAGCATCAAAACAATCATATTATGCAAGAATACGACTTTATTCAAGACATTTTATTATGAGATTGTTTTGTCGTTAGACTTAGACACTTAAGCATACTTGGATATACAATAATCTATGTGATTAATTTGTAAGATAAAAAGGCTTCTAAAAGTTTGTCATACCAAAGGCACTTTGACAGATTATATGTGCATATGTAGCAAACAAATAGTGTGACAAGAAGCAAAAGAAACAAGATGAAAGATTCATGCAAGCCATGTTTAAGACATAACAATTTGGAGCATGTATCATTTGGATCGTACTACACATAGATGTAATGAATGCCAACTAATAACTTTCAAACACAAATATATCATATCAAAATTATCACGTATCAAAATGGCATATTAACATGTTAATCATGCTAAAAATAATTCAAAAGTAAGTATCATGCAAATAAAGTTTAGTTTTAAACGTTTAGTAGCATGAAACAAGAAAACAAACATTATAAAGATAAAACCGTACTAAGGTTTACACATTTGACTAGTTATCAAACACTAAGATAATGTCAAATCAACTTATCGTATCAAACAAGAACATGTAATCAACACATGTAAGTGCAATGCAAGTGGTTTTAAAAGAAAATTCATATATACTACTTGTTTGATTAGTATTCCTAAGGCGAGGCAAACTATCAATGTTTTAACACTTACTTTAGGCAAGTATAGGAAAATAGATTTTTCAAGTTGGAGAATGAATATGAGATTATTACCAGCGGTACTCAATTAAGGCTAAACACGGCCATTTTTACGGGTGATTCCACATACCCAACTTCTCTCCAGGAAGCAATTCAACCGTTAGGTTCAATTGAGTTTCTAGTGCAATAGGTTCTCCAGTAGTCATTCTCATGTTAGAAAGATGGGAACTCCTACTTTTGCCTATTAAAGTACATAAAAGATGATAGTTTACCAATACTTGGCTTAATGTGACGCAACTAATATGCAATATAACTAAGGTGATGAAGATGTCATGTTATACACATGAATTTTAACAATGGTGTGTTGATAAACAATATGTTTTAATCTTGTGTTTAGAATCTAAGGTTGTTCAAATTACATAGCTAATTGTATGATCTAATGGATGACATATTTTACGTTGAAGTGTATACTTTAAAAGTGATTTGATTATCTAAGACTAGGGAATGGAATATGTTAAATTAAGAATGTTCTCAAGAAAGCTCTTTCGAACTTTATTTGACAAGAATCTAAATAAGGTTACTAACTTCAATAGATCATGTGTATGTTCTAGAGATGTGTAGTTTTGACCTTGGATGTGCACAAGGTTTGAGCAAGGTTAGGTTATGATGTACGCTTGAAAGGAAATGGATACAAATAGTATCTTTCAACAAATGAGATTATCGCATAGGATAAAGTTATCATGCTTATGAAAATAAGTATGACAAGATGAATTGGATACGCTAGTTCATAGAACTTGTAGATGTTCGTTTCAAGATCATTTAGCCAATGAGGTGTAATAAAATCTCTTGTAACACAACCATTTATGTCGCAAGGAGAGAATAATGCATAGGATATACAATATCCTTTTAACAAGATAAATACTTAACGCATGATTTCATAGGCATAATGTTTTTCAAAACATCATGTTTTCCTAAATGAAGATATGGAGCCAAAGTGTTTGAATCGGATAGTCCCATCTAAATAAACTTGGTCTCAAGATTATATTCACTAGATGATGACAAAAGGAATTCACTCGAGTTCCTTATGTATACTCCTCAAGAGTCATTGTTGCTTGGGGTGTATGATGTTGGCTTTGAGATTGCATTTTAACATATGTTGTTAAAATGTTGATTTGAGGTTTAACGAAATTTATGCAGAAGTTTAACGACAAAGTATTACTAATACTTTGATAATTTGTGAAGGTAGTACTACTTATACCTAGTGTAAATTGACAACAATTACCAAGAGCACCATGCTTATTTGATAGTTGAGGTTCTAGCCATAATGAATTATCTAAGTCCTTATATGTGGGAAAGGATGTTTGAGTTTGTTCAAACGTGCATTTGATTCAGTACAAGTGTTGGACACAAGGGCTTTTTGAGCAATACATTCAACGAATTCAAATGATGGTAAGAATGGTGGATTGGTTGATCAAGGTGGTAGGTCTTCTAGTGTGTCTAAATAAGGATGTGGTGATGTAGGGGTTTGTTGTGCTATGAGAGTACTTAGGTTGATTGTCCATAGATGTTGAACATAAAAAGTACGGATACTAATTCTTATGGTTCATTGGTTGCTACAACTAGTGGGTGAAGTGCTTGAAGTTTTGGTTATGTTTATGAAGCTTAGGGGCTGAGGTATAGGTTCACCTTGAAAGGGCACGTTTGATTTAAAGGATGCTCTTGGAAGTTCATGAGCAATACGCTTAATGGTGCCAAAAGATGGAAGAGGGATAGTAGGTGTCAAAGAGGGATAAGTGGCACAGTGGGTTGTTTGTTTTGGATAAGTGTTTCAACATGTGTTGTTAAAATACTTGGGTGTTGATTTTTCGGATATGAGTTTTAATGACTACAATCGTAAGTCGCATATACTTGAATATTTCGGATGAAATACTTAAGTTGTCAATCCTAATTTGTTGAGATTATAAAGCTTAGATTGAACTCAAGGATAACAAGACTTGATAGTATGTCTTTAACATACGTGTGAGTTATGACTCTATGTAAATACTTATCGTCATGAAGGATGACACATTATTTTCATGTTAACCAAGTGAGGCAATACATGTAGATACAAAACAATATCTATAGTCATATGATAGACTTGTGTGTGATATCTTTGCAAATAATGAGTCCAGATTTGTTAGTCTCGGTAAGTCATCAAAGTCATCCGCAAACGGGTGAGGAGATGTTGGTGGTGTTGCACAAAGTACAAGTTTTGGAGACTTTGGTTGTGAAGGTGTTTTGGATGGTTGTGAAGTAGTCATAATGATGGGTGATTTTGGTGGTGGAGTTGGAGTACTTAAGTTTAGAAAGTTCACATCTTGAATGGGTGATGAGATGTTGAGAGGTAACGAGTTCGAGGATGAAGAGCTCAAGTTTAATGAAGCAACAAGATCAAATGCTAATCCTAGTGGTTTATTTGAGGTTGAGGATTTAGTCATTTTGACTTTGCTTTAAGAAATGCTAAGCTTAAGGAAAAGTAACAGTGTAGGTGTGAAAATGACCATCCTGAATGTGTCGATTTATGGAGCTAAGGATTCACGGAGAGATGTGTTTTATTTGATGTTAATCCATACAAAGATGGTAGTTTCTAATGAGATGGAAGTGTCTAAGATCATGTCAAACATCCTAAGTTAATCCATTGAGGATGTGTTGAGTGAGATATGAAAGATATGCATTAACAAGTATCCTAGAAACGAGATTTGGTAAATTAGATTGCGGGATTTAGTAAAATTCAACAACTTACCTGTAGGATCCACGACACCATTTCTTTACACAGGCGGAACCTTTAAATTGGTGCCGCCTGGTCCGCCTGTACAGGTATGGCGGTACCAAAATGCATAACAGACGGTACCAACATTTTGGTGCCGTCTGATCCGTGGACACCAGAAAAGTTCACAGACCCATTTTTTAGGTGTCGGGGAGTTTTCCAAAACCTGAAATTTTGCTTAAAACATGTGACATTAATTACTTCTAGTTAGGAAAAGTCGATAACACATATACAAACATAGTGGAGCATAGACTTTGACCAAGGGTTAACGATTTTCACATAAAAGTGAAAATGGGTAAAATTTGATAACACACTTGTGCTATCCACCTGCATAAACCGGTTAGCATACAACATTTTTTTAAGTCATATTATCATCCTACAAAGTAAAAACAAATAAATTACATCATACAACATTGTTTTTGTCCTTGTACCAAACACTCTCTTAAAACCTCCATTTTTCAAAGTACTTGACTAATTTACTTAGTACTCATTGGTAAGCGAGTCATGACATTTCATAAGTTATGCGAGATGTTAGTATAACCTATGCAAAGGAAGTAATCTAAGTCTATAAGTGATGGTAAAACAATTATCCAACTAAGTGCACAAAATCTAGCAAATGTCCTATTGTGCATAAACAAGAAATCGTCAAGCAAGCGAATAAATAACATGGCAAGATTGACACTTATATTATGCAAACAAACAAGTGTAAACAACAATTTGAAAATAAGCAAGCAACATATATGCAAACAACATAAACAAGTGGTCATTTAGCATAGCATAACAAGAAAAACACTTTTCGTCATTTATCATTTAAATGTGATGATGTTACCAAGCTTGATTAGTTTTCTTTAAACATATTACATAATTATTTAGTTTAAAAATAAATTATATCAATGTTTTAAGAATACCATCTTAAATTGCTTGACTCAAAATTTTGAGTTTTTATGTTAAAGCGAAACTTAATATCTTGGATATACTCGTAGTATTTGGTCTATTTCACTTATTTAAATTTAGACTCAGGTCATGAGAGTAGTTTTAAATGAAAGTAGACTCAATTCCCTTTAAAATGATAGGTGGCTCGACTCCTACGGACTTACGGTTAATAAGTTATGAATTTTTTAAGTTGGCCAAAAAAACTACGTACTGTGCAGACCAAGGAACCAAAAATTTACAAGGAAGGAGCCCTTTTTTGGTTCCGCCCAATCCGTGGTCTTCACAGAAAGTTGAAAAATGTACTTACTCATAGCGAAAAAGTGTAGGACTTACTAGATTTGATTGAAAAAATATAATACACATATTTTGTTTATTATTTTTACTAATGTGACTTATCTAAACATTTAACAACAAAATTTCTAAGTATAATTAGCAAAACATTTTTCATATTATATTTCGCTTCAATGGTAATTTGATACATGGATCGTGCTCCATTTTAAAAACCATTTGTTTTGAAAATAAGAGCTACGAGGCTCTGGTACCAATTGTGAAAACGTAGAGGGGGGGGGGTGAATACGTTACCGTTAAAAAACGTTAGATCTTTTGTATCAAATCATTTATGAAGCTTGTTATAATATAAAAGTACCAATTATTGTTTGTGACTAATATAAAGCATAGTAAACCAAGTTGTCACACAAGCATAAACATCAAACCACATCACAAGCAATTATAAAAGTAAAGAGATAAAGAAAGGAAAGTGCAAACCGAACACGAGGATTTATAGTGGTTCGGTCACGGATCTCCTCTCCGCCCTACTCCACTCCCCGAGTACCCAACTCGAGAGTTACTTCACTAAATCAACAAGCTCCCTTCTCGGCGGAGAAAACCTTACAATCGTCGCTTACACTTTTTTCGGTACAAAGCTAAATACCGGGTTCTAGTTCGAGGTAGAACCAACCTAACGTCGCCTATACAATATTTCCGACACTAAGCTAGATGTCGAGTTCTTTTCGGGTACAACCACTCCTGTTATGTTTTATGGCCCAACATAACAAACCTTGTGTTTTATGGTTGAAACACATAACCCATCTAATCTAGTTTGGTGAAAGTGTTGTGATGATGCAATAATGTTTACAATGATGATCCATGACATAAATGTCTAATGGATATGAATGACTAATCTAAATGATCTTCTTAAATAAGAAGTCTTCAATCAATGAGGATATCAAGAGATCTTGAATCTTCATATGTTGATATGCTTTAGTGAATGAGGATGGTTAGATCTCTAAACTTTCCTTGGTTGATCAAAATGTAAAATATGCTTACAACAAAGATGAATGTTAGAAGCATTATGATCATGTGATGGTGAGGGCGATTGATGTATGCTACTACATCTTTATCTATAGATCTAAGTGATGAAAGAATGTTAGAGAGAATGTATGTTAGAAGGGATGAAGATATGAGAAAACCATGGGATGGTATTTATAACCAAAAGTGGTAATCAAAAATATAATATATTATTAGATTGGATATCTTAGAATATCTTCCAAAATCTTTCCAAAATCTTTTAAAGATTTAGATGACACTATGCATGAGGTAATAAAAGAGTGTTTTCCTTTTTATGAAAAATACATTTAAACAAATGTATATACTTATTAAAAAGGTAAGTTACTTGTAAATAAAATGTAAGTAACCTTTTGTAAAATAAAATATCTAGTTGAGTGCTTGTCAAAATAAAATATATTTTGTCAAGTGTAAGTAAATTTTAGTACTTGTATGAATATTATAGTTAGTTTACTTGTACAAATAAAAGTATATATTTGTTAGACATTTTACAAAAGATGTATTTGTATAAAATACTTGTGAATGCAAAATGTAAAATGAGGTTCGAAATAGAATGGTTAACCTATTAAAATACTTAGTGACTCTAAACGTATTTTAAACATTCTAAATGATTTGTTAATGGGTTTGATCATAATGCCACATAACAAACATGTACGAACCTGTGTTGTAACATACGAGGACTTGAGACATCGAGAGGTGTTGAATGTATGTTGAGACAAATGTAATTACAAGTAACTTGTATATTTTACGTTATGTATTACAAGTTACATGTTTGTCATCAATCAAAACAAACGAGATTGTATAGATTAAATATCGTAATATTTGCACTAACAAATTATCTATTGGCAACAAACACAGATTGAACTTCGTTCATGATACTCCCTAATACGGAATCCAAACCGATTCACCAAAACCTTAGCGATAATTTTGGACATGCTTCAAATTAAACTAAACGGACAAAAATCTTTCACTGTTTTTGCGTCTTGCTTCTTAGGAATTAAAGCAGTAAAAGATGTTGTTGTTCCCCTTTACAAGGTTAGCTTAACTATAAAGTTAATCTAACCAAGTTCTCTATTTAAGTAATGTAATGAAAGACTAATAATAAGATATAAAGCTTAAAGAAAGGCCACAAAGTTTTTCAACATTTAAGTTCTTATTAGAAGTAAATCAAATAATTTATATCCAACTGTTTGTGGAACAACAATTAGGATTTTATGACAAGTAGGGGTGGAAATGAGTCGAGCCGCTCGTGAAAAGCTCGGGATCGGATCGGTAAAAAGCTCGAATGAGCCGAGCCTAAACGAGCTTTAGCCCGAGCTCGAGCCTAGGTTGCAGCTCATTTCTTAATTGAGCTCGAGCCCGAGCTTTACATACAAAGCTCATTTTGGCTCACGAGCCTAAGTGAGCCTAAACTATATTATGATATTTTAAGTATTAAAATCTTTTATACGAGCCAAGCTCGAGCTTTTAAATGAGCTCAAAAAAGATATATTACGAGCCGAGCTCGAGCTCGAGCCAAGCATTAACTTTTCATTTCTAAATTGTATAAACGAGCCGAGCTCGAGCCAAGCCCGAGCCTATATAACACACCACAAGCCGAGCTCGAGCTTCAAATTTAAAGCTCGAAATGAGCCGAGCTCGAGCTCGAGCTTGATGTTTTTAAAACTTAAACGAGCCGAGCTCGAGCTCTGGCAGGCTCGGGCTCGGCTCGGCTCGTTTCCACCCCTAATGACAAGTATGGTAAGATCTCCTCACTGAACTCAAAGTAAAACCTAAGTTACACTTTGAGTAACAACTATGCTTAACCAACTAAGTTCTAGCTCATGGACCTAGTTGTGTTTTGAGGAATAAAAGTGTTTGTGAATGTTTCAACATTTAAAGCACAAACTTGTCACTTCTACTCCCATTACAACATTCTTATATAGGCTAAGGAATGGGTAATAACCTTTGGGTAAAAGTTGTGTGTCCTAGAATGAATGAAAAAGAACATTTTGTACTTTATCCTTATACAATATTCTATTATAAGGAATGGACAAACATACTTTAGTAAGAATAGTGTTGACAACTGTTGTGACATTTACCCAACTTTGGATATGAAACTCACGTATATATATTTTCAAACACTTGTGTCCATATAAAAATAGGCAACGCGCTTCGAGTAAATAAGCAGTGTACTCGAGTAACCAAATCAAGCCTTTCATCAAACCAAGTAAACAATCGCGTATTCTAGTAAAACAAGCATTGAACTTGGGTAAAACGAGCATGTATTCTCACCCCAAAACAGTTTTAAAACAAGTAAAGTAGGAGCCTTGAACTCACCTCAATATGAAGGAACACAAAAATATCACAACTGACATCAAGTAGCAAAACACAACGGTGTCAATAGTAATGCACGACGATACCAAGAGTACAGGCACAACGGTACGGAATAGGCATAACCTAATAAGTATACGGATTATCTCAGAATATGTTGGGATGAAAAGCCTTCTTACTGATGTTTGTGTTACTGTTGTTCATGTTAATGTTACTGCTGCTCAGACAAAGATACTACTGTTAAGTGTTAGGATTTAGTAAATCCATAAGTAAAAGACTCGGTCACCTCGGGCTTTTGTTAGCATTAGAAAGTTCGTAGTATTAGACGTTTAGTCATTAGTAACTAGTTAGTTAAGTAACACCGTGGAGGATGGACGGGTCTTTACCCACTGTATACCTGATCCACTAAGTACCGTGAATGAAGACGGTAAATCCGTAGACAACACTAAGTACCGTGGCATGATTGGTAGTTTACTCTATCTCACGACAATCTTTTTCTTTAGCCCTTTTGATCATGAAAAGTTCTAGAGTTCAAGCTTCTCAAGAGCAACCTCTATCTCGTGAACAAATCGTTCAAGAGATGAATGAACTTCAAGATCTTACCAACCTCATTGAAACACATATCCAAAATGTCACCAACACTCAAAACACTAACTTTACTTTGCCACCCTCTATTGTTCCATCACCTCCACAACCTAAAAGAACCACTTGTATTAGTGTTAGACTTTATTGCTTCACTAATCCATTATCATCAACCAACTCATCTCCAACTAAGAACTTCTCACCACCAAGTGATTATAACATTGCTTCTCATTCCTATCCACAAAGCTCACCACCAAACACACCTATAGCTCCAAACACTACCATTCTCCAAAACTTACTTTCAACTCCCAAAGTAACACCACTACCACTATCATCCGCACCACCAGCTCCAACACAAACATCCAAACAATCACCACCGATAGAAACCAAATTAAAAACTATTGAGCTCCTATTTTCTACACCACCCACCTCACCTAATCAACTCTTTGATATCGTAGAAGATATACCTCTTATGATTAATAATCCACCTCCTCTATCATCCATTGTCTCACTTGAAGCTTTGGCAAACTAACCACCACCTATACCCGACAGCATGGATGTTGTTACACCTCTACCACCACTTTCGCCATCACTTCCGTCAAACAATGAATCCTCATGGATCAATGATCCTTTACCTCATCTTCCAGATTATCTCTTTTGTGAACATTGTCATAGCTATAAAACCATTGATCATGAAGTGCGTGATGAGATGCGCTATATTCTCCATCACATCATCGATCGCCTCAACATCATCACCCATCAATATCATCCTTAAAAGGGATATGCAAGCATAATGGACTATAATATTTTCATTTTTTCTCTTCGTTTATTTTTCTTTTTGTCTTTCGTATTTTTATTGTTAAGAACATATCCTTGTTCTTATTTTTACATTTTGTAGGTGGTTAAAACACCACTACATTTTGTTGTGTTTTATTACGAGTATTAATTGTTCCATACCTTGTCTCTCCCATAGTTGTTGTGTGATTAGATTTTCATACTCTTTAGTTATCTATTATAGTTTATTACTAACCATTTTTTTGTAGGTTTTCGATTCCATTTACTTGACGTTCTCATTAAGGAAGAGTTCACGTCAAGGGGGGGGGGGGTTCTTGCATTTGAAATATATATTCCATCATAATATCTCCTCGAAACTCTTTTTATTTTGACAAAAAAGGAGAGAAGAGAGTAAAACAAAATATTTCAAATTTTCAACTATTAAAACATTTTGAACCTAAGTTTTACTCACAATAATTTTACGTTTTGTCATCAACAAAAATGAGGGATTGCTAATACAAATAGGCCGTAAAATCATTTATTTATATTTCTCGATCTCTATATGTTTTATCGATAACAATCGTATAATTATCTCAAGTATAAATCTAAGATCGTATTTTCTTTTAATAGTTATCATAATTATTTTACTAAAATAGACATTATCTACTAATTAGTTATACATATGTTTTAAAATAATTAGTTAAGTAAAAATGTCCAATACATCATGCATGACATCACATTGGGTACCCATAACCTATAACCCAGTACCCATGACCCAAAAACTAGTATCCATAACCTATGACCCAAAACCAGGTATTATAACCTAAAATCCAGACTGGATTAACCAGTGCACCAGATCCATAGGTTATAACTGACCGTATCCCTTTTATAAGGGATCCGTCGGGTCAGAGGCAGTTTTTCCTATAAATAAAGAGCCATTTCTTTATTGTTTCTTACCTATTCTTGTACATCTCTTCTTATATTCTTATATCTCTCTAACCTCATATCTCAGATCATTCTTGTAGTTTTCTTTTAGTGATTCTCAAGGTTCTTCGTAAAAGACAAGATCATGATTTTGCATACAAGACTTGCAAACTTCAAAAGAAGTGTTGCTACACTTCATCATTAAATACGACATCACTGAATTGATTCTTGTATTTGATTCATAACATTGTATCATAAACTTGTAGTGTTAGTTTGTGTTGTTGGGTTGGTTCTTTCGTTGTAAAGAACTCGGTATTTAGCTTTGTACCGGATAAAGTGTAAGCGACGTTGTGAGACTTCTCTGCCGGTTAAGGAACTTGTTGACATAGTGTTTACGAACTCTCGAGTTGGGTACTCGGAGAGTGGAGTAGGGCAAGGAATGTGTCCTTGTAACCGAAACACTATAAATCATTGTGACAAGGTACTATCTCTTCTTTACTTTACTTTAGCATGTTTATTTCTTTACTTATATTCTTGCATTATCAATACCTCACTATCCAAAGGTTTCACATATAATTGATCTAAAAGTTTTCGAAATTAAATTTAAATAGGTAAAACTATTCAACCCCTCCCCCTTCTAGTTGTCTACAAAATCCAAGATCAAGAGACATATAAACTGATGGTAGGCGCATATTTAAATCAGTGTGAAAAATGGAATGCATGAGAGACGAGCTAACGGGCAAAAAAATACTGGGAGAAAGCAATATTTTAACGAGTTGGAGGTATGACAAACTGCCTGTGGTGTTAGAAATTGGGTAAAGGTTGTGATAATAATCTTTGGTATCTTCCTAAATCGTGTATGTTCACTCTTTTAATTAAGTACTTTGACCGTTTAATGTTTGGGTATCACGAAATCCTTATTGAGATATTTCAAGAATAACACTTAGTATTTAAGCAAAAGAAAACTAAGTAAAACAAATAGGAATTGTGTGCATTTCCGTATGCTCAAATGAGACAATAAATCTGTTAATAAACAGATTATTTGACAGGTGGTTAAAACGGTTAGTTTCAAACAGTCATGATTGTTTTCTAACGGTAATATCGGTTGGGATTTGGTGGGGAAAACATGTACCATATCTAGAGCACTAAATATAACAGGGATGTTGCCCTTTGACCCCGCAAGTGGCGTTGCCCCTTGACCCATGCGTTTATGTCGTGGTGAATACATATTAGCTCAAACGAGTGTGCACTTCACACTTCTTTAACTCGCATCCAGCATGATATGAAATCTCACTAGTGTCTAATAAATTACAATTATCTAAAATAGTTGATGACACTTCTTTAACTTACATCCAGGGGTTGTTTGATAAAATAAAAAGATTCAATGATGAATCACTGAGTAGTCTGAATGATTCAAAATCTCTTAATAACATTGTTCTGAAAAAGACTAACGTGTTTGATAGATGCTCTGAATGAACGATCTGAATTCTATACAATTACCATTATAACCTTATGTCCAATATAATAATATTTATTATATGTGCATTGATATAATTTAACAATTAAGAAAAATGCTAGTACTAAATGAAACACGAGAATATAAATATCTATGCATACTTTTTGAAACTTTTGTATTTAACTCTATTTTATAAAATATAATTAAGTATTTTGAACTTTTAAATTGCAATAGCTGTGAGTATTGAATCTCGCATGACAAATGCTAAATGTTGCCCAAATGCATCGAATAGAAGAATTATCACATTTTTCTATTGATGTGAAAGAAATGATAATAAAAGAAATAATTGTGGAGAGATTGGGCCAATCTTGAAAAAATTCGTGTGTTGAATGATTTTGTAAGCTTATCCATTCAAAATGAAACAGAGGTAGTTGGGCCATTAAATGTCACAAATTTTTGCTATCAAACACTATAGCCAATGACCGATTTTGTACCTTGCCTCTGAACTACTACATTCAAAAGATATAAAAAACACCTTAAAATCACCAACATTTGTTAATTTAACACTTTAACCCAACTATGAGGGCTAAAATTCGTTCATCTAGTGCTTACTGATCGATTTTGCTAATCCATTCAAAAGGATATCAAACACACCCTAAATGACCAACATTTGTTAATTTAACACTTTAACACAATTATGGGTGCTAAAATTCGTTCATCTAGTGCTTAGAATTTTAACAATCAATCGTTTTTATAAAGATCTTGTCTATCTTAATATCATACTAATAGAACGTCACGCGATGGACGTGTCCTAGACGCCTAGTCCCGTTTTGATACCACACATCACTTTGTAGCAATTCAAAAAATTCATAATTTTATTAAAGCTAAATTGTTCTCAAAACGTGCCCCCTTGAAAGCTTATTATTATAGAGTTGACATCATTGTATATCCAAAATTATCTAAAAATAATCAATACTAGCCATTTTTTTTTTCAAAAAAAAAAAAAAAAAAAAGTAAGTTTTTTATCTTCTTTTAAAAAAATATATATTTTTCAAACGGTAAATCATTAAGTAAAAATAAATAAATAATCGCGACGAGTATTTTTTATCTTTCAGTAGACAAGTACTTCGATATAGTTTCGATATTTTTCTTTTTCTTTTTTTTTTTTTTTTTTTTTTTTTACTTCAGGAAAAATCGCATGTGATTATATGATTTTTCCATACGTAACTGAAAAAAATCGAAAACAAATTCGTCGAAAATATATAGAAGTGCGCGTCTATAAAAAGATGATTTTATTCGTATCGCGATGGTATAATTCGTTTTGCGTAATGATTAATGGTTTGTGAGATATTTAATTTTTTTTTAAATATAAAAATGTGTATTTTTAATTTGATAAACAAATGAATAGCTAAGATTAATTCATTGAATCTTAAATAAAATTTTGGTCTAGATTGAACTTCTCCCTATCATACATACTATAAGATTGTCCCCTCTAATTGAATGCGGAGGCGTCAAGATTGCATAGAGTACAACACGCTAATGTTGTTCATGATATAAATCCGAGTTATTATTTTTTCCTAATACTAACTACCAGCATATGAACAGACATGTGGTTACAAGCCTCCTTAATGGGGGTTAATAGCTTCCTAATATCTGCATATGAAGAGACATGTGGGTTACAATCCTTCTTAATGAAGGTACCTCTTTTTTTTTTCTTCATAATACTAATTACCAGCATATGAACAGACATGTGGTTACAAACCTTCTTAATGGTGGTTAATAGCTTCCTAATATCTGCATATGAAGACACATGTGGGTTACAATCCTTCTTAATGAAGGTACCTGTCTTTGTAACTATAAATACAGTATGCATATATTTTTTTACCACCATAATCATCAAATTTGTTTGCTTTCAAACCAGAATTGCAGCAAAAGTTACCATGTCCAATAAAGCTTCCGGTAGTAACTCCATGTCCATCCAGTCTTCGGGTAGCAAATCCATTCATGTTGCCGACCATAATGGTGAGTTATTTTGGGAGCAACTCGAAACGGGTATTAGTGGTACAATTGTTGTTATGATCAGTAGAATGTGGGATGTGAATGCAGTAACTGGGAGGTATTTGAGCACATATTTTGTTGTTAGTGATGCCAAGGTAAGTGAACATTACATTTACAATTATGCATATAGAATGGGGATATTGAATTCTGATGCAATGTTTTTCAGGGTAAGGCGATGCATTGCTTTGCAAGGAGTAATATAGCGCACAATTTTGTAGGTTTAAAAGAAGGCGGTGTTTACTCTATCAAGAATTTTATTGTGCAGCCAAACAAGGATGACTATCGTATCATTAGGCAGGATCCATACATTCTTGAATTTGATGGTTCCACAATCATTAGAAAAGTTTCTGTCAGCCCTAAGGGTTTTGTGAGATATCCTTTTGAGCTTGCGGATTTTGATGAAATTGAACCTACAAACAATAAAAATCTAATAGGTTAGGCTTTTTGTTTAAACATTCTTTCTTAAACGGTTTTTGGTGCCATGTTATATTTTTGCTCTTACTATACATTATTGGATACTTGCAGATGTCGCAGGCTATGTTACAAATGTTGGGAGGACAATAGTTCAAAAGAGTGGTTCACGGACTCTCGATTTCTATCTGGCTAACAAGAGGTGTTTTGCTTTCCATATTTTTTTGTCTTAGCAAATTAAGAAAGTTAAAATAACAATTGCTTTTTTATTTCCTAAAACAGGGGGCAATCAATAAGAGTAACTCTTTGGGGTGAATTAGGTGACATCCTGATTGAAAAGAAAACAAAACATGTTGGCCTATGTCCGGTTGTTGTAACTTCTCTTAATGTTAAACTCTATAACAGTGAGTATCAATAGAATATGGTTTTGTAGCGCTATGTTACCTTATTGCTAATTTTCATCACAATGTCCACCCCGTGCAGATAAGGTCTACCTTTCAAGCAGCTCTTCCTCCTTGATTTATGACAATGAGGACATCCCTGCATTGATAAATCTAAAAGTTGAAATGAGGTAATCCTAAATAAATAGTTGCTATGTTATTTTATACAATTATCATTTATTAATGTTTAGCATGTATATTGTTTACAGTTATGTGGAATTAGGTAAAGCTATAGTGCCTGTTGATTGTTCAGAGTCAAAAGATGGGACGCTTGAGAATTTGTTGATTTGGGGCCGCAATAAGAAAAACAATGTAAGCTTCTATCTTTACACTTGCTTATTTACACAAGTTGGTCAATTGGTATTTTATTTAATATATATCCATTTTATAGTCCATGACCTACAACTGTAAAGTGATGATCAACAATGTTAGAACTAGAAAGGGATGGAACTACCCATCATGTGGTGACAATAAGTGCAAAAAAGGTGCAACCCGAAAGAATGGTAGATTTTGGTGTGAAACGTGTAAAAAATACATTGAGTACCCAGTTTTAAGGTAAACCGATTTTAGACTAGCAATTTCCATGAATTATAGTAAATTACATAATATTGAATACCTTATGTATGCTACCTGATGTTAACAGATTCAGGATTGAAATGGATGTGTCGGACCATACTGAACAAACTGTGATTGTTCTGTTTGATGAACCCACCCGTTTTTTGTTGAAGTGTTCTCCAGAAACTCTGTTGGGAAATGACGATGAGGTACAATAATAAATTAAATTCTTAATATATTAGATACTTATATACAATTATAAATTAAATTTAAAAGATATTATGTTTTTTTCGTAACTTTCAACTACAGTTACAAGGTTTCAACGTGCCCCGCGCAATAACAAATCTAATAGGGACGACTCACACTTTTGAAGTCAAGACATCCACGTATTTTGAACATGGTGCTTTTGAGAGCTTCACATGCTGGAATATTATCCCTGCAGATGAAGAACTCAAATGTCCAAGCACTCCGCAAATAGAAAGCACGCCTTCAAGCCCCCTTATGACAAAATTGTCAAAAAAGACTTTGTGCAAAAACCCAAGTTTGCCTACTCCAATGAAATCTGTTGAGGAGACAAAAAAAACGGTATCACAAAGTTTCAATACTATAAAGTAATATATGAAAATTTCTTACCACTAAAACATTATTTAATGTGGCGTTATTATAGGTTGGAATATGAAGATTCAGACACAGAGTTACCACATGTTGACGAAGCTTGGAGCGAATATGTATCTGCTTCTCAAAATAAAAAACAAAGAAGGTAATTTTGTAGTAAATGGATACAAACATACCTAATATAAATCCCAAATATTAACAAAACTTCTGTGAAAATCTTATTTTTCAGGTGTGTTGTGACCGACTCTGAAACAGAAGATGACGAAATCTCACCTAAAGCTGATCTTATGAAAGAAAATGAAATTAATGACGGCGCATCAGTCAACGACAAAGCCACAACTTAGTCTTTAGGTTTTTAGGAAAATAAAGCGTAAACGACCCAATTGCTTATGGGAGTATGTCATTTAGAAAGCGAAGTTTGTTTGACTCTGTTTTTCACTCAATAATTTTGGTGTTTTAAACCAAATTAATGTTTGATGTTACTTTTGGTTGCTTATTAAGTTATAAAATTCACCTTATGCTTGAAATCAGACTCCAATATATGTGATTCAGCTATGTATCAAATTCAGATTCCAATAACTCCAATATATGTGATTCAGTTATGTTTGAAATTCATATTCCAATATATGTGATCAAGTTATGCTTGAAATTCAAACTTCAATACTGAATTTACCTTTCAGTGTCACGTAAGAGCATTCTACATCTTTTTATAATTTGGGATTTTGCCTAATGAAACTAACTATTGATTCATAAATAAAAAACATATGCTAAAAATGATTGATTTATCAATTAACAACCATAAACAATTTATCTGCAAAATAAAAAACTCCAACTCTATACTTATAGACTTAGAATCAAAACTACATTATAAAATTTATAATTATTAAGGCAGGTTTGAACTTCAATAAGTTAATCGCAATGCTAATAAAACCAATATTTTGAACTCTATACTTATAAACTTAGTATCAATACTACATTATAAAATTTATAATTTTTAAGGCAGGTTTAAACTTCAATAAGTTAATCTCAATGCTAATAAAACCAATATCTTGGTAAACTTATATGAAGTTTGGAATTGAGTACACAAGTAAATTATCTGATTGTATAATAAAGGATACTGGACCTTCATTTTAAGGAAGCAAAATGTAATGAAAATTGTACATAAATGAGAACTTAATCAATTTTGTAACCCACCAGTCTATTCATATGCAGGTATTAAGAAGCTATTAACCTCCATTAAGGAGGTTTAAATACTTATTATATGAGATTAATTGTTGTTAAGACAATGGCTGAGTAATTTATATCAAGAAGGATATGAACCAAAAAACCCTTCAATGGAAAAATTTAATAATCATTATATGTGCTTAAATGCTGCCATGAAGGTGTATATAAATTTTACCTGCATGACTTTATCTGGGCATAACTACATTTTGATATTTCCATACAATGACTGACCAACATAGAAGTTCAACTCCCTATGTGTTCATTGATGCGTTGGATGGTGATTCAGCCGGGAACATTGTTGTTACACTCTGCACGATATGGGATGTCAAAGCTACAAATGCGCATCTATTGAATACTGATTTTGTTGTCTCTGATCCAACGGTAATGATTAAACATGTTGTTTACAGTTTACTGCACTTTTACTGATTTCCACACAATATTATTGCAGGGCAATGTAATCCACTGCACTGCGAATGCAACTATAGCATACAATTTTCACGGGTTAGAAAAAGGTGGTCTATTCGCAATAGAAGATTTTGTTGTGTGGGCTAACAAAGAAGAATGTCGCGTTAGAAAAAACAATACCTTTAAGCTTGAATTTGACGGTAAAACCCACTTAAGAAAGACTTCCGTCCTTTATGATCAGTATGTTAGGTATCCTTTGGTAAAGGTTCATATTGACAATATGAAACCTACAAGGAACAAATCTCTTATTGGTAAGTTTGTATTAATTTTATATAGCAAATAATTTTTTATGATAAATGATCTATTTCCTTAAGACTTACACTATTACCTTTCAGATGTATGCAGGTATGTGACCAACATTGCCAAGATGAACCACAAAAACACCGGTTCCAAAAATCTTGATTTCTACCTAACAAATCATAGGTTAGCACAATTATTATGCGGATAATTAAAATAAACAGTATCTAAAATGTTGTATTGCTTTTACCAACTTAAAAGTTTCTTGCATATGCAACAGGGGACAGGCAGTATGGGTAACATTATGGGGAGGGTTAGGTGATTTGCTTATTGACAATAAAATGAAGCACGTAGTAATGTGTCCTATTGTCATAAATTCTACAAGTGCATACCATTACTACAGTATGTTTTTTCCTATAACTTTCAAACTTATCTGTATCAATGATGTAAAACGTGTAAAGCTGAATTTGTACATCCCGTTCCAGATAAGTTGAATCTATCCAAAAGTCCATCAGCCATGGATATTGACCAAGCTAACATACCTACATTTAAATAGTTTAAATCATCCTTTGGGTAAGCATTTATATATATTTTTGCTTCAGTGTTAGAGTAATGAGAATTGTACATCAATGAGCATGGTTAAAAAAATGAGTACAGTAATATATATTTATTTACGAATTTTCTATCTGTTAGTGGTGTTGGGCAGATAAAGGCTGGAATATGTATTAAGGATTGTGTCCCTAAAGATGGAACAATCAAAACCATTTTGATGCTGTCACGCAATCAAACGAATGATGTGAGTAATAGTCTCATATTCCCATACCTATATTACCATCCTATTGCACATTTGTTAAACAATTCCTCATCTACAGTTGCCAACTTTCCATTTGAAAGCAACGATTGGAAATATCAGGACTGAAAAAGGGATGGCGATTCCCATCATGTGGTGGAAAACAATGTCAAAAAGGTACAACCAGAATGGGAGGAGATTTTTGGTGTAATGGATGTGAAAAGCAATTTACATACTATCATATGAGGTGATATTATAGTTTATACTTATGTAATGTTATTTGGACTAAAAAACATCTAATCGCTAACGTACCTGTAAAACATGCATATAACAGGTATAGGCTCGCTTTAGACGTGTTTGACAATACTGATAAAGCTGTGTTTATTCTTTTTGATGAACCTGCAACTCAGTTGGTAAAGTTTCCAGCATCATCATTCAAGCTAATGGATCACGATGTGAGTATGAAACATTTTTAATTTTTCACGCATTACCCTTTTACTAACCTTCCTTTATAGCCTTCAGATGAGCGTAGGAGGATCTTGCCACCACCACTAGCCAACCTCATTGGTACAACACACGTTTTTTAAATCAAGAGTCACACGTACTATGATCATGGAATATTTGAGAGCTTCATATGTTGTGCTATATGCCCACTTGAATTGTCTGTTCCAACAATTGCCACACCTTCCAAATCTACAGAGTCTAAGAAAAATAAAAGGTTGGTTCTCAATAACCTTTACAACCATTAAATAACAAACATTAAACAGAAATATAATCAAAAGTTCAATGAAAATCTTACTATTTCAGGTATGTTATGACTGATTCTGATCAGAAGAGGAAGAAGCCTCACCAAAAGCAGAACTCTGAAAGAAAATGAAATTAATGACGAAGCATCAATCAACGATGAAGACACATCTTGGTTGTTAAGATTTAGAAAAATAAAGAGGAAATGACCTCAAAAGTTTGTTGGAATATGTCATTTAGACAAAAAAAATTGTTTTAGTCTGTTTTTTAATGAATAATTTTGGTGTTTTAAACACAACGAATATTTGATATTACTTTTGTTTGGTGACTAAGTTATAAAATTCCGCTTATGCTTAAAATTCAAACTCCAATATTTGTCAAACAGTTATGCATGAAATACATACTCAAATATATGTAATCCAGTTATAAAAGTTGTAACAAAAATAGGACCAACTCTGATTTTTAAGCAATGTTTGAAATTTAATAAGTGCATCTCAATTCTAATTAGTAAGTAAAAAAACTTGGATTGTATAATAAAGGTAACGAAATTTCATTTTAATAAATCAAAATGTAATCAATGTTGTTCACATATGAGAAATTAAACAATATTGGAATATATAGAAATGAAATCAATAATACAATCTAAATTGTAGAAATTTCAAAGAAGAATTAATCTACAACTTTTATATCTTAAACAGTATGTTATGTTGTGAAGCTAAGAAGTATTCCACTAAATAAATTTTGTATATTCTATAACTAAAATGAAAAATAACGATTGCAGCCTAATTTATTACAATCACAAAGATGATATATGATGAGTGTGTAAATACTCATCATTTTTAGTTAAATCTGAACTGCAAAACGTTTAAAAATGCTCAGAAATGCATCAAAATACTGAAAATATTCCAAAATTGCATTTTATATGTTTCAGATGCAAAATGTTCAAAATCAGATGAAAAATGAGCTAAGTTTGCATAATTGGCAGTTTCAGTCCCCCAAGTTTCTAAAATTGTCAGAAATAGTCCCTGAGTCCTAATTTCAAAAGAAAAATCACCAAAGGTCCTTTTTAAATCATAACTTGTCAAAATTAGTCCTTTGGTGAAAAATATCAAAAGTTTTGAGAAATTACAAAATTGGTCCTTCAAGTTTCAAATTTGGCAAAAATGGTCCTTGGAAATATTGAAAATGTCAAGTTTGGTCCTTGTATTATTGAAACTTGTCACTTTTAGCCCTTGGAGCAACTTTGATAAAATGGCAGCCATGGTCCCTTGTTTTTCAGAAATTACACAAAAGGTCCCTACGTTATTAAACCCTTTACAAGCCTTTGGATCCTTTCATAATCCCTTTTGGACCCTGCCATAGCCATTTGGACTCCTACCTTTGGACCCCCCCTTTGATATTAAACCTCTAGTCAAACAAACCAGTCAAACAACTACACCTACGCGCCATTTTTTCCTTCTTCCCCACTTGCTCCTTCTGCAAATACCAGGCTAACCCATCCCCCCAGCTCACCTATCCCCTCCTTATCACTCCACCTCCACCAATGTCCAAATAGCATTTAATGCCCCTCCTCCTTTTACACTCAACCCCCAACTGGCATTAACCAATTTCCCGCCAAAATGCAATCAAGGGCCAAGATTCACTCAACTCATCCAATGGTCATGAAAGATGGTGGGAAACACTCAGAGTAGTGAGAGAAGTCCTTTTGGGTATAAAAGAAGCAAGAAGAAAGAGAGTGGAGGAGTAGTTAGTTTTAATAATTTTTCTTGATGTCGTTTTTTTAAATAAATGTCTTAGTTTAATTCAAAATGTTGTAATTTCAGTTTCTTTGTATCACATTTAAGTTAAAACATCTTTATAATGTGCTTTTGATTATCAATCCAAGTTTTTATATAAGTTCCAAGTTTTATGTTTACTGTTGAGAAGTTCAGTTTCAAATTCTTATTTCCAGGCTTCTAGCAACTTATTTTTAAGTTACAACAAGTTTATTTAAGCTATTTAAAGCTTTTTGTAAGCTTATGCATCAATTTCAAGCAATATTGGATCATGGTCAACAAAAGTCAAACTGGGTGCAATTGGACTTGGTTTTGGAATTTGGGTGATGCAGAGCATTGGATGGGGTGAAATAGACTAGGTTAGAGTAGTTTTGGTTCTGGTCTTAGCCTGCAAATAAGCTGGACCTATGTGAGTTTGTATTTTATTTTTCAATTTCAATCCATTTTGCATATTATGCTTGTCTGTGTATCTGTGGTCACCATTAGTGTAAACTTGTTTATATAGTTGTATTTAGGTCATGTAAACTCAGTTTGATCATTGGAACAAGTTGGTTCAATGTTTAGCTCATTTTAAGTTCAAATCAGTCCTAGTAAAGAGTGTTTGGATTAACTGAATTAACTGATTTAGAGAGTTGTTCAGTGTTTGAAACTTGTTGTTTCAGGTTTGTGTAACTCTTTTGAAACCATTTGAATAAGTTATTTGTGCCTGCACACTCACAAGTCAAAATTCCATGTTATGCTCAACAATTGTTTACTGTTAAGGATTTATAAGTCCAAACCTTTCATGTAGGTGTAGAATCAGTTAAGCTAGCTTATTTCAGTTTCATTTCATCTTAAAATATCATAATCAGTCCAAAAATTAGCTTCAAATCTCACATAAGTCAAACTCTTCAAAACTGTTTTAAAAGTCAAAATGTGAAATTCCAGTTTTTCACCCAACTGAGTTGAATTTTTATTGACTCATCTCTGAGCCAAATTAAGTGAAATCATGGGTTTTTAAAGTTCAACTGGTCTATTTTCTTATTAACATTTTTGTACATTTTTGTGAATTTTTTATAAGTCTCAAACATGCTTATCAAAATGGGTTTACATGCCCTGTGCACAGGGACTTGAACTGCACAGGTTTTGTGCAGTTCTTGCAGCCCTTGCACAGAGCTCTCAAGAGCTTGTCTAGGTCTCATATTTGGTTCACAAGTTCCCACCCAGGTCTAGTGTAGGTTCCCACTTTTCATTTTCATTTTCAGCTTATTTTGAAGCTTGTGCTTAAGTCCAAACTTAGCACCCAAAACTGTTTTTTAGCTCATAAGCTCAAAACCTCAAATCTGTGCAAGTTGCTAATCAGAGGTTAAGAGCAGTTGAGACTTGTTGCATTTTAGTACTTTTAGCATATTATAGCTTTTGTTATCAGTTGGTAGCTTATTGTGGTATGTGGCTTATTTCTAGTGCTTATTTCTAAGCACTTTGCTTGGCAGTTTCAATTTCTTGAACACATCCCCATGTTTTATATTTTTTCTAGATTCTTAATATTATTATAGACTTTTCTTGAATTTTTCAGATTTTTCCAAGTCAGTTTACTATTTTTCTTGATTTAATTCAGTTTTTAGGCCTTTTTAATTAGCTTTTAATACAATTAATTAAGAAAAGTTTCAAAAAAATAATTTTTCATTTTTCTTAAGTTTAGATAAATATAAAAAGTCAAAAAAATATTTTTCCAAATTTTTCTTAGTTAAATTTGTATTTTTAAGCAATTTAAGTAGTTTTAAATAGTTTTTAATTCCTAGAAAATAGAATAATAATCAGAAAAATACAAAAATAGTTTTTAAAATTCTCTTTTGTTATTTTAGATTTTTCTAAGTCATAATTTTATTTTTCTAGCTTTATTTCATATTTTCTTGTATTTTAGGCTATTATTAAATAGTTAAAAATAGTTTTTAATTAATAATAATTAGATAAATAGTTTTAAAAATAATTTTCTTTTTCTATAAATTTTCTCATATCATTAGGTTTGTAAAAATATCAATTTCATATTTTTAGGATTAATATTGTGTAAGTTTCACATTTTCATTTGTACGTTACGTAGTTTTTAATTCAGTTTTATAAAAACATAAAATCAAAAACATCATTTTGCAAATAGTGATAGCGTTTATTTAATATTTTTTATCTTTTTAATTTTCTTTAATTTGCATTTAAGCCGTTGTAATTTATAGACTTTTTCCTTAGTTATAATAATTCACAACCTATTTTCCGTTCAAATCTCTCGATCACTATTCGTTTGGTGATTCATTGCATAGCTCGCTGGGACATAACGACCCGGGGAAACACTATACTCCCCTGATCTTCATTGCATTGGTGTTTAAACTGTTTGAAGTTTCTTACGGTCGGCCATTCACAAGTGGCCGGCTTGTGTGAGAAAACTTGACGGTTTTGCACGAATCAAATTTTTGGCGCCGCTGCCGGGGAGCTGTGCTAATTATCTTCCGTTTAGCAGATTAGTGATTTGAATTCACTCCTTGTTTATACCATCTGTATGTATTTATATTTTCTTATAAAACTCAAAAACCCAAAAAGATTTTCATTCTTTGTTTTTACATCATATTTTTCAAAAATACCAAAAATATTCTTCTTTACCCTCTTACCCTTTTTGATTCTTTACCCCTTTACCCTCTATCCATTTGATTCTAACTTCTTCTATTCTCATGGAATCTCTCGACTACGACGAATTCTGGGACGAAGTTGAAAAACTTCAGACTTTATCACAAATGTCAAGAATTCGTGTTGTTCGTGATGATCCATTAATTCTGCGTAGGGAAATAGAACGAGAAACCGGGGTGACAAAGGACCAGGTACTTCCCTTTGATAATGGAAGTGCCAAATACGTCCAACCTACGGTTATCCAAAAATCTAACCCCTCAATTGCTCCTAAGCCGTCTAAAATTGATCCTAAACTTTCACGATTCACGGTTAAAAGCAAACATGCAGAATTTAGACCGGTGACTAGCAAGAATCACTTGCCTAATCTTCACGTTTCTCAAGAACCAGAACCAGAGACCATAACGGAAGTGGTGGAAATTGCTAGCTCTCAGAGCACACCACTTGTCCCACCTCCGGATCTTTCAAAATGTTCTTCGAGACTTGATAGTCATTCGGATCACCATGTTGGTTTTGTTGATTCTTTGAATAAACTGATTCCTTCTCATTACTCTCAAATGAAATCGTTTATTCCTTGTGTCGGTTGTGGTGAGCCTCTTTTTGGTTTACCCTGTCGTTGGTGTACGTGTGTACAATGTGGTAATGATATTCATAACGGGAGTTGTTTGTTTTGTGGTTCGAGGAATTCATTTGATTATGATCCTAATCCGAACTCATTTAACGACCCCTCAAACTTTTCCAATTACCCACCACAGCCCGACTTATCTTCATATAATCAACATTACTGTTGTGAATATTGTGGAGGTCCTCACCAAGGATTTGAGTGCCAATCCGGAAACACGTTTGTCTATGAACAGTTTTCCAGTGATGCTCAGAACTTTGGTTATAACCAAAATCCATATGATTCACCAGTCCAGACTCAACAGTTTTACTGTTGTGAGTACTGTGGAGGTCCCCATTTCAGCTCTGATTGTCAAATAGGGAATCCATTCCCTTGTAACAATCATGACTCTTACAGGTTTGACAATTTCCAACCTCCACAGCACCATACGGTTCAAACTCCACCTGAGCCGTTGTCTCAAGAAATTTCCCAAGATTTTGAAACCGCAATGAAAACACTTGATGATATGATTCAAAACTTTAAGAATCAAGTGAGTGGTGAAAAGACCATGGGAGAATTGCTAGCCGAAGAGCGAGAGGCCCGCCAATCTAGGGAAGAATTATTAGTCCTAGAGCATGCAGCTCTAAGGCGTCCCCAATTTCTTAAGGCAGCTCTATATGACGATGACGATGAGAGTTTTTATCCTTTTAAAGATAATATTTCTCAACTCCCTCAGTCAGTTGATATCCCAGCAGTTGAGATTCCATCTCAAACAACTGCTATCACACCCGAAGCTCCCACTCACTCTCTGAACATGGGGGACGAGCATCTTGACACTGTTCCTGAAAAGGAATCGGACGAAGTCATAAAGTCTAGTGTTGAGAACCTTGTCCCAACCCCGAGAGAGTCACAGGGAACTTCTGATCATATGTGTGATTCTCTTTCCCCTCTTGAGTGTTCAAAAGATCATTTTGAAACTTTCTCCAATTGTAGCGACGATTGTGCTCCCTTTGGAAACATCGAGTATGTTGAGGCATCACTCCCACAGTCTGACCCTCTTCTTGAGGAGTTCTCCGGTGAACTCACTCACATCAGTTCACTTTCATCGGAAAGTGATGATGATTCCTTTGATTTCGAAGCCGACCTAGGAGAGATTATCCCTTATAATGATCGTTCACTCACTTCTTATCCCAACAGTCCAATAGAGAATGTTGATCACTTTGTTCCCGAAACATTCAAAGCAACTTTCACCAATCCTCTATTTGAATTCGACTCTGAATTCACTTTAATTTCTGAGAATCTACTCTTTGATACTCAGATTGAGGATAGTGATGAGCCCACAATGGAACAAGAGTTCACAATTTCACTTCATACGAATGATTCTCTTCATGAAGAGTTCTCCGGTGAACTCTCTCATGACATATCTCCTCCGGAACATGATCATTTCTATTTTGATCTTGAGGAAGATATTGGCTCGGAGGAAGGTGTACTCTATCATACGAGTTTACCTATTAATGATACTACCCTCACCCTTCCTCCCGATATGTCTACATTTGAGGATGAAGAATGGATCTTGATTGTTATCAAAATCTTTCTTCCTTTCCTTAAATATCTTGTGATTTCTCTCCATCTTCACTCCTTCGGGAATGAAGACACTATCTTTGACCCCGGCATTTTCATTTATCATTTTTGAGCCGGTTCTATGTATATCTCGTCGGTGTGGAACTTTCACGTGCTTCAAATGATTGTCCAAACATCTTGAATGAAAGTCCGATGGAGATTGTTTCTTCCACTTTACTTCCCCATGAACAAATGAATTCGGGGTCGAGTCAAGCTAGCGACTCGGTAATCAAAAACAGTAGCTAAACATGGGTTTTCACCCGTGTGCACCACCCTAGTGTGGGGGAGTTGCCCCACGCTGTTGTATATAAAATCTTTTCTAAAAAAAAAAAAAAAAAAAAAAAAAAAAAAAAAAAAAAAAAAAAAAAAAAATCTTTCTAAATAATGGCCGTAGTATTTCCCTTTTACGTTCTATGTTTCGGCATAACCGCCGGTACTTTGAATATTGAGGGCAACATTCATTTCTAAGTGTGGGGGGAATTCTTACGAATTTTATCATGTAATTATACCACCCAATTCCCCCATTTTTGGCCAAATTTTTTTTTTGGAGTAAGTGTTTTGCACTTACTCATTTGGTTATCAGTCCGCCTTGTCTAATAAACAAAAGGATTGGCTAATCCAGGAGCAAACGGCTCTTGGTAAAGATATCTCAAATCCGTTGACGGCTTGCAATTTGCCCAAAATTGTATGGTATTCAGCTCACCATATCCTTAAAAGTGAAGAGTTGGCTAGCCCGCAAGTTTATGGCTTGTGGTAAAGGCAGTGGAAAAACCATAATTGGTAATCGACTCACCAAAGATAATATTGATAATTTATCTAAGAGTTGGCTAGTCCAGAAGCAAACGGCTTCTGGTAAAGACAAATCAAATTCGTTGGAAGCTGGTGGTTTGCTCAAAATCACATGGTTATCGGTGTACCATGGTTCTTACTTGAACTGAAACATTTGGCTACTCCAGAAGTAATGGCTTTTGGTAAAGAGATTCAAATCCATTAAGTTTTTCTCAAAAGATTGCTAGGGACTAGCAATAGTTTAGTGTGGGGGATTGATGAGTGTGTAAATACTCATCATTTTTAGTTAAATCTGAACTGCAAAACGTTTAAAAATGCTCAGAAATGCATCAAAATACTGAAAATATTCCAAAATTGCATTTTATATGTTTCAGATGCAAAATGTTCAAAATCAGATGAAAAATGAGCTAAGTTTGCATAATTGGCAGTTTCAGTCCCCCAAGTTTCTAAAATTGTCAGAAATAGTCCCTGAGTCCTAATTTCAAAAGAAAATCACCAAAGGTCCTTTTTAAATCATAACTTGTCAAAATTAGTCCTTTGGTGAAAAATATCAAAAGTTTTGAGAAATTACAAAATTGGTCCTTCAAGTTTCAAATTTGGCAAAAATGGTCCTTGGAAATATTGAAAATGTTAAGTTTGGTCCTTGTATTATTGAAACTTGTCACTTTTAGCCCTTGGAGCAACTTTGATAAAATGGCAGCCATGGTCCCTTGTTTTTCAGAAATTACACAAAAGGTCCCTATGTTATTAAACCCTTTACAAGCCTTTGGACCCTTTCATAATCCCTTTTGGACCCTGCCATAGCCATTTGGACTCCTACCTTTGGACCCCCCCTTTGATATTAAACCTCTGGTCAAACAAACCAGTCAAACAACTACACCTACGCACCATTTTTTCCTTCTTCCCCACTTGCTCCTTCTGCAAATACCAGGCTAACCCATCCCCCCAGCTCACCTATCCCCTCCTTATCACTCCACCTCCACCAATGTCCAAATAGCATTTAATGCCCCTCCTCCTTTTACACTCAACCCCCAACTGGCATTAACCAATTTCACGCCAAAATGCAATCAAGGGCCAAGATTCACTCAACTCATCCAATGGTCATGAAAGATGGTGGGAAACACTCAGAGTAGTGAGAGAAGTCCTTTTGGGTATAAAAGAAGCAAGAAGAAAGAGAGTGGAGGAGTAGTTAGTTTTAATAATTTTTCTTGATGTCGTTTTTTTAAATAAATGTCTTAGTTTAATTCAAAATGTTGTAATTTCAGTTTCTTTGTATCACATTTAAGTTAAAACATCTTTGTAATGTGCTTTTGATTATCAATCCAAGTTTTTATATAAGTTCCAAGTTTTATGTTTACTGTTGAGAAGTTCAGTTTCAAATTCTTATTTCCAGGCTTCTAGCAACTTATTTTTAAGTTACAACAAGTTTATTTAAGCTATTTAAAGCTTTTTGTAAGCTTATGCATCAATTTCAAGCAATATTGGATCATGGTCAACAAAAGTCAAACTAGGTGCAATTGGACTTGGTTTTGGAATTTGGGTGATGCAGAGCATTGGATGGGGTGAACTAGACTAGGTTAGAGTAGTTTTGGTTCTGGTCTTAGCCTGCAAATAAGCTGGACCTATGTGAGTTTGTATTTTATTTTTCAATTTCAATCCATTTTGCATATTATGCTTGTCTGTGTATCTGTGGTCACCATTAGTGTAAACTTGTTTATATAGTTGTATTTAGGTCATGTAAACTCAGTTTGATCATTGGAACAAGTTGGTTCAGTGTTTAGCTCATTTTAAGTTCAAATCAGTCCTAGTAAAGAGTGTTTGGATTAACTGAATTAACTGATTTAGAGAGTTGTTCAGTGTTTGAAACTTGTTGTTTCAGGTTTGTGTAACTCTTTTGAAACCATTTGAATAAGTTATTTGTGCCTGCACACTCACAAGTCAAAATTCCATGTTATGCTCAACAATTGTTTACTGTTAAGGATTTATAAGTCCAAACCTTTCATGTAGGTGTAGAATCAGTTAAGCTAGCTTATTTCAGTTTCATTTCATCTTAAAATATCATAATCAGTCCAAAAATTAGCTTCAAATCTCACATAAGTCAAACTCTTCAAAACTGTTTTAAAAGTCAAAATGTGAAATTCCAGTTTTTCACCCAACTGAGTTGAATTTTTATTGACTCATCTCTGAGCCAAATTAAGTGAAATCATGGGTTTTTAAAGTTCAATTGGTCTATTTTCTTATTAGCATTTTTGTACATTTTTGTGAATTTTTTATAAGTCTCAAACATGCTTATCAAAATGGGTTTACATGCCCTGTGCACAGGGACTTGAACTGCACAGGTTTTGTGCAGTTCTTGCAGCCCTTGCACAGAGCTCTCAAGAGCTTGTCTAGGTCTCATATTTGGTTCACAAGTTCCCACCCAGGTCTAGTGTAGGTTCCCACTTTTCATTTTCATTTTCAGCTTATTTTGAAGCTTGTGCTTAAGTCCAAACTTAGCACCCAAAACTGTTTTTTAGCTCATAAGCTCAAAACCTCAAATCTGTGCAAGTTGCTAATCAGAGGTTAAGAGCAGTTGAGACTTGTTGCATTTTAGTTCTTTTAGCATATTATAGCTTTTGTTATCAGTTGGTAGCTTATTGTGGTCTGTGGCTTATTTCTAGTGCTTATTTCTAAGCACTTTGCTTGGCAGTTTCAATTTCTTGAACACATCCCCATGTTTTTATATTTTTCCTAAATTCTTAATATTATTATAGACTTTTCTTGAATTTTTCAGATTTTTCCAAGTCAGTTTAGTATTTTTCTTGATTTAATTCAGTTTTTAGGCCTTTTTAATTAGCTTTTTATACAATTAATTAAGAAAAGTTTCAAAAAAATAATTTTTCATTTTTCTTAAGTTTAGATAAATATAAAAAGTCAAAAAAATATTTTTTCCAAATTTTTCTTAGTTAAATTTGTATTTTTAAGCAATTTAAGTAGTTTTAAATAGTTTTTAATTCCTAGAAAATAGAATAATAATCAGAAAAATACAAAAATAGTTTTGAAAATTCTCTTTTGTTATTTTAGATTTTTCTAATTCATAATTTTATTTTTCTAGCTTTATTTCATATTTTCTTGTATTTTAGGCTATTATTAAATAGTTAAAAATAGTTTTTAATTAATAATAATTAGATAAATAGTTTTAAAAATAATTTTCTTTTTCTATAAATTTTCTCATATCATTAGGTTTGTAAAAATATCAATTTCATATTTTTAGGATTAATATTGTGTAAGTTTCACATTTTCATTTGTACGTTACGTAGTTTTTAATTCAGTTTTATAAAAACATAAAATCAAAAACATCATTTTGCAAATAGTGATAGCGTTTATTTAATATTTTTTATCTTTTTAATTTTCTTTAATTTGCATTTAAGCCGTTGTAATTTATAGACTTTTTCCTTAGTTATAATAATTCACAACCTCTTTTCCGTTCAAATCTCTCGATCACTATTCGTTTGGTGATTCATTGCATAGCTCGCTGGGACATAACGACCCGGGGAAACACTATACTCCCCTGATCTTCATTGCATTGGTGTTTAAACTGTTTGAAGTTTCTTACGGTCGACCATTCACAAGTGGCCGGCTTGTGTGAGAAAACTTGACGGTTTTGCACGAATCAATATAGAAGTTAGAAATTACCAAGTAGTGGTTAATAGTTGCCTGCATACCTGCATATGAAGAGACGTGTAGGTTACAAATCTTCTTAATGAAGATTAATAACTGTTTGTATATAAAGAGACCTGTCTTTTCCTATTCATATTAATTGTAGTGTTCAATTACATGATTATGAACCATAAGCATCAAAATCTTTACATTAGACAATGTGAGTTAGGTATGGATAATAATATTCCATCTTTCTCTAACATACTCAACAATAAAATCATCATACAATCACATACAATTGTTAACAAAGATGGGAGTTACCAAAGTTACTGTGGGCTGAAGTTAATACACATTTCAGAGATAGGTAATCACACAAATCCTTTGTTGCACATTTTATTAATTTTTTTACAATAAGATTATCAATAAGAATCAAATATGTTATTGCAGAGGAACCATCCCAACAAGTTGTTACACAGACAAACCACATGCGTGGAGGTATTAAATACATAAAAATGGCTCTAAATCATATATATAAAAATATTATATATTAATTCAATATTTTAAATTATATGCAAATCACTTTCAACATCTGTGACTTTTTAGGTAGACGAAGAACAAGTGAATCAAGGATACTACCAAAACAAGCAGCCCTCACATCATCAGGTATTTCTAAAAAAAAAAATGAATTTCAGATTATGTAGATCTTGAAAATAACCAACTTATTTAAAATTTTACTACTTATTATCTTTTTAATATAGGTGTTTCTGTTTCTTATGCTAAGCTTGGACCACCATCTTATCAATGCTACAGTTGTAATGCAAACATGTGGTATGAAGAGAGAATTGATAAAGATAAAAAACCTGTGAATCCTACTTTTTCACTATGCTGCCAGGATGGTAAAGTCTTGCTACCGAAATTCAAAGAACCACCATTGCCATTAAAGACTCTCCTTGATTTCACAAATCCTACAACTACAAAATTTAGAGAAAAAATCAGAGTGTATAATGGGATGTTCACATTTACAACCTTTGGAGCAAGGATAGATCATTCAATAAATAATAGAAGGGGTGTGTATACATTTAGAATAAATGGGCAAAATTATCATCTAATTGGATCACTCCTACCTGTACAAGGAATTCAACCCAGGTATGCTCAGTTATATTTCTTTGATACACAGAATGAACCTAGGAATCGTATGAATGCTTTCATGAATAATGAAATAAATGATCAAGTGGATGAGTCCATCGTCAAAAGTTTGATTACCATGTTGGATGAATCGAGTGCAGTTGCAAAAGCATTTAGAATGGCAAGAGATTGGTGTCATTCTAATCAATCTGTAAACTTTGAATTGCGTTTACTTAGTGAGAGAAGAACATCAAAGCAGTATAACGTTCCAACTGTATCTGAAGTAGCAGCTCTGATAACTAATGATTTTGGAGATGGTATTCCTACAAAGGATATCATTGTTAATTGCAAAACAACGGGTACAACCCGAATATCATAATTGCATCCATCCTACATGGCATTGCAGTATCCTTTGTTATTCCCGTATGGAGAAGATGGATATCACGATAAGATACCATATCATTCCAATAACGATAACAACAAGACTAAACGTGGATATGTTTCAATGAAGGAATATTACGCATATTTGATTCACAGTCGAAACAACCAAGCCAACACTTTACTTAAAGGGGGCAAGTTATTCCAGCAATTTTTGGTTGACGCATACGCATCAGTTGAGGAACAAAGACTAAAATGGAATAGACATAATCAAGACACGTTACGAGTAGATCTGTATCATAATTTGTAGGACGCAGTTACAAGGGGAGACACAGATGCAGCAGGCCTTGGAAAAAGGATTGTCTTACCCTCAAGTTTTACTGGCGGACCACGTTATATGATGCAAAACTACCAAGATGCAATGGCTCTATGTCGTACTTATGGGAATCCAGATCTTTTTATCACATACACATCTAATCCAAAATGGCCAGAAATTGATGAAATGTTGGCATTTATACCAGGACAAAAAGCACATGATCGGCCAGAAATAGGGACGCGTGTTTTCAAAATGAAGCTAACTCAGCTATTAGATGATCTAACAAAAAACCATATATTTGGACCACATTGTGCAGGTAAATAATAATATAATATACAATAATTATTTACAATCTCATACTAATTTTTCAAACAACCCTTAATTTTGTTAAAATATATACTTGCAGTGGTGTATGTAATTGAATTTCAAAAACGAGGGCTCGCACACGCACATATACTCCTGTGGCTGGAAGAAGATTACAAATGCAAAACTGGAAATCAGTTAGATAATATGATATCTGCAGAACTACCATGTCCAACAAATGATCCAGAAGGCTACAAAGCCGTCAGTGAGTATATGTTGCATGGTCCATGTGGTAAAGACGCAAACTATGCTCCATGCACAATTGAAGGGAAATGTACAAAAAGTTATCCGAAATCATTCTATAAAGAAACAATGGTGGATGAAGATGGGTACCCAGTTTATCGACGAAGAGACACAAAAGTATTTGCTTTGAAAGGAAAATTTACTTATGATAACAGAAATTTCGTTCCTTACAATCGATATTTATTGTTAAAATATTAGGCACACATAAACGTTGAATGGTGCAACAGATCTAAAGCAATAAAGTACTTATTCAAGTACTTAAACAAAGGGCCAGATAGAGCAACTATTGTGGTGCAAGAGAACGTGGTGACAAACAACAATGAGGGGGGGACAAAGAATCAATGCAGTTGATGAGATCACAAACTATTTAAATTGTCGGTATTTAGCACCATGTGAGGCAATGTGGCGCCTCTTCTCTTTCGATATCCATTACTCTTATCCATCAGTCATGAAATTAAACTTCCACTTACCAAATCAAAACTCAATCACATTACGTGATTCACAGAGTTTACCAGCACTTCTTCAAAGGGAAGATATCAAGAGAACGATGTTTACAGAGTGGTTTGAGTTAAATAAACGAGATAAAGCAGCCAGAAAACTAACCTATGCTGAATTACCAACAAAATATGTGTGGCACGAACAACTGAAGATATGGAAAGAACGAAAACTGAAAAAAAGTATTGGCCGGATTTTTTACACAAGCCCAGCTTCAGGGGAGCGTTACTATCTCAGAATGTTGCTAAATGTGGTAAGAGGCCCTAAATCTTTTAAAAAGTTAATGACTGTTAACAAAAAGGTCTATGGAACTTTTAAAGAATTATGTTTCGCATACGGCCTTCTCAATGACGACAATGAATGGACACAAGCTATAACTGAAGAAAGCTTCTGGACATTAGGTCCTAAGCTACGGGACCTGTTTGTAACAATTTTGTTGTTCTGCGATGTTAGTAAACCATTAAAGCTTTGGGAAGAAACATGGGAGATTTTGTCAGAAGATATCTTACACCACAAGCGTAAAGTTTTCAACTATCCTGAGTTAGAGTTAACGGAGGAACAAATAAAAAACTACTGCTTGATAGAAATTCATCAGTTGTTAAATAGAAACGGGAGATCTTTAAAAGATTTTCCTGATCTTCCACAACCTAATCGAAACCTCCTAACTAATTTGGATAATCGTTTGATTAGAGAAGCACTCGACTTTGATTCAAAAGAAAGTAAGATTGAACATGATCAGGTGCATTCGTTATTAAACCCCGAGCAAGAATTAATATATGAGCATGTAATTGAATCAGTCCATTCTAAAAAAGGGGAGTTTTCCTTTGTTTACGGACCCGGAGGTACAGGAAAGACATTCTTATATAAAACCATAATTTCACGATTAAGATCAGAAAAGAAGACTGTGTTAGCAGTTGCATCTTCAGGTAAACCTTTCATAAAATTCTATATACTTGATTGAATAATTAACAATTACATTATTAAACTTATGACAAATTTAAAATATTTAATTAGGAATTGCGTCATTGCTACTTCCTGGAGGTAGAACCGCTCACAGTAGATTTGTTATCCCGCTTGAGCTAATGGAAAATAGCACATGTGGGATTAAACAAAATACGCACTTAGCAGAATTATTACAGCAGGTTGAGCTAATAATATGGGATGAAGCCCCTATGACTCAGAGGTATGCTTTTGAAGCGCTAGACAGAACGCTAAGGGATATATTAGGATACGAAAACAAAGAAAAAAGAGAAAAACTCTTTGGTTGGCTCACAGTGTTACTTGGAGGTGACTTCAGACAAATATTACCAGTCATCACAAAAGGCAAACGTCAAGAAGTAGTGCAAGCATGCATAAATCGTTCACATTTGTGGAAGTTTTGCAAAGTTTTCACACTGACATGCAGCATGAGAGTGAATGAAATTTCACCGGATGGTTCAATTAACTCAAGAAAGCAAGAATTCAACAGATGGGTTTTAAAGTTGGGCGATGGAAACTTGCCAGCAATAAGCAAAGCAGAGGAAGATGAGCCTACTTGGATTGAGATTCCCGAGGATTTCATTATCGAAACATGCAATGCTCCTATTGCTCAGATAGTTAAGGCAACATTTCCTGATTTTACTACTAGACAAGTTGAAGATGCATATCTCAAAGAACGAGCAATACTAACACCAAGAAATGATGACGCTGATGCTATTAACGCATACATGTTTGAACAATTAAAGGGCAAAACTATTACCTACAAGAGTGCAGATGAAGTATGCAAAGCATCAACTGATCAGTTGTATCAACAGAATTTATACCCAACAGAGTTTTTAAATTCGCTAAATTTACAAGGGATGCCACCCCACGAGCTGAATTTAAAAACAGACCTACTAATAATGCTAATCATCACTGATCTAGGCCAGTTTGTCCTACGTGCCAAAATCCTAACAGGTTCAAAGATTGGAGAAACCGTCTTAATACCAAGAATAACACTAACAAGTACACAAACACAATGGCCATTCGTAATGAAGCGGAGGCAGTTTCCAGTGAAACCATGTTACGCAATGACAATTAACAAGAGTCAAGGGCAGTCACTTACACATGTAGGCGTCTATCTGCCAACTCCCGTGTTCAGTCACGGACAACTTTATGTCGCAGCGTCCAGGGTTACAACCCCTAATGGTCTAAAGATACTTATGGTGGGAGATGAAGAAGGTGAATTCAAGGGTCGAACCCGTAATATTGTTTACAAGGAAACTTTCAACAACTTATTTTAATAATTATATTTCTGTTTGAGAACAACTCTTTGTTTAGACATATACATTCACAAAATTCAATCGTAAACTGAGATTTACTTCATACTTTCAACCAAACTTTCAAATCCATACTATCTAACAATCTAAGAACTAATATAAACCAAAGATTTCAACATAGACACACCAACTAATCCAAATGCATCCTCCTATTACAACACTAAACAAGTCAAAAATTCAAAATTCCCATATATGCCTATCAATCACAAATTTGGAAACAAGTACACTTAGTAAACCTTATTGAAGGGATTAGCCACTAAGTATCATTCATATACAAATTCAGCAAGGATGATAAATATAAAGCAATATATAATTACAACGATTTAAAACAAAATTAAAACTATAAAAAGTAAACTAACCATTCGATCATCCACTGGAAATTTGACATAAAACACAATTCCCAATTGAGGTTTCAAACAATTGTGCATCTCCAAGCATCCATCAACCCAATTCTGAGTACATGTTTTCATAAAAAAAAAAAATCTCAAACAACTACCCCTTCATAAAATCAACATATGAGACCCCCTTGCACAATCAACAAAGAAATACCAAATCCATAATAAACAGCACTTATTATAATTACCTGTACATAAATCCGGCTATCCTTTCATAACAATTGATTCCACACTCTTAATTAAACTGATAATATGCTTTAATTTCAAAAGAATATTGTGAAATTGAATATCCCCAAATTTAGATAAAAACCCTAATTTAAATCGCCTATGTTCACTATAATGTGTGTTGACTACACTATGTGTGAGAGAAAAAGCACCAACTTTTTTATATAAAATAAATTAGGAAAGAAAAAAAAAATACACCAATGAAATTAAGATTAAAAGATAATATTCATTTCTGATATAATAATAAAGATTTACATCATATTCATTATATCATCATCATTAAACAACAACTGATAATAACTTAAAACAGCAAAAGATGAACCATGATGATGAAATACACAAAAAAAAACTCCAACAAACACCTAATCATAAACTTCAAGAATGGAGATGTGATTCTCCTTTTCGGTCAACCCTTGACGAAGCTCAAGCAAGAGGGCAGTAACCACCTCCAACCTCCTACGCAGGCTGACAAGATCCTCATGCTCACATTCATAGACATCACCAACAGACTCCTCTTCATCATGATTGAGAGACCATAACTCTGCCAATCGATCAGATTTTTGTTGGATTGTGGTTTGAAGTTGATCACGTCTTTCTCCAAGAAACCTTATAAAAACTTCGTCTTCCACATGCTCATGACCATATAGAAATTTGAAAGCTTTGTGCAATTCCTGCGTTTCAGAAACATTTTTTAGTTCATTGAGTAGAGGGGTTTCATCAGCATCGGCCATTGATTGAATAATTAGGGCACAAGTATTTTTTTAGGTATAAAGTTAAGTATAAAAAACAACAACCTAATGAATAATTATAGATGAATCGAGATGGAAACCAATAGTCGTGAATCATGATTACAAAAATAAACTCATCAATTAATTTGCAGAGATGGTTTATTTTCCCATGCAGAAACATCAAATAGGTTTCATACATGAATTTAGTAATAACACATTCAACCCTTCAACTTATGATAAGAACAACTTACAAAACAAAGTGGTACTTACAAAATATAAGATACATTCACAACTTACAATACAAATAATAAAAAATTTTACCAAAAATTATACTATAGTAAATTAGATAGAACAACAATGCTTCTTATTCCAATAAACAAAATAAAAACTCATATTCTTAAATTTTTAAATAACAAAGTATAATTATTTCCCTCACCATACTAAACTATAAATATGCATACACCCGACAAAACACACAACAATTATGTGATGAACTATTAAATTCAAACTCTGCAAATAACACGGGAACCATAACAAAAGACAAAAAAATAATTCATATTCTTAAAATTTTAAAGAACAAAGTATAAATATTTCACTTAGCATACTAAACTATAAATATGCATACATAAACTGAACCTTGAATCAGTAAATCCATTCATAAACTTAATATATACATAATACATCCGTACCATTTCCATTCAAATATGATAGATTAAACAAAAGTACATAAACCTAAACACAAAACAAACAGCCAAACAATCCTATTATTCATAATCCGATCCAAAAATCTGCGATAGGCCGTGCGTAGCACGGGTTCTCAATGCCTCGTTATTATAACTTGAAACCCATCGAGTTATTGGTCATGAAGAAAGCAATTGATTTACAATAATATATCACATTTACTAGTTTTATGGGCCAGGAGAGTCTCATGTTGTGCCTCTTATTGCTCTACCTTATTCATTTTATTTACAACCGGGCAAGCATGATTTGTAGCGACAAAATTTTATATAGACACATAATTATAGTTGCAATAGGCTAAGTGTTTGATATAAATATAAAATTTAGAAATTAAAGTAGTAGGCGATTAAAACTACAAAACATAAAAGTCAAAATACTACAATATAGCCTTGGCTAGTTGGCTAAGAGTATCAACATTAGATAAACACTCATCTTCTACCGCAAATATTTTTTACCTAGTTTTATAATGCTTGAAATGGTTGTGTTACGTATAGTTGAATACTAGTTATAATACCCGTGCACGCACGGGGCTTTAGACATAAAATTTTAATTAAGTATTTATTTTACATTTGAGAGGAATTTTCAAATGCTTAGTCTTATTTTGATGCTTACCAAGGGACAAATCCCCACCATTTATTTAGTTTGATCTAATGGTGGGAATTAACCTAAGATTTAATATGTCTAAACCTAAGTCCTTGTTTTTTTCTTGTCTTTTTGTTTTTTTTCTTTCTTTCTTTCTTCTTTTGTTTTTTTTTTTTCCTTTTTTTTTTAATTATTCACGTTTTTTGTTATAATCAGGTTTTTTTTTTTTAAATAAACGTTTTTTGTTAATATTCACGTTTAATTTTTTCAAAATTCGCATTTTTTTAATATTCACGTTTTCTTTTGTTTGTTTTTTTTTAATTCACGTTATTTACGTTTTTTTTAATTCATGTTTTTTTTCTCTTCCGTTTCATACGTTTTCGTCCGTTTCAATACGTTTTAATCTATTTTTCATCCGTTTTCATACGTTTTCGTCCGATTTCATACGTTTTTGTCCGTTTTCATAAATTTTTGTCCGTTTTCATACGTTTTCACCTGTTTTCTTACGTTTTCTTCCATTATTCATACGTTTTCGTCCGTTTTCATACGTGTTTTTACGTTTTCATACATATTCGTTCGTTTTCGTCCGTTTTCATACGTTTTCATCCGTTATTAAATGTTTTCGGCCGTTTTTAAACGTTTTCATACGTTTCTGAATAGTACAAGTGAGATTCTGAAATATCACAAATGATACTGTGAATATCGCAAGTGATGTTATGTGATATTCTGAATGCCACAAGTGATTTTTTGAATATAACAAGTGATTTTCAACTAATGTTTTGTAACATGAAAATCATACGTGATATTCAAAATATCACACAGTGATATCAAGAAAATCACAAGTGATATTGATAATATCGCAAAGTGATATTCATACTATCGCAAAGTGATATTCTGAATATCGCAAACTCATATTCAAAATATCACAAAATGATATTCAGAATATCACAGAGTGATATTCACAAAATCACAAGTGATATTCAGAATATCACAACGTGATATTCAGAATATTACAACGTGATATTCAGAAAATCACAAAGTGATATTAACAAAATATCACTTGTGTTTTTCAGAATATCACAAAGTGATATTCAGATAATCACAAGTGATATTCTGAATATCACAGAAATCACTTGTGATAGTCAGAAACGTATGAAAATGAACGAAAACTTAAGAAAATGGACGAAAACGTAAGAATACGGACGAATTCGTATGAAAGAGTTAAAACACGTATGAAAAATGGACGAAAATGAAAGAAAAATGATGAAAACGGGCGAAAACGTAAGAAAACGGATAAGAACGTATGAAAACAGATGAAATCGAAGAAAAAAAACACGAATAAAAAACGAAAAAAAAAAAAAAAAAAAAAAAAAAAAAAAAAAAAAAAAAAAAAAAAAAAAAACGTAATTAAGAAAAAACGTGAATAAGAAAAAAAAAACAAAAAAAAGTGAATAAAAAAGAAAGACAAAAAGATAAGAAAAAAAACATAGACTTAGGTTTATCTACTAAATCTTAGGTTAATTCCCACCATTAGATCAAACTAGATGGATGGTGAGGATTTGTCCCTTGGTAAGCATGAATTTTTGGGTAAGCAAAATAAAGTGCCTCTACTTTAAAGTATGTTATGTTTTTTAAATGTAAACATTTTTTACTTAGTTTTTAGAGTATTATCCAAATGGATTAGTATGATATGACATTTGGTGTTGATACGACATCGGTTCTTACTACTTCATGTCGAGCAGCCACTCTTAAGTCACTATCTTGTAACTTAGCTTTGCTTTTCAATCAGCTCGTATAACATCACAAAACAATGGCAGGGTGCATAATATATAATTAGCAAATGTTCTGACATAAAAATAATTAAAAACACCTTGAAATCTTGATTAGAAAAGGTCATCATATCGTGCAGATATAACCTAATAAAACTATTAAATTTAGCAATCAAATGCTGACGAAGTTAATATATTTATGCACAATAGGTAGATCAAAGTAACTTGGATCGACTACACTTCTTGTCTTTCTTCTTAGAATTTCATTTAAACCTTATTACAACAATAGACTAAAATCTTTCTATAAAATATATTTATGAGAATTGGCGAATAAACATTATGGGTGACTGCACCCATTTGAGCTGATTTCATCCGAGAGCAATTACAGCAATTTAGCATTCCAAAACATTGATGTACTCAATTCTCTATGGATGTACATCTAATATAGCTTGTCTTCTAGCCTGATCCGGTGTTTCTACATAAACAATTACTATTTCCAACACGAAAGTATGCCTTTATAAATATGTGTTACTATTGTGAGAATGATAAAATACCTTTACTAATAGAAGATTGTGAGTCTTTTGGCGAACTTGAAGCTGGCCATCATGATGTGATCATGATTAAGTGAGGATCGAGCAGAAGGAACCTGTCTCCAAGAAACCAAATTGAATTAGTATAAACATACAGAAATGCCAGTTAGCCACTTACTAACGAATGGGTAGATTTGGGTTTTCTAATTACCAATAATTCAAACGTGTAAAATATAAAATAGCTTTAAATGAAAACGGGTCAAACATTCAAAAGTCTAAAAGTGTCTTTCTAATGTATAAATCTCCTATTATCATTTATTGAAAAATTATATTATTATAAATAGCACATTGTACAAAAAGTTTTTGTGTTAACCCATCACACTCTATTTTGATGCATGTATTAGAATTCCCCGTTTTGACCCCTTATCTAACCTACGTGCCTCGTGCATTTTTCTGCGTCTATAAACATCTTATAGTAACAATGTGTAGAAAGGGAGTAGTAAGAAGAGACTTGCCTCTTTACATGAACAACATGCTTTTCCTTTGCAAATGAAAGGGTCTTATGGTCTTCGGCTTCAACATGAGTGAAACCAGATGCAACACCACCAGTTTGAGGTATAACGCATGGTTTAAACTTTAAAGTAAGAACGAAACCTCTTTATTTCATGTCCTTGTACTTCACGATACTGAACAACACATCCTCCGCGAGTTGCATCAAGTTAAATACTCTTTATGGCCGCAATCCAGCTTCATCCTCTTCCCTTAATCCACAATGATTATAAACTATAAAAATTATATGTTTCTTTGAGCTCACTTTAAAAATACACAGTTGAAGAAATTCCTTATTGGTGGCTATCCAAAAATGCACACACAGGGTTCATATTCTATCACTTCTCCACACAAATAAATTAAGCAAAAAAGCATGAAACATTATATAAATTGTCAGTACATCCTAAATCTTTTTCACCCAATACTACACAGGCCCAGCCTTGTTAAACCGTCACATTTACTAACGTGCATTAATTGAATATTGCTATTTGTATATGCAAATTACAGATTTCTAAATTTAACACAACAATACAAACAATGGGACATGGAGTATCATCATTACACTCCAACAATACAGAAGCCGCCTAAAACTTTATGATAATTGTCAAAACAAATACTAAAAATGCATACATGAAGCGTTTTTATGATTTGCACAAATATGAAGCACATGGCCAGAACTTGCTGTGAAGTCTGGATTCCCATTATACCAACAAAAAAATTCTTTGACAGAGTGAACACCCTTAACCTCCTGCACCAAGTACATGAAATAGTATTTAAATTGCAACTTTCTACAACCTCACAACATGTACGCTTCTCCTACATCCTCATGGCACGTGATCTAGGATAGCATAAGTGCATATGTATAGTTTAAATATCAAGTAAAATGAATGTAATTATACATAAAAGAATGGCTGACTAAGTGAGACAAATATAAAATGATGTACACACATATATAGTTGGTTGGCTTGGGTTTCTAGGTGACGATAATTGGGTGCAATTTCAATTATTATTTACGAAGCGGTTAATAGTTTTAGATTGTAAATGTGTTTTCATGCCAACATTAGCCAAAATATATGTAGTTTTTTTTTATAATCAGGTTCGATGTTGCCTCTAGCACCTTATTATCTGATTATATTAAAAAGCATAAGCAACTTATATAAGAACCCATCTCACTATTGAGATATAAACATACTTACATATCTATACCTTCAATCTTCTTATTATCTCTGAACTTAAGTCACAATAGTCACTTCTAAAGCGTACAACAAACACCCGTTTGAACATCAATGTTGATGTGTACTTTCAATATCGTGATTAAGATTCAATGATGTCTATTTAAATGTAAATGCCTAATATCTATCAAAATATGTGCATTTGTTAGTGGCAAGAATTATTGCAAAACTGTAAAAGGGAGATATAACTAATAGCGACACACGGTACCATACAAAGATGAAAGATCCAAAGCAATCACGGATAGTTTGGCTTGAATCCCTCGGTAGATACATGTGATGGTGTCGAACTCTGAACCGCATAGCTACATAATTCGAAAGAAGATGACTTTATCTTAGAACTTGATCCTTTATAACTGCATAATCAATCAAGAATTCGCAATTGCTGATGCACTATGTCACCACTATCAACGAATTTCTGGAATTGGCATCCTTACTATGCCTTGCTATTTCCTCAGTCCGCCTTTTAATTTTCAGTATGCCTTGCAAACATTGCGAGTGTTGGTTACTTCTACTCATGTTATCAAACGAATTCAGCAACACGTGGTTTATACCTGGCACAGCGATATCAGTGTTCATCTTTACCCATACCTGCAACTGGCATGCTGGTCAAAAGAACAGAAAATATTGAATACAGATAGTGCAAGAATATTATTGTTACTAAGAATATAGATTAACTCACCATTTAGAAAGAGTGCAGTTGTTTGGTTGAATAAGTAGCTGCTGCAACCAATATAAGACAGTAAGAACTAACACAGGAACAACCAATATAAGTATCCAAAAACAAATATACTTGCATGTACATGCATTTTTGCTTCCAACATTGCTTGACGTACATCAAGTCCTGCGCTGAAATAGCCGGCTGAAAAATCACATTCCATAAGCAAAGAACAATTGTCAATTTCACTCGAGGAAAGTAGCTAACAAAAAAAGAAAGAGCTGTAACAACTGTACTCTATCATTATTTATCCACAGAATTAGAGTTACGCATGTTATAAAAAATCTCGCAGTTCAGAACACAGTTCTATAAAAAGTTTCTCCAAAGTTGGCTTTCCGGTGATAGTATGATATAGTATAAAAATAATCTCAAAAAAGGTTTCCGGTATGGTTATAGACAGCAAAATGAAACAACTTTGACTTTCTTGCATAACGGAAAGACACAGATAAATGATTATGCAGAGGCAAAAGAAAGACTAAAACATCCCAAAAAACGTATCAAAAGAAGTCGACTCAGATCTTCTTTTGAAAGGGTGTGTGGTCGTCGACTCGGATCTTCTTTTGAAAGCGTGTGTGGTCGTCGACTCGGATCTTCTTTTGAAAGCGTGTGTGGTCGAAGTGATCACACTTACATATACTACTATAAACTACAGTAATAAGTATATCACACTTACATATCAGTATATCACACTTACATATAATAAGTATAAAATTTAAAACATAGGCCTACTGAAACCATGTCACTTGAGGATGCTTCCTACATATCAGTATATCACACTTACATATACTACTATAAACTAATAAGCTAATCCAAATTCTAGAAGCAGGGTATATAAATTGAACATCAAAACTAAATCAAATAGTTGAACTTCTCAACTTGTTAAAGCTAATCCAAACACTTAATATATGTTTATGTGCTTATAATATATAAGTCATAAAGTCCTTATATAAAACAAACATAAACCCAATTGATACACTTAACCAAACACCCCTTAAAAGGTAAAGTACACTTTCAGATATGGATGCCATCAACTTCATTGCGGTTATCATGTGTTTTCTAGATATTATAACATGACTCTTCTAATATCTATCGTGAACTTTCTAGTGTTAGCAATATATCATGGTTGTGCATGTTTTGGCGAGGTCTTATCAATTAAAAAAATCGTTTAATTTTCGTTTCTCCTTCTCTGATTCAACTTTCTAACACGACTAACAAAATACAATAGGTTAAAAAACCTTAGATAAATTGATCCGTCAAACTATATACGACACAGATGTTTACTATAGCTTTCCCCTGATGTTTATTTTCACAGTTTTGACAAATGCGACACAATCTTTTAATATAGATTCGACTATAGAATTTCTTTTATTTGATTTGATGGAATTAAAGTTTTTCATGATTAGCTGGAATCAGTTCAAGCTATGTTTCAAAAATAACGAATCGTACCGATTTTTACATTTGAACATACATGAATACAGATGCTCAGTAGCAGCTTGGTATTGGCAGGCAGAATTGTGATTATGCAAGGAAAGGCAAAACCAAACTGAAATTTTTATTTAAGTTAGAATTATATTGCCTCCAGTAGACTATTAAAGGGGCATGAGAAGAAATCTTACATAAGGGAAAAGGAGTTAAAACAGATCAATTATGCAGCTTAAATTAAATATAACATGACATACATTTAACCCCGGTAAATTACGCCAGGCCTAATAAATTATGTTATATGTAAGCACTTCTATTTTGAAGTGCCGTCTTTAAAGAAGCTCTCTAGCTAGAAGCATTTTGAGAAATTACTTGCATACATCTTTTAAACTTTTCTTGCCTCTCTAGCTAGAAGCACTTCTATTTTGAAGTGCCGTCGTTAAAGAAGCTCTCTAGCTAGAAGCATTTCTATTGTTGTTGTTGTTGTTGGTATCTTGCTAATAGTATTAAAGCTTTTGCCAGGGGTTCCACATAAAAAGATTGTGTAACTATAAATTTCAATTAATGAAGAGACTCGATATGTATTTGGCATAAATAAGAAAAAGAAAGTATGACATTTATACTTTGTGAAGACTACTAAATGATGTCTTTAGTGACAAAATAAATGTGGTCAATTTTACTTGCACCAATTAAGTGACCTGGTGCATGAACCTAAATCGGAACCCCTAAATCCCTAAATCGAAACAATCATCATCAAAATCATCATCTAAACCCATAAATCTACCAAAACCTAATTAATACTAAAACATATATAATACTAATTCATAACATAATTGAACATCACAAATTCATATATAATTCATAAATCAACAAAATTCCCATCGATTCATACCTTTACGAACTGAGGGATTTGTGTCTTGTGAAATATGTTCTTCGTCCGTGAAATATGTCTTGTGTTTGTGTTTTGCCTTTTGGTCTATGATTTTAGGTTTTCGTTCTGTGAATGTAGTGATAAGCTTCTGAACCTAGTTTCCGGTTTTGTTTTTATGAAGTTACAGTTGCAACCTTTATAATTAAACAATTCCTTTCTAACCCATGTGTTTGCACGGTTTTTTTATAAATCAATTGTGTAGGACGTTTTTTGTTTAATGTTGACCAAATTGGATTCAATTTTGACTTTTAATTGCCCAATCATATCGCTCGATGTTGCTTAAGTGGCAAAATTGAGCTTTTTTATTGGTCCTATAAAGAATGAGTTTTCAAAGTCACTCCGAAATGATGTAATTCCTTTATCTATACTACATAAAATGGAAAAACAGTCAAAGTGGAAAAGTGGAAAAGTGAAAAAGTTTAATGGTCAAATGAGAGAGAAATATATTTGTATAATTAATACTCTTATTAAAACACCTCATTACTTAAAAGTACAATAATTTATTCACATTGTACAACCAATTAAAAGCATATCTACCAAATTAAAAACAACCAATTAAAACACCCCTTATTAAAAAGTACAATAAAATTTTCACAATGTACAATTTAAACAAGCTACAACATAATTCTAAATATAAAATAATTAAACAAACTAATTAATGTTATTTTTAAAACACCCTAAAATGAAAAGTACATGTTATTATACACAATATACAAATTAATAAAACACACAAAGCTTCATACAAGCTAACAAGTTGATGGTACATATAGTTTTAAAAATCGGACCGGGCCAACGGGTTCAACCGGAAACCGGTGTCGCCATCGGTTCGGCTAACCAATAGCAGCCATCCGGAAACGAACTAGAGAGGACCCGTTAAAACCGATACAAACTGGTGAATCAGGTCTCATCGAAATCTATTTCTCCGGTTAATAGTCACAGGGTACTCGCCGCCGCAACGCGCGGGTACCCTGCTATATTATATATAAAAGAAAAACCAAAAAGTAAAAAGTAAAAATTTGAAACTATTAACACATATTGAAAACCGGGTTGACACAGTACGCTTCAAATCCAGTGGGTTGACCCTGTTTAATTTGACCCGTTTTGACCCAACATGTCATATTGACTCGGTTTAAATCGACCCGTTTTTCGACGGGAACGGTTCAACCGGTTGAACCACCCGGGTCGAACCGGGCTTCAAAACGTTATGTTTAATCCCCAAATCTTCAAACTTTTTTTATTTTTCGTTTAGAACCCATAAATGTTTTTTAACACAAAACGATCTGTCGCTATATAAATATATTATCTATAAGTTTTTCTTCAAAAACAATTATAATGTTTTACAATTATGAGAAAATATGTGCCCGTTAGTGCACATTTAACTTTTCGATATGCTAAATACGCTCATTTAAAAAAAAGATGGGGCTAAATGTGCCCAAATCTTTTACAAAATAGCCAAAATTAGCCAATTTTTATTTTATTTTGGGCTAATCACAATGTACAAAATTAGCCAAATCTTTTACAAAATAGCCAAAATTAGCCAATTTTTATTTTATTTTGGGCTAATCATATTCACGCTAATTTTAGTCACCATTGATCCCATCCTTGTTAGTTTTTACGCAACAAGTAACGTGTGTTGTTAGTTTTTATCCTATAACTGATGTAATGTTTACTTTCATTTTCATTAAATGATTTTATATGTTGTTTGATAGATGTTAAGAATTTTGTCTAGACTTTAATTATCGTATAGTACAATCGTTTGCAATTGCATTTTCATCGGTTCACGTTCTATTTTAAACGCTACACAAAACACTCACCACAATATCACAAATCATTAATTATCTGACGCTAGAAACAGCTGACGCTAGGCGCGGGTACTCGTCTAGTTATATATAAAAGATGCATATCATATATGAAAGTTAATTAAATGTGATTATTGAATGATTAAAGAGAAAATCCAAATTTAAAAACCAAACTCAAATTTTTATGACAAATAAAACAACGATAACAAGTTTGAAATCACTCCACTATAATGTTAGTTGTCTTATAAATGCTTTCCAAATTTGTATTTATCCATAGTAAATTGCCACCCTACTAAAATTAAACATTAAATATAAGTCTTTTTGGTATAACACATTACTTATATTTTAAGTTTTTAAGTTTTAAGCAAAGTTGTTTTCTGTTTACAGTATATGTAACTAGACAAGTATCCGTGTATAGCAACGAAATTTTATAGCGGCAAGTTTTTATAGTTGCGTAGTTATTCATGTTCATCAACTATACAAAAATGAAGTCAATAGTGATTACTTGATTATTAGCATTCAGAACCATTGGAATAGACAGGTTTGTTTCTTAAAGGAAAAATTGCATAAAAAGTCATCATACTTGACACTCTTTGTCATTGTGTGTAGCGAACTATATTTTTTATCATTGTGACACAAACCTTTTTATATCGTGCTATTGTGTGTATCGGTGACTTGTTTTACATGTTAGAGCCGGTCATGTTAACGATCGTTAATTTTTTTATTGCACCGTTAGTCCTTTTCGTCTGTTTTTAACGACCGTTATTATATTATTGCACCGTTAGTCATTTTCGCCCATTTTTTATACGTTTTCGTCTGTTTTTACACTTTTTCGTCCGTTTTTGCACGGTTTCGTCCGTTTTTAGACGTTTTTGCACGGTTTCGTCCGTTTTTACACGTTTTCGTCCGTTTTTACACGTTTTTTTCGTTTTTGTTTGTTTTTGCACGGTTTCGTCCATTTTTACACGTTTTCGTCCGTTTTTACACGTTTTTGTTTGTTTTTGCACATTTTTTACACGTTCTCGTCCGTTTTACACATTTTTTTCGTTTTTACACGTTTTTGCACGGTTTCGTCTGTTTTTACACGTTTTCGTCCGTTTTTACACGTTTTTGTTCGTTTTTGCAAGTTTTTTACACGTTTTCGTCCGTTTTACACGTTTTTTTCGTTTTTACACGTTTTTGCACGGTTTCGTCCGTTTTTACACGTTTTCGTCCGTCTTTACACGTTTTTTTGTTTTTGCACGGTTTCGTCCGTTTTTACACGTTTTTGTTCGTTTTTGCACATTTTTTTACACGTTTTTTTTCTTTTTTACACGTTTCTGCACGGTTTCGTCCGTTTTTACACGTTTCTGTTCGTTTTTGCACCCTTTTTTACACGTTTTCGTCCGTTTTACACATTTTTTTCGTTCTTACAAGTTTTTGCACGGTTTCGTCCGTTTTTACACGTTTTCGTCCGTTTTTACACGTTTTTGTTCGTTTTTGCACGTTTTTTACACGTTTTCGTCCGTTTTACACGTTTTTTTCGTTTTTACACGCTTTTGCACGGTTTCGTCCGTTTTTACACGTTTTTGTCCGTTTTTACACGTTTTTGCACGTTTTTTTACGCGTTTTCGTCCGTTTTACACATTTTTTTCGGTTTTACACGTTTTTGAACGGTTTCGTCTGTTTTTACACGTTTTCGTCCGTTTTTACACGTTTTTGCACGGTTTCGTTCGTTTTTACACGTTTTCGTCCGTTTTTACACGTTTTTTTTGTTTTTACATGTTTTTGTTCGTTTTTGCACGGTTTCGTCCGTTTTTACAAGTTTTCGTTCGTTTTTGCACGTTTTTACACGGTTTTGCTCGTTTTTACACGTTTTCATTCGTTTTACACGTTTTTGTTCTTTTCTACACGTTTTCATTCGTGTGAAAACGGACGAAACCGTGCAAAAACGAATAAAAACGTGTAAAAACGGACGAAAACGTGTAAATACCGACGAAAACGTGTAAAAACGAAAACAAACGTGTAAAACGGACGAAAACGTGTAAAAACGGACGAAACCGTGCAAGGACGTGTAAAAACAAAAAAATACGTGTAAAACGGATGAAAACGTGTACAAAAACGAACAAAAACGGACGAAAACGTGTAAAAACGGAAGAAACCGTGAAAAAACGTGTAAAAACGAAAAAGAACATGTAAAACGGACGAAAACGTGTAAAAAAACGTGCAAAAACGAACAAAAACGTGTAAAAACGGACGAAACCGTGCAAAAACATGTAAAACGGACGAAAACGTGTAAAAAAGGTGCAAAAACGAACAAAAACGTGTAAAAACGGACGAAACCATGCATAAACAAAAAAAAACGAAAAAAAACGTGTAAAACAGACGAAAACGTGTAAAAAAAGTGCAAAAACGTGTAAAAACGGACGAAAACGTGTAAAAAACGTGCGAAAATGACTAACGGTGCAATAATATAATAACGGTCGTTAAAAACAGACGAAAGGGACTAACGGTGCAATAAAAAAATTAACGGTTGTTAACATGACCGGCTCCAACAGGTAAAACAAGTCACCGATACACACAATAGCACGATCTAAAAAGGTTTGTGTCACAATGATAAAAAAAATAGTTCGCTACATACAATGACAAAGAGTGTCAAGTATGATGACTTTTTATGCAATTTTCCCTTTCTTAAACTCAACATACCTGCAAAAATATATGGAAAAACACTACAGTTAACATTAAATAGTGGATTGAACACTTTGTCTACCAGTTATAGTGGTCTTTTAGTATTTTGGGCAGCTTATATTGTTTTGTTAGCTCCGTTTAACGAACTAGATAATATCAACTTTATTAAGGTTATGTTTGGCGACATGTAGCAGTAGCAGTAAGTAGTAAGCAGTAAGCAGTAAGCTATAGTTGTTTGTTTAAAAAATGTGTTTGGTAACGTAGCTGTAGCAGTAACTATAAATTGTAAAATTACGAAAAAGGTCATATACATATTAAAATAAAATAAATGATTAAACAAATGAGGGTATATATGTAATTTCATAAACTAAACGCTTGGAGCAACTGTGGAATGCTTAATCAAGAAGCATTTAGATTGGAGCGATAAGACAATATTCTAATGCTTGTTGAGGTGTTGCCAAACAGGCTTTTCATCTATAATGCTTACCGCTTGTCGCTTGTCGCTCCTAAACGCTTCCAAATGCTTGTTGCCAAACATGACCTAAGAGGGTGTTTGGTTGTGCGTTTTGGAGAGATTATATCTATACTATTTATAATAAAGGAATGAATCTCTCTCTTCATAGTCTTAAAATTAAGACTTACAAAATATAAAGCCTATTGTACAATACACAATGCACGATTAATAATCTTTCTCATCAATCTTAATTTTAAGACTTACAAGTCTTAAAGCTTAATGTACAAAATACAAAACAGTATTAATGTGGTCAAGATATTTAATATAGTCAATTATTTAACAGGTCAATAAATACAATTAATGCAGTTATTAAAACACCCCTTACACAAGAAATACAAATTATCAAGCATATTGTACAACCAACTTAAACACAATTCGTGCATTAAATGTCACTAACACAAATAATAAAGCACATTATACAATTATACAAATATTCAAGCCCGAACGGACAACGGACCAAATGTGCCCAAGCCCGAATGGGTATAGTCCAAACGGGGTCGAGCCCGAAAGGGCACGGGGCCAAACGGGGTCGAGCTCGAACGAGAACGGGCCAAACGGGCTCGAGCCCGAACGGGCACGGACTAAATAAAATTTTTGATCCCCGTAAATTTGTTGTAAAAAAGAATATAATAAACTAAAATACATGATTCAACAAAAAAATTTATTTCAGGGGAACGGGCGGGTACCCTGCTAGTATGTGTATAATACTTTTATGACTTGATCACTAATTTTTCTATCAAATCTTGGAAAACACTTGATTTAGTACAGCTTCTTACATGACAGTTGCAAGCTCATGCGTTTCTTTTTCTATTAAGACGTTACACAATATTATCGAGATCATTGATCTAAAAAGCGTTATCAGAGTTAGACGGTTGAGTGGCCAAGTACATATTTCCTTAAAAACACACTGTTCGCTTATCGTGAATGACTCGCATCAGCATTATCCATATCTTCTTTCTCATTAACGGATTTGCCTCTGGAAAAGACGATGGACATCATGCTGGGTTACAAACAGGATTTGTAGCTGGTGAGGAGTTGGGATCTTACAGAGGCTGCATTGATGTTTGGAACTCTGTGATTCGAGCTGAACCAGCATGGTTTTATGACTTTTATCATGCATTGAGCCGAATGAGAAAGATAACTCTACTACAGGATCTCGAGGGAATGCAAAGAGAGTAAGCAGGGATCTATAAAATGTTGTAAGAACACTCTGCTACATACTTGTGCATAGTTGAACCAAAGTAGAATACTAGAAACTCCTACTTTTAACTGTTTGGATGAAAAATTCAAAAACTGGTTATTACTATCTCAGATTCTCAGACATTAAAACCTGAAAATAAGAGATCCAAACAAATTTCATAACCAGGATTGTTATAAAAACTAGTATTTAGTTATTTCTGTACTCTAGTTATTCTAAAATTCTGTTAAGGTTATCAGCATTGTAGAAAAAAACTATTTAGTTAATTCTGCACTCTAGTTATTCTGAAGTTCTGTTGAGGTTATCGTTCGTTAACATTGTGGTTCTCAAGATCTTGTCAATTGTCAACGGCTCACTTTTGAACCAATTTTAAAGTTTATCTTCCTCGATGTGACGTTTTGTATAGGTGATTCTAGTTGATCTTTCAACAAGTCAAGATCTGGGAATCATTGAACTTTCTCATATCTCCAGAGAAAAGCACATTTCTGCGAGATCATGAATCTTCAGACATCCTATGTATCTTTAGGTATCACAACACCAAGGGTTAAGAGGGATAAAGGTTAATGCATGTTGTTAGCCTTTTGAGGCTACATATTGTATTCAATCATATCAAAAACCAAATGACATTAAATCCTCTATAACACACACACACACATAAAGGTTAGTCGCATAAACAGTACATACCATCTCGATGACACGACATGGTAGTAAGATACTATCTCGTGTCGCATCATCAAATGGATTAAATGCCAACGGACAGTAAGATGGATTATAGATATGATTGCGAGAAGAAAGAAAATGTTTGAGTTTATAATGATCTGCCAAAAACATAATAATAACATCAACAACAATTTCCCTTTTCTACTAACAAAAGAGAAGATTACGCAAAAGAAATCTGCTTCCTTTAAGCCCTAATGTTAAATTTTGGTTTTCATTGTTATTTTTTCTTCTATTCACAAGCTAACTTGGTGTCAAAGCTGCTTAAACAGATAGCAAAAGCTTGAAATGCAGATAAAGGGTACCGATAATCCATCGTGAACATATCTTTCCCAACTTTGCCAAACTGCAGTATCACTTTGTCATGCTCCGATTGAGCTGGCTGAGTAGTTCCTGCAGACGATGATGGTGCCGCCACCACTGCAGGTGGCGGTTGGGCGGCAATAAGCTGGAAGTTCTTCACAGAAGCAATCGTCACACGCCCCTTAAAATTTAAACACCAACATTGCAACTGTTCATGCCACCTAGGCGCCTTGTTTTTCAGCACCAAGGGCAATTTTGACTTTTCACTTTCGGGAACATCACGCGATATGGCAGCACCAACAATTTCAGAAAACCTCGAGCTGCTGAATTCAGTGTTGGAGAAGGAAATGCTGCGGAAAGAGTCCTCAAGTGAGCGGGGAGGAAGGAGGTCCTCTGGCTGACCTGGCACAGAGCCACCGGGCTCGAGTGCTGAGGTGGGAATCGAATGCATGATGCAGTGCATCCTACGTGGGCCCCGTGTACCAAGCACATTAAGCTCATAGGTGATATGTGCAATGCTGTAATTCCCATTTGGAACTTTTGGCGAGACCTTCTTGGAATAAAACCTTCTGCTAGATCGGCCTGGTGCAGGGGCAAGGGCTCCAGACGGTGGAGGTTGTGTGTCATATATTATAAATTTTGTTCCGAGAAAATTAGATCTGAAAGAAACGAGCAATTAAATTAAAGGGAAAATTTCAACACATAACTTATAAATGTATTTCAGATTTTCTTCTAGCTCTAATGGGTCAAATAAAAAATAGTAAAAATGAAAGGGGTCAAAATCGGGATGAACGGGCAGAAAGTGTATTTCTAGCGCCTAAAATATCCTATATTATGTTATGCAAAAAACATTTGTGCTACTTGAGATAATAATATTCACATCTGACACATAAATTGTTCATAAAAAAGCTAAAAGGATTTTTGATGGGTCAACCCAACCCGGCCCATGCAAAAATTACCCATTTTGACCCATTACCCAATCCTGCCAACATGTCAATAAGCGCAATTTTCTGTTGCTAAACATAACTATAGGAAGATGTTTTTGATCATATCAAGCTTTATACCTGAGTTTGCCAATATAAGTATCGCTTGATCTAGAAATATTATCGGCATCCATGGAGATAACATACTCGGTGTAAGTAGTTCTCCTAGTCCTTTTAGCAGAAAGCAGAAACTTGCCATTTTCAACTAGCAACGCTGCTGCAAATCCAAATTTAAACAGAATTTAAGAAACACAATATCTCATGAAAACAAAACCGGCCCCTATATACAGCAGATATAGAATTTCAACCACTCACCTGGGCTAAGACACAGGAAAAGATGATACGTCAAGTTCGATTTATCCCGCTTGATAAAACATTGAATAGTAGTGTCACGAGGTCCTGGCTGAAAATGTAATGAACGACTATTAAAAACTAATTTCAGAAGTCCGTGTGTACAAATTATAGGTTTTTTTTTTTTTTTTTTTTTTGCATAGAGTACCAACATGCTTTTTTATTAAAAACTAATTTCAGAAGTCCGGAGTACTATTTTTGTACAGTTAAGTACATAACTACAAGATTGTTTTGTGTCCAGTTTATGTCATTTTGGAACCCGTAATCTTAAAAGAGTTTTTATACACGCGTTTCATATTATTTCTTACTAAAATATTACATTTTATTTATGAGGCAGTTTTTTAGAAGTTTTTGATTTCCAAACGACCAAAAACGGGACACAGGAGTATAATTACTAAATCCTGCAAATAAAGAAATAAAAATATATTGAATAAACACCTGCTTCAAGGAAACGGGGAAAGTAATCTTCCCGCATGATTCCGGAGTTGTAACAATCTCTTTACACATACTCCTCCAAGATTTACAAACAGCAGCACACGCAACTACGTGTCTTCTAGCAGGCCAAGTGCTTTCACTCTCTTCTAACCTCTTAATCACGTCATAGAGGAGCTCAGGAGGTAAATTAGCCCACCGACTAGTTTGAATCACAAGATGAGCAAGATTGTCATTCAGATCATTTACTGATCCTTGAGATTTGCCTCTACTATGAAGACCCGAAAGCTTTATATCAAAACTACGCCTCGATAAGCTCCCAAATCCATCCCTTACGTCACGAACTATGCTACGGAACGACATTTACAAACAAGAAATACAACAGATATTCTTTTGGTGAAGATCACAAGGAATTTGACATTGAATCTTGCTGCAAAAATAATTAAAAATTTGGAATCAGAATGTAGTGAGAGGGGATCAATAGCATATGAAAGAAAAAGTGAAGAAAAGTAAAGAGATGAGCAGAAAAGACAGCTTCACATGGGGTTAAAGAGGACTAAATTGCATACCTTTATCAATGAATGACTGGCTTTCTTTTTCATTTTTAAAACATACTTTCAAGTTTCAATCTAAAGTAAAGCTCAATTTATGGAACTAATTAGTGATAGAATCCTAAGATGTCATCCTAGCCTAAAGATCAAGGGCTCCTTATTTGGTTTTCCACTTCGCAAAGTTTTGAGTTTTGTAGCTTTAACCTTACTAAAAATGGCAAAAATATTTATGAAAAAGCATAAAAACTCACTCCCAATCACATAAACTTTGTGAACATAACCATTTACAGAATGAAAAATTTTAGGGGGTGTTTGGGATGCTTATTTAAACAGTTTAAGGTCATCCTTATAAAGCAGATAGCCAGCTTATCTGAAACAACTTATTACACCTTAAAGTTTAAGTCATAATTTTGGATCCATCAAGAATTCAAGATAATTAATTTGAAATTAGCAATCTCAAACTATGTATCTCAAAACATTTTAAGCACTTTCTTTCATTGCAAACACACAAAACTGCTTATATGCTTCCCAAAAAACATAATAAGCAGCTAACCCAAAAAAATTTAATTTTTTTTTTCTAATTCTTACTTTACAAAAATGAGAATCAACCATAAGCATATTCTTTATACCACTTTAATTCTCATCTTCTCCAAATGATAGAACAAAAATATGAACTTTAAAAACAAAAACATTCAAAGATCTCATAAACCAACTTGATCTAACAAACCCATAATCAAAAACATAAAAATTTACCATCTTTAACTATCTTCCTCACCTTAGATCCATATCGGGTACAAAAAAAATAATAAACCAAAAGAATACTAAACATAACAAGATCACAGATCTATAAAAAGCCATACCTTAAAAGAACATGAAATCTTGAACATGTACAGATTTAGCAAGTCAACAAAAGTACAACCAAAAAAAAAAACCAAACTCAAAACACTTTCATCGGACTTGAACTAAAACATTAAATCCAGCTCAACTAAAAAGTAGGCAGTAACAAAAAAGTCTTTGGTTATTTAAATATATTGTGTTTTTAAATTTATAAAAGTTAGTGTATATTTAATGTAAGTTTTAATAATAGAAAATAGGGTGTGATATAAGCAGTTGTATTTATTTAATACCGACGGCTAACATATCACATATGCATATCCGTATCAAAGTAAAATACATTTAAGTTTTTAGGAAAATATTTTATATTGATTGTAGCACATATATGTGTTGAAAAATATATTATGAATTTTACGAGGAATAAATAGAAATAGAAGATAGAATAGGTTGGTGGTGTCATTTTGGCTATTTACTTGCTTCAGTGGGCACTTTAATTATGACACCAACAATCAACAAATGACTTAAATGCACCTCTTTGGATATTATACATATCCAACAATCAACAAATGACTAAATGGATGAGATATAGATTAGGCGAGACGGCCAATTCATGTTTGTTATATTTACCTTTTTCTTGTCTAACTTCATACTGTATTAAGATTTGTGTAACTTTAAATTATTCATGTGTGATGATATTCACTAAATAAAGGGGCGGGTAAATTGATATCCTTTAAATATTATTTTGAAAGAAAAATTTGTTAAATAAATCATTGATTTGTTATTAAACTAAAATATGTTTAAAAGAACTAGTTGGATACCCGCGCACAGCGGCGGCGATAAATATAGTTATATAATAAATATAGTAAATGAATTGCTAACCCAACTCTCCCCGCAATTCCCTACCCGCTTAGTGAATTCATTTCACAACACTCCAAATATATATTTGTTAGTTGTATGTGTTTGTTTGAGTTTTTCGTATCTTTCCTTTGACATCATTATTCCCGCATATAAAAAATACTTTCACAATCTCTTACCCGTCAAACACTCTTCCAAAAGTAAATGATTTTGATACATCAAGTTTGTATTGATTGAAAAAAAGGTTAAAGTTATAAAATTTTGAATCAAAATAAAATAAACATACTAAAAATGTAAAAACTAAAAACTCATAAAAATATATCAAAATGGATGTTGAATTAAAGAGCACAAAATTTTAGAAAATATAGTGAAATTAGATCATAAAAAAATTAAACGAATAAAAAGATATTTAAATTTAAAAAAAAAAGGTGATTAATTAGTTAAGAAATGACACGTGTCACCCCATTATTGGAGCTTCTTATTTTAGTTTGTTAGAGCTCCTCCCTTTTTGTTATTTTTTAGTTAGAGAAGTGACACATGTCACTCAATGATTGAAGCTCCTTATCTTAATTTTTTTTGGAGCCCACAACTTAAATGCTTTATATAGTAGTATAGATATCTGTGAGAATTTTAAAACGTTTTGAAAAATTAAAAGCTACTAGAAAAATTTGGAATTTTCTTTTAAGACAGAGGATGTTGGTGTATAAAAACATTATGAAACAAAAAAATAACATTTTTTTTTAATTTTATGTTTTTATACGTTTTTTTATGCATAATGAAATTTTATTGCACAGAATTTTCAATTAGTATACATTGATATATATACTAAAATGAAACTAGATGCAAAAAACGGTCTTTTTAAGCAAAAATGTTGATTTATAAATTTTAATACACTAAGATTTTTTCATCAAAACTATACACTTTTAAAAAAAAACTTTTTTCACAAATTTTGTATCCACCAATTTCCCGTATCTTGTGAAAATTTTTAAGAACTTTTTATTTTATTTTTTAATATTCTTTACGCTTTTAAAGAATATTTGTATCCCTATTTTAACTTTGTTCCATAATCATATACTTATACACGTATACTAAATGTTAAAGTTTCACAGTGACAGATATCAACTCTTTTATTATTTAGACACGTGTACAACATAAAAACAAAATTCAGACAAAAAAAATCATGTCTTCCATCAAATTAAAAGTGCGTTTGGTGTGTAAGTGGGTTTGGGGGTGTGTAAGTGGATTTGGGATATGATTTTAATTTTTTTAGAATTTAAATTTGGATTTGGTGTATGACTGATAAATATATAAGAAATAAATATTCATATTTTTAATAAAACTAATTAAGTTATATAATGATAAACAATAAATTGTGTTTTCGTAAAACATGTGGGAGAGAGATACAAACAAATAAAAATGGTAGCCTAAACGTGACTTATTTGTACATCGGAAACCACCTGAAATGCCACATCAGACTCGGCACATGGTGGTTTTAATCTCAACGACGAAGCAGATGATTCTTTGGAGAAAGAGGTTCAGGAAGTTCGACTAACGGGTCGGGACAAAGCTAAGAAGAAAGCGTCATCCTTCTTCGTTCCTTCGGAATCTTCAGCTATTGCACCTCTTGTTGATCGGTTAGTCGATAAATGAAAAAACACCGCATCGGGTTTATTTCTCAAAAAGAATAAAGCCCATGAATCTTATTTATAGATGAAGCAGCGACAAATGGAATTGGAAGAGCAGACGCGTAGGCAGCAAATGAAATTGGAAGAACAGAAGATGGCACAAAGTAAGAAGAACTTGAGTTGCAACGTCAAATGTTTTAATTTCAACAATAAAAGAAAATGGACAAAGCCTCGTGTTCTATTTTCTTCAAGTATTATGTAACACATACAAAAATATTAAAGATCAAAGTTTATAAATTAAGACTTTAAAAAGTCAAATGAGGACAATTATCTTGGGACGGAAGGAGTATATAGATAGTTTAGAGCAGCCAGTGAAATTTCGTTATGTAAAAACAAACACCTATGTTTTCTAGCCATGTAATAACATCAAATTTATGCTATATTTTCCTATCATTTATCTCATAGTTATTGCTCATTTATTGTGTGTTTATATGTGAACATTGGTCATTTTCTTAATTGATTACATTGGTCATTTTCAGTATTTATGGAGCAATTTTGGTAAAGACGCGGAATACAACAGGATTTGGAGCATAAATGAATAATCTTTATGAAACCTGCAAAGAGCATATGGCATACCCACTTCTAGAGATGCGTCGTATCAACACCTAGAAGAATTCACTAAGTATTGGTGAATTAGAAGACATACGACTTATTAAACTCTAGCAATATGCCGTATCCAAAGCTCTACAGTTAAAGCCCAAGTCAAACATTGAAGGAATATGGTGTATGAAACTCTAGCCATATGCAGTATTGAAGATCTTATCCCCAATCCAAGCTTTCAAAATTTATGAAGGATACAACGTATCACTATTCCACAATACGTTGTATTTAAAGATACGCACGTATATGCTGAGATTATTCTTTCTGATTCCCTACTCAAGATATCCTGGATACGCCATATCACTACCCGATACGCCATATCGGTGGACATAACAATATACATAGAACACCTATATACGGGTTTTACATATAATTTCTCACCACCACAACCGAGTTCCAACCACATTCCACGAAGAATTCAGTCCTTCAAGCTAGTAAGGTTCCATATCATCAAACAAGGTGTATTCAATCGGTTTGCACATGAATTACATCATGTCTTTCATTTGTGAATCGTCTGTAATTTCCTTTGTATTTGCTACCTACATTATAGGCTAACACCCTTGGGTGTTAGCCATGTTATGACTTCTTTGTTTATGTTATTTCGTTTATAAAGATTTGATGCATTGTTTGGATATTCTATGTGTTTACCGTTCATATAGTATACTCGTTTACTTGTTTAGTATTTGATGTTTATTGTCTAGATCATCATAGTGTAGCTCTCTTAGCTATGTAGGGGATCCGTATCACTATGATCGGTATACATGAGATGGGGTAAAAATACAGATTGTGTGTGCCCTTCTTTAAGACTCGAGGAGTAGGAACCTGAGGTTAGACAGATAATGTGAAAACACTTAAGTTACTATAGTACTTTTCAATAAAGTGACCGCGTGAATAGTAGGTTTCACCAGGACCAATGGGTTAATGCAAGTAAATCACATAGATTAGTTGGCATAACTTATTCCATATTTGTAACTGATTAGACCGATAAATTGTTTCAGGGATATAAGTTTCATGCATAGGACTAGGTAACCGAGAAATCTAGCCTAGTTAACTTAGATAGGAATGTGTTGTCTACAAATATTTCTGATGTCACCAATACTTTACATTAAATTATTGCACTTATGAACAAATAACTAATAACTTAGTAGAAGTAACATGGCTAGCACTTCCTTCTCATTATTGATCACAACCTTAGCATAATACGTAGTTTAATTAATTTGCTTTTATGTTTTCTTGTTTTAGTAGAATAATTACTCAAATCAAAACCCCCTTTAAAAGTTGTAGAAATCGACTAGGTTAGTCTAAACAACATCTACTCTTGTGAACGACTCATACTTTCCATCAACTAGCTACATTGATCGGGTACACTACCCGTTAGTGTTTGTCTATAAGTTAGTTCGGCAAAATATAAATTTAAAACTTGGTAAAATAAATAGACTATAAACGACACATCACCATGACACCACAAATGGCGTTATATGCATATGTGTTATCCTCATGGTACACGTCATCCGTATTTTACATTTTTTACTATTCGGTTTTCGTGTATTTGTGTGTTTGTATTTATATTTGTTACTTTGTGGGTCTCGGAATGCGACTGTACTTTTTGAGATAATACTGTCTATACCGCCACATATCACCTAGTTGTCACAAAGTCATTTCTTAGACATTCGCTTGGCATCCTTAACCTGACAAGGATCAGTTTTCATCCCGTATATAATAGAGGTTCACATATTTAATCATGCTTTGAACTCGTCAATGGAGTGGCCCCAACTCCCTACCAGTGTGGTGCCATATTGAGTCCTCTATTTGTGGCATGTATTACACCTTATTGCCTTATTGTTGAGGTACTCTAATAAGACCAACAAGATAAACAAGGAACTCTCGCATTCAACACACTTCCAAGCATAACTCAACCTCTAAGAATTTGGCTCATGATATTCTCACACGACCAATTCATGCACGACCTCGTGCATGGCTATTCGCCTAACCAATGAGAGCTTCACTCCACTTTGTGGCTTAAAATAACATTCAACTTTGACTCTTCGGTTAAGCTTACAACGACTACATTCCTTTTAGTATTAGTTCATTACTCTTTCTGGCAACTTAAGATCTAGCGTGCATCAACTTCATCCCACTTGGATTAGTCCACATTACTTTCTCTAGCTTCGTCTAATGCAACATGTGGAAAACTAGAAAGGGGGGAGGGTTGAATAGTTTTACCGATTTTAATTTAAGTTTCAAAGATTTAGATTCAATCTTATGTGAATTCTTATGGATGAATAAATAGTACTAAACAATAAATAACATAAGTAAAGAATGCAAGTAAAGTAAAGGATAGAAAGTAGCGACATAAATGATTTATAGTGGTTCAGCTACAAGGACACCTTCCTTGCCCTACTTCACTTCCCGAGTACCCGAATCAAGAATTTAAGCACTATGTCAACAAGCTCCTTCAAATTGGAGAAGAAGCCTCACAACATCGCTTACACTTTTTCTGGTACAAAGCTAAATACCGAGTTCTTCCACGAGGTAGAACTAAACCTTTACACAACTATTACACAACAACTATGTGAAATATGAAATACAAGATATGCTACTGAAATATTGTGGATGTACAAATCAATCAATGACCCTTTGCTTGGATGACTTGTAAAAGAGAATCACAACAAAACAGAGAAGAACTACTAGAATGATCAAGTGATTAGAGGTTAGGAGAGTGAGATAATATATGAGAGAGTTGTAAGAAGAAGGGTAAGAAACAATGAAGAAATGACTCACTATTTATAGGCAAAAACTCCTTATGTTCCACGGTTCCGGCGGATCCCTCACTCAAGGGATCCGGCCAGTGCAATTCCAGGGATCCGGCTGTCTGGGTTAGTTTAGTCCGGATTTTGGGTTGCAAACCGAGTTATGGGTTATGGGTTATGATCCATGGGTCATGGACTGTTGGTCATGGGTACCCAACAGGATACAATGTATCTAAATAATGGGTCATGGGTCATTGGTCATGGACATTAGGTCATGGGTCATGGATAATACACAACATGATTTCATGCATGATGTCATGCAATGGTTCATGGGTTATGAATTAGCCCCATGGGTATAGGTCATGGGTCTTGGATATTACCTAACCTATTACATATTATATTACAACATATTGTTATTACAACAATGTAAATGACCAATGTATATACTTTGCAAAACAACATGTATTCTTATAATTTTACTTATGATAACTTTATATTTGTTATCAATGAAACTTAATAGATCGCTAAATATAAACAAACGTTTTTACAGTTTATTTGTATTAACACAACATTGTGTTCTGAAACGACATCATGTCATTCTCCATGACATCCATGAAGACCGCTCCCACCACCATCGCGCAACAACACTTTTAATAACTTTTAGTATAGTGACATGAGTGATTCTACTTTGGTCCGCCTCAGTCCGACTTGGCTCTGATACCACTTGTCACGAAGCCATTTCCTAGACAATGTGTTGCGTCCTTAACCTGATAATGACTAGCCTTTTATCCTGCGTATAACGGAGGCTCACTAGTTTCACCCTGCCTTGGACTTATCAGGGGGCCCTAACTCAATACTAGTGTGGTGCCATGTCGAGTCCTCTACTTGTGGCATGCACTACACTTTACTGTTGGGATACTCTTGCAGTCTAACAACACCAACATGGTAAACTATGAATCTTCGTTTTTAACAGGCTTTCAAGCAAAATCCAACACCTAAGAATTTCACTCATTATGCTATTAATTAATGTTTCTAGTAAAGTAGTTAATGGCCTAAGAATTTGACATAATGCTCTTAATTAATTTTTCTAGTAAAGGAGTTAATGAACCAACCAAACCATCAACTTCTAAAGACTAAGGTAGTTGTTTACTAAATTAAGTGATTTGAAGATATCGCTATATTAGCCACTTAATTATAAGAGAGAGAGAGAGAGAGAGAGAGAGAGAGAGAGAGAAATTTTTATGGACCTCCCCATTAAGATGAAACAATGGTTTGTGACCGCTCATTAAGTGAAAATGAAACACCCCCGAACTCCACACCGGGAAGGTCGATTCATTATATTAACTTGTAAACTATTGTAATGACAAACATCAAATTGTACTAATAGGCTTACGTTCTTAAACCTATAACAAAATTTTTCATATTAGAACTAATGTTACCTTTTACTTATTAATATGCTAATTAATTAAAAAGTAAAATAATTTTTATTGATCATATACACTTATAAAAATCAATGTTATGTAAATATGAAATAAGTTTTAATGGTATCATAAAAAAAACAAGTAACCCTTAGTTCCTTCCCTGATTGTGATGATTGTTTGCTTAGAATATAAAGTTGTTTTCTTATGTTATTATTATACAATGAATATGTTATTAGGATAGAAAATCATTACTTCATTAGTAATGTACTAAATTATATATGGTATCGTAGCCATAAACTCTTAGGGTTTGATGGACACGTAATTTGTGTATCTTTTGGGAATATGGATTGTGGATCCTGGTTATGTATGTCTGGCAAGAATGTTAACAACATGTTCCATGTCATCATAGCCTCTTGTTGTGTGATGGGCACGCTGCTTGTGCTCCTCCTAGAGTGGATACTGACTGTATAGTTTGTTGTAAGTAGGGGAGTTCGTAACAACCTGTCTCACATCGGTATATATTCATCTCTTTAGCACAGTTGAACAGAAAGTCAAAAACATACAATACGTATAGTTTATGATGTGTTGTACTATCAGAGGGAAGGGTATCATCACTTTTGAGCCTCGCCATTCACCCGTTACTACACCACCATCATGCCTCACCATTTCAAATGTGACTAAAGTCACTTGCGCCATTTGCACACTTCCTTTGAATTTTTTGACCGTTTGGCCTTTAAACGGCTATTTTTTCAAACGGTATTTTTTATCCCACCTTTATAAATACTACTCATGCATTAACCATTTTTCACCACAAAAATCTTTATTCTTTCTACAAAAGAAATATGTCTTGCTCACTTTCACATACCGTCGATGAAATCAGAGATGGTGTTCAAAAACTAATTTATGTGAATTATATTCGTCAGGAAGAGATTATCGAGTTAGTTAAGAAGTTTAACAATGCGCACAGTGCTAAAGATGATCTGAGAAAAGCATATGCGGAATGCAAAGACATTCTGCAAGAAGAATCCTAAAAAGATTATGAGATTAAAAATTATTTGTATATATTGGCGAGCAAAATACAAGAGAACATTAGTGCAAAAGTTCGTTGGATGCATAAAGTAAATAAAAAAGGACGATTGTGTTTTAGTTTTCATATTGTTTTTTAAATTTTGTATCGTAATTTGTATTTTTATTTAAATGAATGAAAATTTAGTTTGTTTGATTTTGTACGTGTACAACTTCTTTTTGAATTCGTATTACTCCAACAACTACGTTTCCCCCTTTAAATACCCTTTTACCATCATTCATATTTTCACACAACTTCTTTTTAAACTCTCCAAACTATAATTCATTTTTCACACAACTTTTATTTTAAACTCTCCCAAATATCATTCATTTTTTCATACAGAGTATACTATTATACTGAACCAAATGATGTGAGACTAACTATCCTTATGCGACTACGGGAAGATCTTGATGTTGAGATCGCACTAGCGGAGCAATTGTTGAACTTGTTTCGTCGCTTTCATGATCGAGTTCGTAGCCTTAGGCATGAAATAATAAGGTTGGGTTTGTTGTCAGATCATCTCCTTATCGACTACGGTCTACACGCATTGAAAGGATGATTGGAGCCGATATAAGGAACACAAACAACTTGATGTTGGTTATGAACTAATTACTTAGAAGCATTGAAGAGAAAGAATAATTCATTATCAATTACAGATAAATGTAAAAGCTCGAAGCATGTTTATTTTCGTATAATATATGTTAATTTTTGTATTTTATTTTAATTTCCGTAATGTATTTTTAATTTTCGTATTGTAAAATATATATGTTTTTTTTAAATGAATGAAATTTAGTTTGTTTGAAAAATGAAAAAATAAAATAAAATAAAATAGTGGGACTCAAAAACTGCGAAATGACACGCAAACGGCTCAAGCCACTGCGGATGAGGTCTTTTTAGTGTATAAATATGAAATATAAAATGTGAAATATTAAAATGACACTGATTTTGTTAGTCTATTGGTATTAATATTAGTATTTGGCCCATTGTATATTCGGCCCATTATGTATCCTATATAATCTTGATGTACCAAACATTATTATTGATTCAATATACACGTTTACATAATCTTACATGGTATCAAACCCTAACCGATCCACTCTACAGCTTCCGCAACTTTTTCTTCGTTACTGTTTCTTGACCAAGTGTGTAGTCGAGGTGTGTTTTGATTGTTTGTCGACCAGTGTATTGTCGACTTTGATTGGTTCTCGATTCACTAAAACTTGAACGATCCACTATACCCTAATCGACCAGTGTCTTGTTTGTTGATTCATTAAACCCTAACCGATTTTTTTGTTTTCTCCCAACGACTCATTAAACCCTAAACAACCTGTTTGTTGTCGACCAATTTGTTATCCAGGTTTTATTCGATCCACTAAAGCCTAACCAAGGACGATTTACTAAACCCTAAATGCTCACTACAATGACTACAGATACAACTCCCCCCCACCTGTCCTCACGTTATCAGATAAACTTATGGCCATGAATCACTTGACTACTTTTGTTCCCATTAAACTTGATGTTGATGAGATGAATTACTCATCACGGGTATATTATTTTTCTCATCTTTGTCATGGTTATGGCATCTTGGATCATCTCGTTGATCCACCCGCGTCCTCTTCTTCTACACCTCCTCCACCACCGACTAAGGATGCGGAATCGCTCAAGGTTGATTTCATTATTAGTTCTTGGATCTTTTTCACACTTTCCTCGAATCTTCAAAAACGGTTGGTTGTTCTTAATCCTAAATCTGCTAAAGAGGCGTGGGTGTGTCTTGAGGGGATTTTTCAAGACAATAAACGCCCTCGAGTTATGGCTTTGAAGGTAGAGTTACGTAATCTAAAGCTTGGGATTTAACAATTGATGCGTACTTTTAGAAAATTGAATCAATTGCTTTGGTTTTGAATGGTCTTGGTTCTTTGATAAGGATTTAAAACGTACACTTTTAAGGGGTCATTTAAGCCCTTAATCGCTCACTTTTATATCCGTTACTGCTTAATTTCGTTCCTTTTCACTTTTTAGGTCTCTTGGAAGCAAAATACTGGAATGATGCATATTTGGACGAAAAGAAGTGAATTCATGAAGAAAATGGCAAAGTCAAGATCGAAGACACTCAAGCTGCTGAAATTGCACCTGACGGCGTCCCAATTAAAGGGAGACGCCATCCCTTTATACGAATTAAAATCTCTTACGGCTCTGTAGACTTTTTGCTAAAATACACCTGACGACGTCAGGTTTTGAAGAGGAAGGGCGTCACGAAGACTTTTCATCTCAGACGGCCTAGATCCAGAATAAGACGACGTCCCTGCTGAAGCCCGACGGAGTCACAACTACAACGTGACGCCGTCCCAATGATTACTTGGCCAAGACGAAAACCCTAATGACGGCGAACTGACGACGTCCCACCTATAAGGCGATGCCGTCGCAAATGTAAAATTATATATAGAAATCGAATTTTCAGAATTTTAGTAGGGAGACTTGTGGAGTAAAAACCCTAAACGTTTGTAGTCCGACTTGGACAGTATCTTAGGGTTCTCAAACCCTATTTTACATCAAGATAAGTGTTTTACTTCATTGATTTCATTATGTCTTCCATTGAATGTGTGTATTCTTGTGTGTTTAACAAGTCCGGCTAAATTTCTTGTGTGTTTGCTTAGATCTATGAAACCTAGTTATTAATTATTGATTGGTTGTCTCTTATCTTAATTGTAATTGGCTTAGGAGTGCAATTATGCCATCGTTGTGTTTAAATGCTTGAGTAATCTTTGTGAATCTTAGTTTATAAATCACTTAGCAGATTTCGTAGTCTAAACATCCAAAGATAATCTTAAAGTTAGTTTATCAATCATAGTGGATTTCGTAGGCAATAATCTTAAGGTAGTTGATATGTGCTAAAACACATACCATTTCTTTACCAAAATAGGCCCAAAATAACCAGAAAAGAGCCGTTTATTGCTAATATCTGTCGGTTTTTTGAGTTTATGCATGTGCAGGTACGGATATGATAAAACACGCAAAAGAAAGACAAATCAGACAAAACCCGAGCACAAGAAGGAAAAAAGTGCTAAAGCTGAGCTGGGAAGTCAGAAAAAAATGAATTTGTAGATTCTGATACTTAAAGGATGATTTTTGAAAGACTGGATCAACTTTGAAGAAATGGCAGAATCAGTCCCTTAAGTTTAAGAATTTGTCAGATTTTACCCCTGGAGTTTCAAAATTGGCAATTATGGTCCTTGGTTTATTTGGAAGGGACAAGAATGGCCCTTGGATTACTTTTTAGAATTGACAGATTTGGTCCCTAGAATTTCACATTTTACATGTTTAGCCCTTATTTTTTATATCCGAATTATTAACTAAATATCAAATCCAATATCAAATCCAAGCCCAACCATGGTCTATCTACCCACGGCCAAACTTTTTACCCCAAGTCAAACCCCGGTCAACTAATACTCCCATTTACTCGGTCAAAGAAGTCAAACCAGTAAATATTAAAAATCTTTACGCGCTAAACATTCACCCCCAATTCCCACTTAACCCAGATACCTAAGAACCCTAATATACCCTCGCAGCAATTGACCGAAATTAAGGCAATCAAAGGGCAATTACGTACTTCTCACTGACAAACTGACACAAGGGAATGCCAAGTCACCTATCCGTGTGCTCTCCTTGCCTATGATTGGTTGATGGGACGTGTGAATGTCTAATCAATGGCTCAGATTGATGGGATGATGTGGAGATATGATCTGACGGATGCTAGAGGCTCAAAAGAAGCACTAAATTGGAATTCCAGATCCTTCCAAGACCTAAGGCTCTCCTATAAATACCTTTCAAATTCACAGAGTTGGATGTGTAGTTTCTGAGTAGCAATTTTAGCTTTTAAATGTTTTTTTAATGTTTTAGTTTAATTCCAGTAATTGTAATTTCCATTTGTACTCAAGTTTATTATTAATAAAATCCTTTTAGTTTTGATTCTTATTTTAATTCTCATTTCTGTTTTTATGATCTCAAGTAGCTTAATCTCATTTCAAATAGTTAAATTAGCTTATTAAAAGTTATATTCAGCTTAAATGTTCTTCTAAACAAAAGTCACAAAAATAGAAAAAACCACAAAAAATTCAAAAATATTCAAATTTTGTTCTCAAATAGATTTCAGTTTAAGTCTTTGTTATTATAAGTTCTGATAAGCTTAACTATTGCTTATCTAGTGCTTATTTACATACCTACTCAGTTTCTACATCAAATATAGTCAAACAAAGTCAACTTTGCAGAAGTTCAGCATTAATTTGGTTTGATTGTTGATATGGATCTGGATTTGGGTTGAATTTATTGATCTGGTATTGGAAACATGTTTAGGATAGTGGTACTTTGATCTCAGTTGCAAACCATAATGGTTGGACCACTTGTAAGTTCTATTCTGTTTAAATCCTTTAATCAGTAGTGTAGATTTGCTTAGTATTGATCATTATTTCTTGTTCATGTTTAATCTACTATAGTATAGTGTAGAATGCTTGTTTAGGATCATTGATTATCTGTTTTAACTAGTTTGTATCATTTGCTGTCATAATTCTCATAAACTGATATCATCTGTATTAGTTGCTTGAGTTGGAATCTGAGGTTATTAGTGGTTTAGATCATTGCATTTAGGTGTTAATTGATAAAGTAGATCTAGATTAAGTGATAGATTAGGCTGTTTAAGTAGATTGCTATTTTATAATTGCATATTAGTAATAGAAGTAAGGTTTGGATCAGGTTATAAATCTGTGTTAAAGGTTGTCTTATTGGTAAAATTTTGTTGCATTAGTAGTACTTAGATTAATATAGTCAATTAGTTCATAATTTTGCATCGCAATACACTTTAAAGTCAAAATCACCTTTAATATAGCCTTAGTTAAAATTCAGTTAGAAGTAGGTTAGCATATTGAGCATTTAGGTTTAGATTCAATTAATATAGCTTTTCATAGTCTCATCTCATCTTAATACATCATTTTTTATCAGAAAACCAAGATCAAAGTTCATCATAGTCAAAATCCATTTCTGATATAAAAGTCAAAAATTGGCTTTCAGGTCTGTTAGCTAATCTTTGTGGATTTTTAATTCATTAAGTTCTGGATAAAACTTGTTGAAACTTTGGATTTTACAACTTTGGTTGGTGGTCTACACCAGGGTATTTTTGGTTTAATTTTGTGAAATTTATAAATCAATCAAATCAGTGTTCAAACTTGGCTGTTTTTAACAAAAGTGTCTGTGCATTTGAATTAGTTCATCACACACTTTTGAATGGCTTCTAATTTGCTCAAAACCTGTCCAATCTTGCTCAAATTTTGGTTACAAGTACTTTGTTGGGTGGTTTAGAAATCCCAACTTCCGGATTTTAATTTGAGCTTGTTTATAAGCTTGTGGATAAGCTGCAACTTAGGGTATTAAGCTGATTGGTTCTAATTTGGAATTTAGAGTAGTTTAGCTTAATTGCTGATAAGCTGTTCTCAGTTGATCACTAGTAGTTACTATAGATCATTTTAGGTTATTTTAGCAAATACTTAGCTTAATTTAGCTTCTGGTTCACTCTATTAGCTTATAGCTTAATTTCTAGTAGCTTTTCCATATCAGTTTCACTACAAGTAGCATTATCTGCATTCACTAGTAGCTTTTAGTATTTTTCCTAGCTTCTTAATCATATTTAAGACTTTTCTGGAAATTTTCATATTTTTCTGTCACTATTTTCCATTTTTCTAAATTTAAAATAGGTTTTAGCACTTTTTAAATAGCTTTTAATAGAAATAAATCAGAAAAAGCTCAAAAAATATAATTTCAATTTTCTCAGTTTAAGAAAAATCAAAAAGACATAAAAAAATATTTTTCCTTAATTTTCCTAGTTTAAATAGTAATTTTTAGCCATTTAATTAGTTTTAAATAGTTTTAAATTCATAGAAATTAGATAAAAAGTAAAAAAAATAGAAAATCAGTTTTGAAAATTATTTTTAGTTATTTAAGATTTTAGAAAAATAGTTTTGTAATTTTCTCATAAGCTTTCATAATTTTTAGCATTTTAAATCCATTTTAAAAATACAAAAATAGTTTTAATTCAAATTAAATCAAGAAAAATCATAAAAATTAGTTTTAAATCTTAGATAATTTTCAAATTTCATTTTCAAGTGTAGAATAATTTTAGATCACTTTTAGGGATTAATTTGAATTAGTTTGCATTTAAATCACGTTTTATTAATTCGTAATTTGCATATTAGCATAAATTTGCATAATTAGTTGTGATTCTTTGCTTGCATCATAGATTTAGTGCCTTTAATTGCTTCCCATTTACTTCCCTTGCCCCGTAGTTTAGAAAACATCAAATTATCCCCTTTTCCCATTCAAATCACAATAAACTCGACGTGAGTTGTTTAACTCCATTCATCCCTCGTTTGGAACGATCTCGGGACTCAAACCTAATACGTTTGAGTTGCATAAATAATACACTTATATAATTGATCTCTTTCCGGAGGAATCAGTAGTCTCAAAGAGTTAGGGAAAAAGGCAAACCCTACGACCTTAGAAAACACAACGCGTTAAGAATAAGGACGTGACAATTCAACCACCAATAAAAGATAACTAGGGAGTAATAGTATCTAGGTAGACACAATTTTAATCATCATACGAGCACACATCAATAGACATAAGACTACCTATAGTTAGATAATTAGAATAGTAGAGTAATCGGTAGAAGTACCACCCCCCAAATCCAAGCCCCGAGATTTTACCCTTAGCTTTCTAAAAAATATAAAAAGATAAAAATAATCTTCCTTAACCCCAAGCTTAGCGTAGTACACTTCTTACCTTAGCGTAGTACACTTATTACTAGCATTCCTATTCCCCTAGAGAACGATATCAATACCCGAGGCTTACCCAATACTACACTACAACGATTAGGTTCACTACCTAGGGTGTTGAAAAACTTGCTCAACGAAAAGGAAGTTTCTTTGACCCCGAACTCGCCTTGTACGCGCATCAAGTTTTTGGCGCCGCTGCCGGGGAATAGCATAGCTAGTTAGATTTTTATCTTGTTTAGGTTCCCTTTCTTGATTCCTATCAAGTAAGATTTTTTCTCATTTCTAGCTTCCTTGTAGTCTATCCCCCTTCTTTGTGTTTGTGTTCGTAAAACCCTTTTCATTTGTCGCTATGGCAAGTGAAGTTGCATTTGAATCATTAACAAAGTAGGAATAATTGAATTTCACATATATGATTGATTTTTATTGTTCTAATGAATTTGTGAGTGATCTTAGAGATATCCAAAAGGAGAAGGGTGTAAGGTTAGATGGATTTGATAAATTTTGTGCTTGTGTGGCTTCTATTCAACAATCATTGTTAAGATCAACTCCTTTTAGTGAGACACTCTAGAAATTTTTTGAGAAAAGCTTCCTAAGGATAAACCATCAGTTGAATGAAATCATAGGCTTGTCTACATCACAACTTATAGATAAGGAGGATTTATTCGATCTTAGGCACCATGATCAAAAAGACCTAGTTTTTAAGAACATGGAACCTAAACCCAAACAAGATTGTGAGATGGTTAGACTTGAACTACCTAGTTGCATGTGTGGGATAGATTTCAAAACATATGACACGCTTGAGGAATCCTTTAGGCAAATAGAACATAGTTGTCAACTTTTTGAGAACAATTCTTATGAATCGGACCAAGAATTTGAAATGGCTAAAGAAGAATTTGAGATACTTAGGAGTGTATTTGTGTTAGATCATACTAAAACACATGATGAACATATAGGAGATCTAGATATAATGAAGAATGAGGTGGAAACTCCAAGCCCACAAGCCCTACCATCACTTGAGGAACACTCACCGCCTATAACTTACCCGGAAGAAGTAGAAGAGACTATAGGAACCCCGATTGATATAGAACCTTTGAACCAAACACCACTAGAGAATGTAGGTTTAGATGCTTGTTGTCATGACCTCTCTCTTAATCCTAGGAAAGTTCCTAATTTTGATGAACCGGAGCCTCAACCAAAAACCTTACCCAATTTTCCGTCTTTAGATGTGAATCTAGGAATTGAATTAGGCCCCAATCCACCCATCAAAATAAATAGTCCGGGTAGTTGCTTGATAAAGGTAGTACACTCTAGGCTATGTAGAGTGGAAGCTAATATAGGAGTAACCCATGACCTTACACACTTACATCACCCATTCATGGTTGATAACAAGAAACATTATGGGTTTAAATCGGATTTATTAGGTCAAGATGGATCCTTAACTAAGAATCTTTTGAAGTTGGTAGAAGATGATCCATTTCTAGGAGAAAGACTTGATTCACCCCGCTACACCAATAGAATTAGGTAAGGTTATAATGAATGGAGCACACCCCTTTGAGCATATAAATCACCCATCACCCTCTCCTCACGTAACAAATTTCCACCCTAAGGGTGTGTATCACTACTATACGTTAAATAAGGGTAGAGTCAAGCTCGTGACTCGAACAAAAACAAGCGCTTCTTGTGAGGCAACCCATGTGTTTTTGTTTTTCTTTTTTATTTGTGTGTTTATGTTGGATCTTAAATATATTGTGTTTGATGATTCGGGTGGTCTAGGATTATGATGATACAAGAAAGCCATTGTTAGAGAGATGAATATAGTAGAGAGGATGCTCTTGAAAGAGAGTTGTAAAACAACAAATGCAAGGTTAGATTCCAAGAAGCAACACCCTTCCCTTAGTGGGAAGGGTATTTATAGTTACAGACTAAACGACCTCCTGACGGCCTGTGGATCAGGTATACAGTGGGTAAAGACCCGTCCTTCCTCCACGGCGATACACTACGCTAAACTAAACTAATAACTAACTAATAAACTGATAAATAACGATATGTCTACGAGCTAACTTGTGCTAGTCTATAGTTGGGGTGACCGACACTTCACAATGGAATTTCCAATTCCTAACAATCTCCCCTTAAGGGAGGTCACCCCATGTTTTACATTTTGTATCCTAGCATTCTATTTAATCTTAAGTCTTGAGCTCGTAGACTTCAATTCTTCAGTTCCGCAATCTTTGTGCTTGAGTAGTTATTCTTTACTATATGATTATTTTGTACTTTCGGTGGAGGCCTTTAAACTGATCCACATCTTTGATGATCTTCGAGCTTTCATTGAGATCATCAGCTACAGTAAATCTCTGGATCACCCTTTGTAGTGTTGCCTTCATGTGATGTTGTGACTTTAGGACCGACATGCTCAGACTTTATGGATCATGACATCTTTCCATCAGAGTAGCGGAAGCTTTACTGGTTCATGATATTTGCAGCAGTGTAGCAGAAGCATAGTATAAAATATCAGAGCCAGGTTATGTAGATATGCACTCGTCATGATTTCTTCAAATAAGTGTGGATGCTGTGAGCATGCGGCTTTGGATTGACTTCTCAATTCTTGTAACCACCGGTAAAAATCCATCTTTATACTAATAGTAATTCATTTTTCTACGTACATTTTTTTTTCTACAACTAGATAATAAGCCGCACTCACAAACTGCTCACTAGCATAGTTAATGCCTTTGCTATACACACTCTTAAGTGACAATGGAAGTCTCACAACAATTTCATACTTGAAACTTCCCGGCATGGTCACCCATGTCAAGTTGTGTCTTCACATAAAGACACGGAATGTCTGGTATAAAGTATCCTTATATCATTAGCGTCATTTCCAATAAAATGTCACTATGTAAATTAGGGTTTTCTTAATGCATTGATTTATAAAAATTTTGATGCTACATCATAAACCCTAATGTACAAACCTTTAAACTTAATGTACAAGTTTAAGGCATAAAACCCTAACTCTAGGATATTTTCCGGTTAAAAACCCTAGTTTGCAAATCCTACTATTTTATGTAAATGAGATCACTAACTAAAATTAAAATTACATATTAAACTTTTACCAATTTCCAAAGTACAAGTTTATTAAACAAATGTACAAGTCATTGATGCATAAAAGTATTCACTTAACCTAAAATTCATTACAAACCTTAGTGTATTTAATTTTAAACACATTGTACAAACCTTTCGAGCACAAGCCTTAAAAATGTAGTTTCTTTTTAGTAAGTACAACAAAACAATGCTAATGTACAAACAATAATGCACCAAACTTAAGCCTTTACTTTTATTTATTACATGTAAATTAACCTAAACTAGATTTTACCTAAAATAAATTAGAAACTTAACTAAGTATTTACATGACTACACAATAGGTACAACAATAAAAGCCCTAGGTACTACCCCTAGTAGCCTAACCCCCCCCCCCTTTGTTAACATGGTTAGAAAGGAACTAGATAGTTACTACTTAGTTACCTAGGAACTACATGTAAATCTCCTAACCACAAACTAGTTACTTGCATGTTAGAGTTACACATCACCTAATTACCATGACATTTTACCATAGTCAAAGTTTGTGGGTAAAACTCTTGGCTAGAGTTTTACCACAACATTTCATGTCTCCTTGAGATTACATGTACCTTCCATGTGTATGAAACACATCACCTTGTCCCTTATCTTGCTAGACAAGGTGACATAGCACCTTGGAGTCCATGCACTCCCACTCCTATATATAACGCCCCCCTCTCCTTATGTCTCATCCATCACACACACCATACAATATCTTCCACACTCATATACATTTATGAAACTAGAGTTACTAATAGAAGCAAAGGAAAGGGGTAACTAAGTCCAAGAGAAGGGAAGGAACTTGGGTTTATATAAGTATTTCATTGGGTGGATTTTCAGCTAGCTTGGGTCCTAGAGTCTAGTAAGTACTCCAACCTTTTACTTAATCATTTTATACATACAATAACACATATATGTGATTCTGGATTGGTGTCATGTGGAAAAACAAGGTCAAAACTATTTTTCATATTCTTTTTGTAACTTGTGTGCTCAAAGACAAACACCCATTTATGATGCGTTTTTCTCAAATGTTAAAACATGTTAGGAGTCCTTTGAGCAAGCTAAATAAACATTTAGTATAATTACTAACACCCTATAAGTTTATATTAATCATATTGCATGTTTCTGTTTTTCTGCTACTGGACTTGACGCCAAAACAGGCCAACCCCCCTACTTGCCCCTCATTTATTTGTATCAAGTTAGAGGTATTAGGGTCAACCAAGGTACCGTTGTAAACACCACCTGGGATACTACAAAACGCCCCCATAACCCGGTTAAAAAGCCTAGTCGTTATGTTCAAAAACAGCCCTTCATTTTGGCCAAAAGTCCTAAACACCAAAGTTTCCAACCAGCTGCATGAGTTATTAGATAGAGGTTTCATTCGACCAAGCTCTTCACCTTGGGGAGCTCCGGTCCTGTTCGTCAAAAAGAAGGACGGATCTTTACGGATGTATATTGATTACCGAGAGTTGAATAAACTTACGGTAAAGAACCGATACCCGTTACCGAGGATTGACGACTTGTTCGACCAATTACAAGGGTCGAGTGTTTATTCAAAGATTGATTTGAGATCGGGTTATCATCAATTACGAGTAAGGGACGAAGATATTCCTAAAAAGGCGTTCAGAACGAGATACGGTCACTACGAATTCCAGGTGATGCCATTTGGGTTGACCAATGCACCAACTGTGTTTATGGATCTCATGAACAGAGTGTGCAAACCTTATCTGGACAAATTCGTAATAGTGTTCATTGATGATATTCTCATTTACTCCCGCAATGAAGAAGAGCATGGGGAGCATTTGAGAATTATTTTGGAACTACTCAAGAAAGAGCAACTGTACGCAAAGTTCTCCAAGTGTGAATTTTGGATTCGCACTGTACAGTTACTTGGGCACGTAATCGATCAACATGGAATTCACGTAGATCCTTCCAAAATCGAAGCAGTCAAAAATTGGCCAACACCTACCACACCTACGGAGGTACATCAATTTTTAGGACTTGCTGGATATTACCGGAGATTCATAGAAGGATTTTCAAAGATTGCCAAACCTTTGACTGAACTAACCCAAAAGAACAAGAAGTACATCTGGGGAAAAGATCAGGAGGAAGCGTTTCAGCTACTAAAGCAAAAGCTTTGCGAATCTCTAATTCTAGCACTAACTGAAGGGAGTAGCGATTTCGTTGTTTACTGCGACGCATCACATCAAGGTCTAGGAGCCGTATTAATGCAAAGAGAGAAAGTCATCGCTTATGCATCTCGACAGCTCAAACCGCATGAGAAGAATTACACAACACATGATCTGGAATTGGGAGCAGTGGTATTTTCTCTAAAAATCTGGAGGCATTATTTGTACGGCACAAAGTGTATTGTGTTCACTGATCACAAGAGTCTTCAGCATATTCTTGATCAGAAAAAATTGAACATGAGGCAACGACGTTGGTTAGAGTTGCTAAGTGACTACGATTGTGAGATTCGTTACCATCCTGGAAAAGCAAATGTGGTAGCAGATGCTTTGAGCAGGAAAGAACGGATTAAGCCTCTTCGAGTCACAGCCTTAGTCATGACCATAAATCTGAATTTACCATCTCAAATTCTCTAGGCGCAGTCTGAGGCAATGAAAGAAGAGAATATTCAGGCTGAGAATTTACGAGGTATGGACAAGATGTTTGAAAGTCGTTCCGATGGAACTCGTTGCATAAAGAACAGAAGCTGGGTACCACATTATGGTGATTTACGAAATGTGATTACGCATGAGTCACACAAGTCGAAGTACTCCACTCACCCGGGGTCTGAAAAGATGTACCATGACCTTAAAAAGTTTTACTGGTGGCCAAACATGAAGGTTGACATTGCTGTATATGTTAGTAAATGTTTGACATGTTCACGGGTGAAAGGGGAACATCAAAAGCCGTATTCCTTGTTGATTCAACCAGAGATTCCTGTTTGGAAGTGGGAGAGAATAACAATGGATTTTATCACCAAGTTGCCTAAGACGTCAAGTGGGTACGATACAATTTGGGTCATCATCGATCGTCTCACGAAATCAGCGCACTCCTTGCCAATCAAGGAGACTGATGAAATGGAAACCCTCGCAAAGTTGTATCTAAAGGAGATAGTTTCACGACACGGAGTGCCAATTTCCATTATCTCGGATCGTGACGCTCGATTCACATCCCGATTTTGGCAATCGCTCCAAAAGGCTTTAGGTACTAAATTAGACATGAGTACTGCCTACCACCCTCAAACCGACGGACAAAGCGAAAGAACCATTCAAACGTTGGAAGATATGCTCAGGGCATGTGTAATAGATTTTAGAAAGGGATGGGATAGGCACTTGCCTTTGGCAGAATTCTCATATAACGATAGTTACCATGCCAGCATCAAAGCAGCACCGTTCGAAGCAGTTTATGGACGAAAGTGCCGATCACCCGTGTGTTGGGCCGAGGTAGGAGAAGCTCAACTCACTGGTCCTGAAATCATCCAGGAAACTACTAATAAGATAGTACAAATTCGGCAACATCTACAAGCTGCACGAGATAGGAAAAAGAGTTACGCTGATGTAAGGCGAAAGCCTATGGAATTTGAAGTTGGAGACAGGGTTATGCTAAAAGTATCACCATGGAAAGGAACGGTTAGGTTCGGAAAACGGGGAAAATTAAATCCTAGATACATAGGACCATTCAAGATTCTGGAAAGGATAGGTCCTGTAGCCTATAAACTCGAGCTTCCTATGAAGCTCAGTAACATACACCCTACCTTCCACGTTTCCAACCTAAAGAGGTGTTTATCAGATGAAATGCTTGTCATTTCGATGAAAGAACTCCAGCTCAACGACAAGCTCAATTTTGTGAAAGAACCCGTGGAGATCATGGATAGGGATGTTAAGCAGTTAAAACGAAGCCGAATTCCTATCATTAAGGTTAGATGGAATTCTAAGGTAGGACCAGAATTTACTTGGGAACGGGAAGATCAATTCCGTAAGAAGTACCCACATCTATTCTCCAACACCGCAACCAACACCGAGTGAATCTCGAGGATGAGATTCCATTTAAGGAGGGGAGACTGTAACCACCGGTAAAAATCCATCTTTATACTAATAGTAATTCATTTTTCTACGTACATTTTTTTTTCTACAACTAGATAATAAGCCGCACTCACAAACTGCTCACTAGCATAGTTAATGCCTTTGCTATACACACTCTTAAGTGACAATGGAAGTCTCACAACAATTTCATACTTGAAACTTCCCGGCATGGTCACCCATGTCAAGTTGTGTCTTCACATAAAGACACGGAATGTCTGGTATAAAGTATCCTTATATCATTAGCGTCATTTCCAATAAAATGTCACTATGTAAATTAGGGTTTTCTTAATGCATTGATTTATAAAAATTTTGATGCTACATCATAAACCCTAATGTACAAACCTTTAAACTTAATGTACAAGTTTAAGGCATAAAACCCTAACTCTAGGATATTTTCCGGTTAAAAACCCTAGTTTGCAAATCCTACTATTTTATGTAAATGAGATCACTAACTAAAATTAAAATTACATATTAAACTTTTACCAATTTCCAAAGTACAAGTTTATTAAACAAATGTACAAGTCATTGATGCATAAAAGTATTCACTTAACCTAAAATTCATTACAAACCTTAGTGTATTTAATTTTAAACACATTGTACAAACCTTTCGAGCACAAGCCTTAAAAATGTAGTTTCTTTTTAGTAAGTACAACAAAACAATGCTAATGTACAAACAATAATGCACCAAACTTAAGCCTTTACTTTTATTTATTACATGTAAATTAACCTAAACTAGATTTTACCTAAAATAAATTAGAAACTTAACTAAGTATTTACATGACTACACAATAGGTACAACAATAAAAGCCCTAGGTACTACCCCTAGTAGCCTAACCCCCCCCCCCTTTGTTAACATGGTTAGAAAGGAACTAGATAGTTACTACTTAGTTACCTAGGAACTACATGTAAATCTCCTAACCACAAACTAGTTACTTGCATGTTAGAGTTACACATCACCTAATTACCATGACATTTTACCATAGTCAAAGTTTGTGGGTAAAACTCTTGGCTAGAGTTTTACCACAACATTTCATGTCTCCTTGAGATTACATGTACCTTCCATGTGTATGAAACACATCACCTTGTCCCTTATCTTGCTAGACAAGGTGACATAGCACCTTGGAGTCCATGCACTCCCACTCCTATATATAACGCCCCCCTCTCCTTATGTCTCATCCATCACACACACCATACAATATCTTCCACACTCATATACATTTATGAAACTAGAGTTACTAATAGAAGCAAAGGAAAGGGGTAACTAAGTCCAAGAGAAGGGAAGGAACTTGGGTTTATATAAGTATTTCATTGGGTGGATTTTCAGCTAGCTTGGGTCCTAGAGTCTAGTAAGTACTCCAACCTTTTACTTAATCATTTTATACATACAATAACACATATATGTGATTCTGGATTGGTGTCATGTGGAAAAACAAGGTCAAAACTATTTTTCATATTCTTTTTGTAACTTGTGTGCTCAAAGACAAACACCCATTTATGATGCGTTTTTCTCAAATGTTAAAACATGTTAGGAGTCCTTTGAGCAAGCTAAATAAACATTTAGTATAATTACTAACACCCTATAAGTTTATATTAATCATATTGCATGTTTCTGTTTTTCTGCTACTGGACTTGACGCCAAAACAGGCCAACCCCCCTACTTGCCCCTCATTTATTTGTATCAAGTTAGAGGTATTAGGGTCAACCAAGGTACCGTTGTAAACACCACCTGGGATACTACAAAACGCCCCCATAACCCGGTTAAAAAGCCTAGTCGTTATGTTCAAAAACAGCCCTTCATTTTGGCCAAAAGTCCTAAACACCAAAAGTTTCCAACCAGCTGCATGAGTTATTAGATAGAGGTTTCATTCGACCAAGCTCTTCACCTTGGGGAGCTCCGGTCCTGTTCGTCAAAAAGAAGGACGGATCTTTACGGATGTATATTGATTACCGAGAGTTGAATAAACTTACGGTAAAGAACCGATACCCGTTACCGAGGATTGACGACTTGTTCGACCAATTACAAGGGTCGAGTGTTTATTCAAAGATTGATTTGAGATCGGGTTATCATCAATTACGAGTAAGGGACGAAGATATTCCTAAAAAGGCGTTCAGAACGAGATACGGTCACTACGAATTCCAGGTGATGCCATTTGGGTTGACCAATGCACCAACTGTGTTTATGGATCTCATGAACAGAGTGTGCAAACCTTATCTGGACAAATTCGTAATAGTGTTCATTGATGATATTCTCATTTACTCCCGCAATGAAGAAGAGCATGGGGAGCATTTGAGAATTATTTTGGAACTACTCAAGAAAGAGCAACTGTACGCAAAGTTCTCCAAGTGTGAATTTTGGATTCGCACTGTACAGTTACTTGGGCACGTAATCGATCAACATGGAATTCACGTAGATCCTTCCAAAATCGAAGCAGTCAAAAATTGGCCAACACCTACCACACCTACGGAGGTACATCAATTTTTAGGACTTGCTGGATATTACCGGAGATTCATAGAAGGATTTTCAAAGATTGCCAAACCTTTGACTGAACTAACCCAAAAGAACAAGAAGTACATCTGGGGAAAAGATCAGGAGGAAGCGTTTCAGCTACTAAAGCAAAAGCTTTGCGAATCTCTAATTCTAGCACTAACTGAAGGGAGTAGCGATTTCGTTGTTTACTGCGACGCATCACATCAAGGTCTAGGAGCCGTATTAATGCAAAGAGAGAAAGTCATCGCTTATGCATCTCGACAGCTCAAACCGCATGAGAAGAATTACACAACACATGATCTGGAATTGGGAGCAGTGGTATTTTCTCTAAAAATCTGGAGGCATTATTTGTACGGCACAAAGTGTATTGTGTTCACTGATCACAAGAGTCTTCAGCATATTCTTGATCAGAAAAAATTGAACATGAGGCAACGACGTTGGTTAGAGTTGCTAAGTGACTACGATTGTGAGATTCGTTACCATCCTGGAAAAGCAAATGTGGTAGCAGATGCTTTGAGCAGGAAAGAACGGATTAAGCCTCTTCGAGTCACAGCCTTAGTCATGACCATAAATCTGAATTTACCATCTCAAATTCTCTAGGCGCAGTCTGAGGCAATGAAAGAAGAGAATATTCAGGCTGAGAATTTACGAGGTATGGACAAGATGTTTGAAAGTCGTTCCGATGGAACTCGTTGCATAAAGAACAGAAGCTGGGTACCACATTATGGTGATTTACGAAATGTGATTACGCATGAGTCACACAAGTCGAAGTACTCCACTCACCCGGGGTCTGAAAAGATGTACCATGACCTTAAAAAGTTTTACTGGTGGCCAAACATGAAGGTTGACATTGCTGTATATGTTAGTAAATGTTTGACATGTTCACGGGTGAAAGGGGAACATCAAAAGCCGTATTCCTTGTTGATTCAACCAGAGATTCCTGTTTGGAAGTGGGAGAGAATAACAATGGATTTTATCACCAAGTTGCCTAAGACGTCAAGTGGGTACGATACAATTTGGGTCATCATCGATCGTCTCACGAAATCAGCGCACTCCTTGCCAATCAAGGAGACTGATGAAATGGAAACCCTCGCAAAGTTGTATCTAAAGGAGATAGTTTCACGACACGGAGTGCCAATTTCCATTATCTCGGATCGTGACGCTCGATTCACATCCCGATTTTGGCAATCGCTCCAAAAGGCTTTAGGTACTAAATTAGACATGAGTACTGCCTACCACCCTCAAACCGACGGACAAAGCGAAAGAACCATTCAAACGTTGGAAGATATGCTCAGGGCATGTGTAATAGATTTTAGAAAGGGATGGGATAGGCACTTGCCTTTGGCAGAATTCTCATATAACGATAGTTACCATGCCAGCATCAAAGCAGCACCGTTCGAAGCAGTTTATGGACGAAAGTGCCGATCACCCGTGTGTTGGGCCGAGGTAGGAGAAGCTCAACTCACTGGTCCTGAAATCATCCAGGAAACTACTAATAAGATAGTACAAATTCGGCAACATCTACAAGCTGCACGAGATAGGAAAAAGAGTTACGCTGATGTAAGGCGAAAGCCTATGGAATTTGAAGTTGGAGACAGGGTTATGCTAAAAGTATCACCATGGAAAGGAACGGTTAGGTTCGGAAAACGGGGAAAATTAAATCCTAGATACATAGGACCATTCAAGATTCTGGAAAGGATAGGTCCTGTAGCCTATAAACTCGAGCTTCCTATGAAGCTCAGTAACATACACCCTACCTTCCACGTTTCCAACCTAAAGAGGTGTTTATCAGATGAAATGCTTGTCATTTCGATGAAAGAACTCCAGCTCAACGACAAGCTCAATTTTGTGAAAGAACCCGTGGAGATCATGGATAGGGATGTTAAGCAGTTAAAACGAAGCCGAATTCCTATCATTAAGGTTAGATGGAATTCTAAGGTAGGACCAGAATTTACTTGGGAACGGGAAGATCAATTCCGTAAGAAGTACCCACATCTATTCTCCAACACCGCAACCAACACCGAGTGAATCTCGAGGATGAGATTCCATTTAAGGAGGGGAGACTGTAACCACCGGTAAAAATCCATATTTATACTAATAGTAATTCATTTTTCTACGTACATTTTTTTTCTACAACTAGATAATAAGCCGCACTCACAAACTGCTCACTAGCATAGTTAATGCCTTTGCTATACACACTCTTAAGTGACAATGGAAGTCTCACAACAATGTCATACTTGAAACTTCCCGGCATGCTCACCCATGTCAAGTTGTGTCTTCACATAAAGACACGGAATGTCTGGTATAAAGTATCCTTATATCATTAGCGTCATTTCCAATAAAATGTCACTATGCAAATTAGGGTTTTCTTAAAGCATTGATTTATAACAATTTCGATACTACATCATAAACCCTAATGTACAAACCTTTAAACTTAATGTACAAGTTTAAGGCATAAAACCCTAACTCTAGGATATTTTCCGGTTAAAAACCCTAGTTTGCAAATCCTACTATTTTATGTAAATGAGATCACTAACTAAAATTAAAATTACATATTAAACTTTTACCAATTTCCAAAGTACAAGTTTATTAAACAAATGTACAAGTCATTGATGCATAAAAGTATTCACTTAACCTAAAATTCATTATAAACCTTAGTGTATTTAATTTTAAACACATTGTACAAACCTTTCGAGCACAAGCCTTAAAAATATATTTTCTTTTTAGTAAGTACAACAAAACAAAGCTAATGTACAAACAATAATGCACCAAACTTAAGCCTTTACTTTTATTTATTACATGTAAATTAACCTAAACTAGATTTTACCTAAAATAAATTAGAAACTTAACTAAGTATTTACATGACTACACAATAGGTACAACAATAAAAGCCCTAGGTACTACCCCTAGTAGCCTAACGCCCCCCCCCCTTTGTTACCATGATTAGAAAGGAACTAGATAGTTACTACTTAGTTACCTAGGAACTACATGTAAATCTCCTAACCACAAACTAGTTACTTGCATATTAGAGTTACACATCACCTAATTACCATGACATTTTACCATATTTAAAGTTTGTGGGTAAAACTCTTGGCTAGAGTTTTACCACAACATTTCATGTCTCCTTGAGATTACATGTACCTTCCATGTGTATGAAACACATCACCTTGTCCCTTATCTTGATAGACAAGGTGACATAGCACCTTGGAGTCCATGCACTCCCACTCCTATATATAACGCCCCCCTCTCCTTATGTCTCATCCATCACACACACCATACAATATCTTCCACACTCATATACATTTCTGAAACTAGAGTTGTTGGAAAATTTAGTGCACTTGTGGGATTAGTTCACAGCTTGTAATGGGTTAGGAGGTACGGAGTGTACACCCATAAGGTCCATGAACACCCTGACTCTTATAGTGGTTTATATTGGTAGTGCTTCTGGAAAGTACTGCATGTGGAAAGTACTGCTTGTGGAAAGTACTGCTTGTGGTTTCCACTGATATGCCGTGTTTCCACTGATAGGCAGTGTTTCCACTGAAGTGCTATGAAAGTACTGATAGTATTGAAAGTACTGCTAAATGGCAGTTACAACTGCATTATGACCACGTTTAATTGGTCATGTAACCACTAACGGCTATAATAGGGATAGTTATGAGGTGATTAATGGGCCGATTAATCCTCATAATTCCATTTGAACGGTTGAGAGTAATGTCCTATAAATAGGATATCTGATTATGCATGAAGGATACACAGAAAACACTAAGCACTTATAAGCGCAAGGGTTATTGAATTGTGCCTAATTCTATAACTGCATTTGGTCTTATCCCAAGTAGATATTCGTGTAACCCAGGCATTAGGGTCGAATAGTTTACTTTGGAAAGTGATCACACGATTCCAAGTGATATCCGGTAACCACCTAGTGGTATTGCTACTGTCATTGATTGTCTTAACCCTGCTGCTGGGACACTGACTCCAACAATCAAAGTAAACTATTTTGTGATAATCAATGGAAACTGCTGCAATGAAATACATGGCTTCAAACTTTGCTAAGCTGGACAAGTTTGAAGGGGTGGACTTTAGGAGGTGGCAGAAGAAGATGCACTTCTTGCTGTCAAGCATGAGTGTGGTGTATGTGCTGACTACTCCAATTCCTGATGATGGTGATGATGCTACTGTGGAGCAGATCAGGAGGAGGAGCAAGTGGGAGAATGATGACTACATATGCAGAGGTCTTATTCTGAATGGTATGTCTGATTCTTTGTTTTATATTTATCAGAACTTTGAATCTTCCAAAGAACTGTGGGATTCCTTGGATGCCAAATATATGGCTGAGGATGCATCAAGTAAGAAGTTCCTTGTTAGTAATTTCACAAATTACAAAATGACTGATTCAAGACCAGTTATGGAACAATACAATGAACTTCTTGGAATACTTGGAAGGTTTACACAACACCAAATGAACATGGATGAGGCTATCAAAGTCTCTTGTGTTATTGATAAACTCCCTCCTTCATGGAAAGATTTCAAGCATACCTTGAAACATATGAAGGAGGAGTTAACTCTTGTTGAGTTGGGCAGTCATCTGCACATTGAGGAATCTCTCAAGGTGCAGGATAATGACAAGCCAAAGAGTAGCAATGCTACTGGTGCATCTGTTGTCAATATGGTGGAGCATAACAACTCCACCAGGTACAATGATAACAAAGGCAAACGCAAATATCATGATAACACAAAGGTAGATCTTAACAAGAAGGCAACTCCTACTTGTTGGAAATGTGGCAAGACTGGTCACATTAAAAGGGACTGCAAAGGTGTTAAAATTGGTGGTAAAGCCAATGGATCAGGCACTAATGGTTCAGGGAGTGGTGGTTCAGCCAACTCAATGAAAGGTCAGAATATGTTTAATAAGTCTTTTCAGATTTATTATGTTACATATGTATCTGAATCTTTTTATGTGCAGGATGATGATGTTGCGTGGTGGGTTGACTCTGGTGCAACAGTTCATGTGTGTAAAGATAGAAGTTGGTTCAAGACGTATGAGTCACTGAATGATGGTTCTATTCTTCACATGGGAAATGAGTCAACAACCTTGGTGCATGGTCGTGGTTGTGTAGATCTTAGGTTTAGTTCAAGAAAGATTGTAACTTTGTTTGATGTTATTCATGTTCCTGATATCAGGAAGAACTTGGTTTCAAGTAGTATTTTGAATAATCATGGTTATAAACAAGTTATTGAGTCTGATAAATTTGTACTTTCCAAGCATAGTGTTTTTATTGGTTTTGGTTATTTATGTAATCAAATGTTCAGACTTAATGTTACCACTGATAGTGTTATTTCAGCTTTTGTGACCACATATGACCAGACTGACTCTACCCTTTGGCATGCTATACTTGGCCATGTTCACTATAAAAGGATGCAAGATATGTCTAGGGATGGTTTAATCCCTGCTTTTGAAATGGACACTGAAAAGTGTAAAACTTGCATGTTGACCAAGATAACCAAGAAACCCTTTCAGGGTGTTAGTCGTGAGACTAAGATCTTGGAGCTTATACACAGTGGCCTGTGTGATTTGCATGCCACTCCTTCTTTGGGGAATAAGAAGTACTTTGTGACATTTATTGATGATGCTTCTAGATTTTGTTATGTCTATCTGTTACATACCAAGGATGAAGCATTAGATAAATTCAAAGTGTTTAAAACTGAAGTTGAATTACAACTTGGGTCTTTGATCAAAAGATTAAGGACTGATAGGGGAGGTGAGTACATGGATACTCAGTACTTTCAGTATGTTGGAATAATCCATGAAACGACTGCCCCTTATACTCCTCAGCAAAATGGTATTTCTGAAAGGAAAAACAGGGTGCTGAAGGAGATGGTTAATTCCATGTTGTCCTATTCAGGACTGAGTCAAGGGTTCTGGGGTGAAGCTATGTTAACAGCTTGCTATTTGCTAAATAGAGTTCCCAACAAAAGGAAAAAGGTTACCCCTATAAACTCTGGGCTAAAAGGAAACCCAACCTGAATTATCTCAAGGTTTGGGGTTGTAGGGCTGTTGTAAGACTCCCTGATCCAAAGTTGAAAACTTTGGGTGAAAGAGGCATTGACTGCATCTTTGTTGGATATGCTGAGCATTCCAAGGCTTTTAGGTTCTATGTTATTGAACCTAATGAACATGTTTCAGTTAACTCAATAATTGAATCAAGGGATGCAGATTTTGATGAGAATAGATTCTCATCAGTCCCTAGACCAAGTCAGAGGATTCCTAATGGAACTCAAGACACTGGTGTATCAGAGGTCCCTGATGGTGAACCATCAGTGGTCCCTGATGAGGTTGTGGTTCAACAACCTGAACCTGTGCTCAGGAAGAGCAAAAGGGTCAGGACTCCAAAGTCATTTGGACCTAAGTTTCAACTATACTTAGTTGAAGGAACAAGGGATGAGGTCTCAGACCAATACTCCTATTGCTTCATTGTTGAGGATGATCCCAAGACATTTGAAGAAGCAATGAAGTCCCAGGATATTGCTTTCTGGAAAGAAGCAATCAATGATGAGATGGATTCTATCATGGGCAACAACACTTGGGTGTTGGTTGATCTACCTCCTGGTTGCAAACCTCTGGGTTGCAAATGGATTTTCAAAAGGAAAATGAAGGTAGATGGAACTATAGAAAAGTTTAAGGCTAGACTAGTCATTCAGGGCTTTAAACAAAAGTCAGGAATAGACTATTTTGATACTTATGCCCTTGTGGCTCGTATCAGTACCATAAGACTGCTGATTGCTATGGCAACTATTCACAATCTGGTTATTCATCAGATGGATGTGAAAACAGCTTTCTTGAATGGTGAGTTGGAAGAGGAGGTTTATATGAACCAACCTCAGGGCTTCATCATGCCTGGCAATGAAAACAAGGTGTGTAAACTGATTAAGTCTCTTTATGGACTTAAGCAGGCACCTAAGCAATGGCATCAAAAATTTGATGAAGTGGTTTTGTCTAGTGGTTATGTTCTTAACCAAGCTGACAAATGTGTATATAGCAAATTTGATGAATCTGGTAAAGGAGTCATCATTTGTCTATATGTTGATGACATGTTGATCTTTGGCACTGATCAAAATCAGGTTGACCTGACAAAGGAGTTTTTGTCATCAAGGTTCTCCATGAAGGACATGGGGGAGGCTGATGTTATCCTTGGTATAAGGATTAAACATGAAAGTAAAAGAATTTCTATCTCTCAGTCTCATTATATTGAGAAGGTACTGAGGAAATTCAATTACTTTGATTGTACTCCAGTGAGTACACCTATGGATACTTGTGAGAAGCTGATGCCTAATAATGGCAAGGCTGTATCTCAACTTGAGTATTCTAGGGTAATTGGCTGCCTGATGTATGTCATGACTTGTACAAGACCTGATATTGGTTTTGCAGTGGGAAAATTGAGCAGGTATACTAGTAATCCTAGTGCTCATCAATGGCAAGCAGTTCAGAGGGTACTGAAGTATTTGAAGAGAACTATGGATTATAGTCTCTCATATACTGGTTATCCATCAGTGTTGGAAGGTTACACTGATGCAAGTTGGATCAGTAACACTGAAGACAATTCGTCTACCAGTGGCTGGGTATTCCTACTTGGTGGAGGTGCAATTTCTTGGGCATCCAAGAAACAAACTTGCATCACCAGTTCAACAATGGAATCTGAATTTGTGGCTCTAGCAGCTGCTGGTAAAGAAGCTGAATGGTTGAAAAACTTGCTTCTTGAGATTCCATTGTGGCCTAAACCTATAGCACCTATTTCTATCCGGTGTGATAGTGCAGCTACATTGGCTAAGACTTATAGCCAGATGTACAATGGTAAGTCTAGACACTTAGGTGTCAGACATAGCATGATTCGTGAGCTTATCATGAATGGGGTGGTATCTATAGAGTTTGTTAGATCTCAACAGAACTTAGCTGATCACTTGACGAAGGGTCTGGCTAGAGACTTGGTTATAAAGTCTGCTAAAGGGATGGGTTTAAGTCCAACTTAGTCACTGAATGCTAGGACACCCAACTCCCTCCTAAGGAAACTTGGGAGCTGAGTTCAATGTGGAAAGCTGAACATTCAGTGAACTGGAGCACATGTTTTATTTACATCCCAAGGTTGTGCTCAGAACCTGCTGAAAGGAGGATGAAGTCTTTACTTCTTAATGGTTATATTTTCTTTGAAAAAGTGCTTGGCAGGAGCATGACTAAAGAGGAACCACCTATGTAAATGTTGAAGTTTTGCCGCTTCAGGAAGCTTTGGACTTTTAGCTTTTACAACATTTATGAATTTGGATATGTACACATGGCTTGTATAGTGTCAGGAGCTGTTAAGTGTTTGAAAACTTGTGTGTATTTTATCTTCAGGTATTCAAATGGGTTGAAGGGTTCAATTCTTAGAACACCCTGATTCTCGAATATTTGAACGTGTAATTTACTAAGATGGAAATTCAATCCTCAAGACATTTTCGTTTATGCACATGTTTTGCTTGATGTTTATTTTTCATGCAAAGGAAGTGAAATAAATTTGGGGAGGATTGTTGGAAAATTTAGTGCACTTGTGGGATTAGTTCACACCTTGTAATGGGTTAGGAGGTACGGAGTGTACACCCATAAGGTCCATGAACACCCTGACTCTTATAGTGGTTTGTATTGGTAGTGCTTCTGGAAAGTACTGCATGTGGAAAGTACTGCTTGTGGTTTCCACTGATAAGCCGTGTTTCCACTGATAGGCAGTGTTTCCACTGAAGTGCTATGAAAGTACTGATAGTATTGAAAGTACTGCTAAATGGCAGTTACAACTGCATTATGACCACGTTTAATTGGTCATGTAACCACTAACGGCTATAATGGGGATAGTTATGAGGTGATTAATGGGCAGATTAATCCTCATAATTCCATTTGAACGGTTGAGAGTAATGTCCTATAAATAGGATATCTGATTATGCATGAAGGACACACAGAAAACACTAAGCACTTATAAGCGCAAGGGTTATTGAATTGTGCCTAATTCTATAACTGCATTTGGTCTTATCTCAAGTAGATATTCGTGTAACCCAGGCATTAGGGTCGAATAGTTTACTTTGGAAAGTGATCACACGATTCCAAGTGATATCCGGTAACCACCTAGTGGTATTGCTACTGTCATTGATTGTCTTAACCCTGCTGCTGGGACACTGACTCCAACAAGAGTTACTAATAGAAGCAAAGGAAAGGGGTAACATAGTCCAAGAGAAGGGAAGGAACTTGGGTTTATATAAGTATTTCATTGGGTGGATTTTCAGCTAGCTTGGGTCCTAGAGTCTAGTAAGTACTCCAACCTTTTACTTAATCATTTTATACATACAATAACACATATATGTGATTATGGATTGGTGTCATGTGGAAAAACAAGGTCAAAACTATTTTTCATATTCTTTCTGTAACTTGTGTGCTCAAAGACAAACACCCATTTATGATGCGTTTTTCTCAAATGTTAAAACATGTTAGGAGTCCATTGAGCAAGCTAAATAAACATTTAGTATAATTACTAACACCCTATAAGTTTATATTAATCATATTGCATGTTTCTGTTTTTCTGCTACTGGACTTGACGCCAAAATCGGCCAACCCCCCTACTTGCCCCTCATTTATTTGTATCAAGTTAGAGGTATTAGGGTCAACCAAGGTGCAGTTGTAAACACCACCTGGGATACTGCAAAACGCCCCCATAACCCGGTTAAAAAGCCTAGTCGTTATGTTTAAAAACAGCCCTTTATTTTGGCCAAAAGTCCTAAACACCAAAAGTTTCTTACAACAGGTATGTGGGAAAACTCGGGATTTTTGATAAATTTAATTAGGAACTATCTTAGAAACATTAGAAATTGGTAAAACAACATTTCACAAGGTTGCATGCAAAAGATATAGAGTTTTATGGTTTAAAAACAAAAATTGCAATTTGGCAAGAATAGCCTAAGTAGCCCTTTTCCGTAATTAATATTTTGCTAATTAAAGGGTTTCAAAGTACGAGGTTTACACCGTTTTAAAGGGCTCGCTTCAAAGATTTTAATGCCTCAATAACGTCCTTAAAAGCACTTATAGTCTCTTTTATAATCAACCACAAAGAAGCTGACTCGCGGGAATTTTCATAAATAGGCCTTGTGTGCACTTTTTAAAAATTGAGTCGTAGGAGTTATAGGATGATGGGTAATGACTTAAAAAGAGTTAATATACATATTACAACGTCTCTAGGTGATCCCGTAAAAGTTAATGGGTGAAAATGAAATTTTCTTAAAACGCGTCGTGGCCAAGTGGCCATGTTCGTGGACTTGTATCTTTCTAAACAAAGACGACTAAGACATGAGACTTATACCATTTAGAAGAGCTTAGAGCAAAGTATTTAAAGGGTCAAATGCGATATAGAAACACTAGCTTGCCTCGTGTAAAATCTGCCCTTATTTAGCCCTGTTATCGCCCAAAACCAACAAAACGTACCTAACCCCCCTACTTTGGAAAATCATTTCGACCAAACCATAAGAGCTTAAGACCTCTAGTTTGAACCATTAGAAAAACCACAGGACAAACTCTTGAAAGGATCAAGAACGTAGTTAAAATCTTTTAAGGCCTTGCTTTTATTCACCCGCACTTTTATCCATTTAGGCAAAAAACTAGTAAATTTTTCTTATAAAATTTCAAGCATAAAAATTGTACTTTTTTTAAGATAAAGTTTTCTTGGACTAAAAAAATGTAATTTCTGTGAAGTTAACTATATAAGGGCTGATTTTGTCAATAACCCATAGTTGAGGGTTTAAAGTGTCATTTTTGAAGGTACAAGGGTAAAAACTGTAAATATTTAAAATTGTAAATTATAACATTTTGGAAACATAAAATATTTAACAACTTTGGTTTTGATAAAAATTTATTAACAATCATTCGATCCATAAAAATAAGTATGATAAGTATTATTAATTTTTGAAGAGACTTCATGTTATCTAATTATCAATAGAACATTATCGTCACATAAACTTGAATACAAATACTAAATACATGATATACCAACTCAGGTCGAGAGTCGGAGCAGTTTGTTCATATTATCTAATTTGTTTTCCATCCAGACTACAATAACACCGAGGTGAGTTCATAGTCCCACTCTTACATATTTGTTTTCTAAACTCGTGGGGAGATACATGCTACAAAAACCGAACACAAGTATTTTTCTGTATGCTATCCTGATTGATATTGCCTAAGTACCTACTGATGCCATTAAAAGTCCCTCATATCATGAACCATTAATCACTTGCGAGTGAACGCGAATATAGTGAATAGATCTATTGGCAGTTGACGCCCCATTTGTGTTAGCCGGATAGGTAACCAAATGCACTTTATTTGAGAATACTAGGAGAATGGCAAAGTCCTGCAGGGGGCATTGTTGCTCACATCATCACCATGATGTTTGTAACTTACGTCATTACTATGACGCGTTCATGTTAAGGTTTGCGTGTCATGAGACTTAGGGCAATATAATGTACTGCAATATTACTGCTTTTACTACTGCTTATCTTGTGTTCAACTGATTAATAAACAAACACTATGGATTCACTCAACCTTTGTGTTGACTTTTTAGCATGTTTTATCTCAGGAAACTAGAGCCCGATCTGGCACGGAGTGGCTATGGACTTTCTTTAAAAAGGGCGTCCATTTTGTTATCATTCACAAGAATAAAACTATGTATTTCCGTATTTCCTTTGGGACCTTTATTTTGTAAAACTCCGATTTAAATAAATGAATGATAACTGTTTTTATCTAAACGTCTCTTTCGAGCCGTTTATCTATTATTATGACTGTGTTCCATGAAGTAATACCCCAACCTTAATTTCGTTGCGTATACCGAATTTGGGGGTGTTACAATTCTGATCAGCTGCAACCGTCCAAATGTACCTGCAAACAACAATTAGCAATAAAACACACGAAAGTGTCTTTGATCACTTTCGTTGAATTGAGGTACACGGCCCACAGTTCCCCGTTGATCAGTACAAGTACTGCTTGTGATCAGGTATAATTCTGAAGAATCTCCTTGACAGGGTTTCGCAGCTGTTCTCAAACCGGAACGTCTCAAAGAAGACAACACAGAGTAAGTGAACTAGTGAATTGAGATTCACTGATTGATGAAAAATTGATTTGAAAACAATCGCGTATTGCTTAGAAGAAAGAATTTTGCAATACGACGAAGGTTTTATGAGAAAGATCAATTTTCAATCAAAAATACTTTTTGTATTTGAAAAAGAATACACATTCGATGTGCTAGAGAAAAGAAGAGATTTGCACATTGAACGGTTTTTCCAAAAGTATTTTTTCAATCAGAGATACTTTTTGTGTTTGAAAACATTAGTACACATTCAATGTGCTAGAGAAAAGAAGATTTGCACATCGAACGGTTTTTCCAAAAGTATTCGTCAATTCATTTCCTGGACCAAGGTTGATTCAAGAGTGAATCGCCCCATCGTTTATATCCAGTTGTAACAAGCTTGATCTTTAGAAAAGATCTCACATGTCACCCACCAAGAGCTTGTTTGATGTTGGCTCTAGAAGGATTTCCATCTTCATCGTGAATACTTTACATATCACTCGGATGTTTTGGCAATACCACAAGGATAATGCGTAGGACTCTTAATATATACTTACTTTCTACATTGTGTGAAACAACAAGTCTTCATTAATTTTGTGTCCTAATGAGATATTGTGGATGATGTCTTGGCTCTAGACTCAATAGTGCATATTTGGTTTCCTATGCCGGAGACTAGGGAGAGGGTCTCCTTTTTCAATATCAACAATCTCTAAGAGAAAGTCGATAGATTATGTAGGTTCCCCGTGAGAATGAAACAGGTCCTTTTAAGGGGAACTTGAGTAGCTTGGGAAGTTTAGTGCAATGCGTCACTGGGTCCATGACGTCTTGTCTTCAATACCAGTGTTACCTTAGTAACAATCAGTAGCATATGTATTGAACCCGGTTTCTGCCCTAAGGTTGAATTATTGGAGGGATATTTCTTTTCACCCTTTTTCACATTCATTTCTTTTTTATTCTTCAACCCCTTCAGTGCTTACCGAGATTTCATAACTAGAACCTTGTTGGGTTTGTTTAAGTTCTAGCTCTATCTCAGTCCGCACTCTTCCCGTATTCTCATTTTTCTCCTTTTTTCATCATACCTAAGGACTCTACACTATCTAGTGGATTGTCCCTGGGTAGATCCCTCCGGCTCTGGCGGGATCGTGGGAACGAATACCTAACCTAACCATCCTTATAACACCATAAATAAAGTAAATTGGTCGGTCTTTTGGTATTGTTCATTCCTTCATGAAAACAATTTGAAAAATCATTTAGAAAATCAATCAAGGTACTTGTGATATAAAATCAAAGCATTTTGTACCTTAATTGTTTTGATCATTTTAGAAATGCTCCCCCTCAACATGTGCATATGATTTTGAAATTGTTTAGCACATGGAGGCAAGAGTTCTTTGAAATAATTTCTTGATCACAATTTCCATAGAAAAAGCCATTTGAATTTCTTTGGTAAATTCTCCCCCTCAATATGTGCATAGGATACTTGAAATAATTTTATCACATAGAGGCAAGAGGTTTTTTAAGTACTTCCACGATTTCCAATAGAAACCATTCGCTCCCCCTCAATATGTGCATCGATATACGAAAGAGTTTAGCACATATTAGAGAGAACTTGCACTTTGAATCGAAACGATCATCATTTATCAGATTTCATAATTAAATCACAAATTCTCCCCCGATCAAAAATATCAAACCCTTTGAGATTTTGGATCCCAAGTGATTTAATAAGGTTTGGAAAACATGGGAGAATATGTGGCCTTGTTTAAATACTCTTTTGGTTTTTGGTTAAATGCTCCTTCTCAATTATGTGCATCATGTAATTGAAATCGTTTGGCACATGAAGGAATGAGTGTTTTTTAAACAATTACCCTTTAAAACCGATTTGAGATTTAAATCACGAACTCTCCCCCGATCAAAAATTTCAAATCTTTTGAGATTTGTAATCCCAATTGATTTAAATCATTTAAAAAAATTTAGGGGAAAGATGTGGCAAGATTTAATTTTTGAAAAATGACGGATAAGGACCAATTATAGACCTTAAAGATTGTTAGTGTCAAGTATGATAGTTTTAAGAGATCCTTAAGTAAAATAAAACAATTTCACAATCAAACAAGAACAGAAAAAATTTCATTTTGAAATATCTTTGAGTTTTAAAGAGAATTATACCATGACATAACATTAAATCTTTAGATCACCACTTTAATTCGTACAAGCCGGACTTGATAGATGAAATATCGTTTGAAAATAATTTATTTAAAATCACTCCCCCCCCCTCAATCGATGACCGTAGTCGATGATTGAGTGACTTGAGTTTTGATAAAATGAAGTCCGGTGATTTTTAAAATTAATTCCAATTTATTTTAAAACCCAATATTTTTCCATTTTTCAAAACAATATTTTCAAAATTGTTTTAAAAATGGTATCATTCACTACTTTTCCTGCACAAGATACGTTAGGTGGTGTAGAAGCTGCTTCTGTTGTTGCTGTAAGGCTGGAAAAAAACCATCTGCTGAAGCAGTGAGACCTCTTACGTTGCATGTTTTTATGCCAACTCTCCATAGAGGTAAAATTACGCTCCGTTTCTTCATTTGATATGAAGAAAACCATCTGTTGATGCAGTGAGACCTCTTACGTTGCATTTTTTCATGCCAACTCTCCATAGAGGTCAAATTAAGCTCCGTTTCTTCATTTGTCAACCCAAGATATAGTTACCCTTTCCTTTCGGGATCCAATCATCTTCAATTGTGGGATCCGGATAGGGAACATTCTTATATACCAATATACCTGCATACGTTAGTGAACACACATACAAATATATGGTGGTCGACATCACCCAAACAACAATCGACTAGTAAAAGTCAATCCAAAATATCAATCAGATCATACAAAGGCATGGGAATTATATGTTTATCAAACTACAGTCATCTAATTCTAACATTCATATCCTAAATTCCTAGTCCTTCGACATAGGCAAATATCATTTTTAGTTAAGCACGTAGGATAATTAGATAAGCCCAATAGATGATACAAATTTGAAAAACATTCTCCCCTTCAATCAATGACTCTTTCTATGAAAAGTTTTAAATAAGCTGAAGTCATTGATTGGGTTTTGCAAATTTATGAAAACTTGATTCTGATTGATTTTCAAGCAACTTAATTTCCACCATTTTGTTAAAACAAATAATTTTCTGAAGAATTTTAGAAGGAAAAATATTTGAGTAGGAACAGCAGTCCTTCGACATACTTTCCTCATTTTGTTTTAGGATAAGTGCACGAAATATTTGAAAATTGGTTTAGCACAGCACTTTCCTTACTTTAAGAACGGGTTGCTATCGAAAATAATAGCAAGCCATAGTTTAAGCGCGGGTCACAGTCAGAAGTAACTGCAAGCCATATTAAGAGACATGTTTAGAAAAGAATATTTACACCTACTGCTCGAACTTCATCTATGGTCCCGTGCCATTATTGAATGACATTTCTAAGACCGTAGATGTTATTGATACCAGAAGACATGTCTTGAGAAAACAATATTTTTGGTATTTTCAAATTTTCTTATTTTTATGGGTTTTTGATGGTTTTATATTTTTCTATTTTCTTTTTGTTGGATTTATATTTTTGTATTTGGTTTTTGATAAATATTTACAGATAGAGAAGATGATATAGTTTAAGAAGATGATGATACGAGTACCGAGATAAGGATATCGAACAGCACGTCGTAGAAGATAGAATTCGTCATCTCTTAAACTTCCACCACCAAAGCTTCCGAGGCTCCAGAATAGAAGATAGAACATGAGCCTTTGAGAAAGAGAGACTTTGGCAGCTTCCCCCTGAACCGAAAATCCTTTTGTTGAGCAGATTTGAAGCTCTATTTCAAGCTTGTCTTAGCCAGGTGCACAAAGAAGCACACCATTATTGATTGGTCCCGAACCGTCAAGTTTTGTCACACAAGCTGACCACTTGTGAATGGTCAACCGTAACAAACTTCAAACAGTCTGGAACCAAATGCAATGAAGATCAGAGGAGTGTAGTGTTTCCCCAGGTCGTTATGTCCCAACGAGCTGTGCGATGAATCATCAAACGAATAGTGATCGAGAAAATTTGAATGGGAAAAGGTTATGATTGATTATGAACAATTATACCTAAAGAACAAGTTTATAAATTACAGGGGCTTAAATGCAAATTAAAGAAAATTAAAAAGATAAATTATATTAAATAAACGCTATCACTATTTTTAAAATGATGTTTTTGATTTTTCTTTTATAAATTTAACTTAAAAACTACGTAACGTACAAAAGAAAATGTGAAATTGAAACAATATTAATCCTAAAAATATAAAAATGACATTTTTACAAACCTAATGATAATAGAAAATTTTTAGAAAAAGAAAATTATTTTTAAAACTATTTATCTAATTATTATTAATTAAAAACTATTTTTACTTATTTAATAATGCCCTAAAATACAAGAAAATATGAAATAAAGCTAGAAAAATGAAATTATGACTTAGAAAAATCTAAAATAACTAAAGAGAATTTTCAAAACTAATTTTATATTTTTCTGATTATTTTTCTATTTTCTATGAATTAAAAACTATTTAAAACTAATTAAATTGCTAAAAATTACAAATTAAACTAAGAAAAATCTGGAAAAATATTTTTTTGACTTTTTATATTTATCTTAACCTAGGAAAAATGAAAACTTATTTTTTTGAAGTTTTTCTGATTTAATTGCAATAAAAGCTAATTAAAAAGGCTTAAAAACTGTTTTAAATGAAGAAAAATAACAAACAGTGCTAGAAAAATACGAAAATTTCAAGAAAAATCTAAAATAATATTCTGAATCTAAGAAAAATATAAAAACAGTGGCTTATGCGTAAGAATATGGAACTGTAGTGACAAGTGCTTAAGTAATAAGCACTCAAAATAAGCACAAGGGACCAACTGAGCACCAATTTGTCACAGAAGCTAATTTATGCTGAGACTACTCTAAATGAACCTTAAACAGCTACTCTAATCCACTGAATTGCAAACTACAATGATTGAGCTAATAAAATTCAAACAGCCTACCCTCTACTTTTGAGCTTATGCACTAGCTTATCAAGAGAGCTAATCTGAAAACCAAAAGTGTAGACCTCAAAACCACCAGCCAAAGAGTCTATAAGCCAAAATTTAGCCCTAGAAAAGCTCTTATGAGCTTGTTGAGAGCTCTGCAAAATCCTGTGCACACTCAGTTAACACTGAGTATGTGCACAGGGCACTTTTGACCCAATCGACAAGCTCATTTGGAGCTTATAAAAAATTCCTAAAATCTTACAAAAATCAGATATCAATAATAGACCAACTGAACTTGTTTATCCCAGAATTTCACTTACTTTGACTTAAGAATGAATCAATGAGAGGTCCCCAAAGTTTTCCAAAAACTGACTTAAACACATTTTTGACTATTGACAGTTATGAAACTTTGACTTTGGTGAACTTTGGGCTTAATTTGTGAACTGAATATGTTGTTTAGTGCTAATATGGACCTACTACAGGCTAGATTAACTAGTTTGACACCTACCTGAGAGAAATTGTTAACTGAATTACACAGATTTGGAAATGAGAACTGATTGACTAAGATTTTGACTTTTACTGTGTTAGATTGCAAAAGAGTGACTGAAATAGACTAAGTTATGCTAGTTCAGACTAATGCAGCCTAAACCTACACCTGCTTAATCCTCTATCTCAGATTTCTAAGTAAAACCAAACACCCTTTATACCACTGATGTGCACTATTAACTGCTCAAATCAACAATCTAAACTACTCTCATCCTGAATTCAGATTCTATAACCCAAAGTACACCTAATTGATGCAAGGAATACTACTATGACTATCAATCCTATGCTTTCCTAATTATGCAGAATTTCACTAATGAACAGCAAATAAGCTAAACTAACAAGCAGATTAAAACAAGGTGAGGAAATATTCTGAACAAGTATAAACTCACTAAATTAAGCAAAAATAAGCAACTAATAATGCTACTACACTACTGAGTTAGATTTTTAGAAGGAATTTGAAACTTACAACTTCCCAGCCACTATGGCTTGCTAACACATGACCAATGAGCAACTATCCTACTGATATCAACACAAGCAACTCTGGTTTCAACCCATTTCTATAACCAACATCAGCAATCTCTGTTGACCCTTCAAAATGTGGGCAGTTGACTTTTATTGACCAAGTATTGAATATTGCTTGAATAAGTATAATAGGCTTACTAAAAGCTATGGGCAGCTTTAGCAAGCTTATTTAAGTTATAAAGAAGCTTATTGAAGCTTGGCTTTTAGTTCATTTAAAATTGCATATATAAAAGAATCTTAAAAACATGAAACTTGGATAAACTTTTAATTAGAACTTGAACTTGATTACAAACGATTAATTAACTTAAATTCAATACATAGAAACTGAAAATTACACTCTAAGGCTTAAACTAAGACATTTATAAGAAAAACGATTTTACAATAAACTATAAAAATTAACTACTCTCCTTCTCAGCCTTCTCCTCTTATATTTATACATCAAAAGGTCTCCCACGTGTCCTCTGAGTAAATCCCATCACTCTTTTTAGCCATTGGATGAGTTGAGGTCATATTGGCCATTGATTGCATTTTGGAGGGAAAACATATTTAGCCAGTTGGAGAGGTTGAGTGCAAAGAGGGGGGCATTTAATGCTTTTTGTAGTTTGGTGAGGTGGAGTGATAAGGGAGGTGAAGTATGAGAGCTGGAGGGATGGTTGTGTCTAGGTTTGCAGAGGCAGTGGGTGGGGAAGAAGAAAAGGAGGGAAGGTGTGTTTGTTTGACTTGGGAGTTGACCGGGGTATAATATTGTGGAAGGGGGGTCAAAACAGGGGGTCAATGGGTTTTGGCAGGGGTCCAAATGTGCAAAAGGGGGTCAAGGGTCAATATTTGGATGTTAATAAACAAGGACCAATTATGCAATTCTCCAAACTTGAAGGACCAAATCTGCCATTTTCCAAAGTTATGCCAAGGGACCAAAAATGACAAGTTTCCATAGTACAAGGACCATAATAGACATTTTCAAACTTCCAAGGACTATTTTTGCCAAATTTGAAACTTGAAGGACCAAACTTGTAATTTCTCAAAACTTTTGACATTTTTCACCAAAGGACTAATTTTGACAAGTTATGATTTTAAAAATACCTTTGGTGACTTTTCTTTTGAAATAAGCGCTCAGGGACTATTTTTGACAAGATTTGAAAGTTGAGGGACTGAAACTGCCAATTATGCAAAATTTGCTCGTTTTTCATCTGATTTTAAACATTTCGCATCTGAAACATATAAAATACACTTTTGGGATATTTTCAGTATTTTGATGCATTTCTGAGCGTTTTTAAATGTTTTGCAGTTCAGATTTGACCAAAAATGATGAGTATTTACACACTCATCAATCCCCCACACTAAACTATTGCTAGTCCCTAGCAATATTTTGAGAAAAACTTAATGGATTTGAATCTCTTTACCAAAAGCCATTACTTCTGGAGTAGCCAAATGTTTCAGTTCAAGTAAGAACCTTGGTACACTGATAACCAAATGATTTTGAGCAAATCACCAGCTTCCAACGGATTTGATTTGTCTTTACCAGAAGCCGTTTGCTTCTGGACTAGCCAACTCTTAGATAAATTATCAATATTATCTTTGGTGAGTCGATTACCAATTATGGATTTCCAACTGCCTTTACCACAAGCCATAAACGTGCGGGGTAGCCAACTCTTCACTAATTAAAGATATGGTGAGCTGAACACCATACAATTTTGGGCAAATTGCAAGCCGTCAACGGATTTGATATATCTTTACCAAGAGCCGTTTGCTCCTGGATTAGCCAATCCTTTTGTTTATTAGACATGGCGGACTGATAACCATAAGCTGAGTAAGTGCAGAACACTTACTCCAAAAAATATTTTGGCCAAAAATTGGGGAATTGGGTGGTATAATTACATGATAAAATTCGTGAGAATTCCCCCCCCCCCCCACACTAGAAATGAATATTGCCCTCAATATTCAAAGTACCGGCGGTTATGCCGAAACTGAGAACGTAAAATGGAAATACTACGACTAGTATTTGATTTTTTTTTTTTTTTTTTTTTTTTTTTTTTATGAATTTTATATACAACAGCGGGGGGAAACTCCCCCATACTAGGGTGGTACACACGGGTGAAAACCCATGTTTAACTACTGTTTTTGATTACCGAGTCGCTAGCTTGACTCGACCCCGAATTCATTGGTTCATGGGGAAGCAAAGTGGAAGAAACAATCTCCATCGGACTTTCATTCAAGATGTTTGGACAAACATTTGAAGCGCGTGAAAGTTCCACACCGATGAGATATATTCCCGGCTCAAGATAATGGTACATGGAAATGCCGGGATCAAAGATAATGTCTTCATTCCCGAAGGAGTGAAGAACAGGATAAGTGACAGAATATATGAAGAAAAGAAAGAAAATCATGATAAAAATCATGACTAACTCTCCATCCTCAATAGGAGAATTCATAGTTTCATGAATCTCATCAGTTAAGCTTGCCTGATCAAGACATATTATGGGTGTGTCTAGATCAAAGTAGAAATTATCATACTCCGGCAGAGATATGATATGAGTGAGTTCATCTGAGAACTCCTTGAAGGTGAATGAATCATATTCAGAATTGATATGAGTGGGTTCACTGGTGAACTCCTCCAATGTAAATGATTCATAATTGGGGAGAGAATTATGAGAATGAAAAGTGGTACTGCCACTAATCTTCTCTCCCATATTATCAAAACAGAAGGCTTTCATTTCTGGAATAGAATCATCGGAAAGAATGTCACTATCCTTAATGGGGATAGGAGATGAAATAGGCTTCTCTTTGAAAGCCTCGATTTTAGAAATGAGAAGACTGACATTCAATAATGTTGCACGAAGTGCTTCATCTTTGATTTCAGTGTCAGTAACTTCATCATTCTCTTCTTCTAAGCTATCAAGCTCAGAAGGTAAATCTTCCACATAAACAATGTCTCCACAAGACAACGAATCATCATCATCAGAATCGGAGAACATCTCAACATGATCTTTTGGGAAGACAAGAGGGGTAGGGATATCACACAAATGCTCGAGAATTCCCTGTGACTCTCTTGGGATTGGGACAAGGTTCTCAACACTAGACTTTATGAATTCGTCCGATTCCTTTTCAGGAACAGTGTCAAGATGCTCGTCCCCCATGCTCAGAGAGTGAGTGTGAACCTCGGGTGTGATAGCAGTTGTTTGAGAATGAATCTCAACTGCTGGGATATCATCTGATGAACTTGATGAATCTTTATAGAATTGAAGGATATCAAGTGTATCCTCATCATCACTGTCATCAGGAATAAAACAAAATTGAGAGCTAGATCTGGCTGCTTTTTCCTTTGCAATTGATTCCTTAATAGATTTTTCAAACGCAATTTGGGAATTTATTTTAGCAGCCTGCTCTTCAGCTAACAATTCTTCCATGGATTTTTGATTTGGATTATCTTGGGAATGTTTACATTCCTTCAAATCTTTCACTAAATCCAAAAGATCAAGGAGAAGATTTTGAGGAAGTGGCTCAGGCTGAGGTGGTGCCTGATTCATTTGGTACTGTAGAGGTTGGTTATGATACGAAGAGTCGTAATTGTTACAAGGAAATGGATTCCTTGTTTGACAATCAGAGCTACAGTGTGGACCTCCACAATACTCACAACAGTAAAACTGATGTGGCTGTGAGTTATATGTGTGGTAGTCATAATTGTTATCAGGAACCTGCTCATAGACAAGCGTGTTTCCCGATTGACAATCAGAACTGGAGTGTGAACCACCACAGTACTCACAACAGTAAAACTGCTGAGTCTCACAGTGTGGTAGCTGATGGAATAAATCAGTTGTGTTATGGTAAGAATAGGGATCTTCCACCATGCTACAACTGGGGCAATTGCCACCATTATAAGGACCACCACACCATTGACAACCAAGAGGGTGAGGATAAGACATAGAAAGAATCAAATATTTTCAGAGGGGTAGCGATGAAGAATCAAAGATGTGAGAGGGTAAAGATGGATATTTTTGGATTTTTGGATAAACATTTTGTAAAAATAAGAAAAAAAATCTTTTTGGGTTTTTGATTTATATATATGTAGAAACAAAAGAAAAATATTTTTGTGTTTTATATGTTTTAAGATGTTTTTGGATTTTTGGATTTTTTATAAGAAAATATATATATATAGATATAGATAGATGGTATGAACAAAGAGTGAATATTCAAATCACTAATCTGCTAAACGGAAGATAATTAGCACAGCTCCCCGGCAGCGGCGCCAAAAATTTGATTGGTCCCGAACCGTCAAGTTTTGTCACACAAGCTGACCACTTGTGAATGGTCAACCGTAACAAACTTTAAACAGTCTGGAACCAAATGCAATGAAGATCAGAGGAGTGTAGTGTTTCCCCAGGTCGTTATGTCCCAATGAGCTGTGCGATGAATCATCAAACGAATAGTGATCGAGAAAATTTGAATGGGAAAAGGTTATGATTGATTATGAACAATTATACCTAAAGAATAAGTTTATAAATTACAGGGGCTTAAATGCAAATTAAAGAAAATTAAAAAGATAAATTATATTAAATAAACGCTATCACTATTTTTAAAATGATGTTTTTGATTTTTCTTTTATAAATTTAACTTAAAAACTACGTGACGTACAAAAGAAAATGTGAAATTGAAACAATATTAATCCTAAAAATATAAAAATAACATTTTTACAAACCTAATGATAAGAGAATTTTTTTAGAAAAAGAAAATTATTTTTAAAACTATTTATCTAATTATTATTAATTAAAAACTATTTTTACTTATTTAATAATGCCCTAAAATACAAGAAAATATGAAATAAAGCTAGAAAAATGAAATTATGACTTAGAAAAATCTAAAATAACTAAAGAGAATTTTCAAAACTAATTTTATATTTTTCTGATTATTTTTCTATTTTCTATGAATTAAAAACTATTTAAAACTAATTAAATTGCTAAAAATTACAAATTAAACTAAGAAAAATCTGGAAAAATATTTTTTTGACTTTTTATATTTATCTTAACCTAGGAAAAATGAAAACTTATTTTTTTTGAAGTTTTTCTGATTTAATTGCAATAAAAGCTAATTAAAAAGGCTTTAAAACTGTTTTAAATGAAGAAAAATAACAAACAGTGCTAGAAAAATATGAAAAATTCAAGAAAAGTTAATAATATTCTGAATCTAAAAAAAATATAAAAACAGTGGCTTATGTGTAAGAATATGGAACTGTAGTGACAAGTGCTTAAGTAATAAGCACTCAAAATAAGCACAAGGGACCAACTGAGCACCAAATTGTCACAGAAGCTAATTTATGCTGAGACTACTCTAAATGAACCTTAAACAGCTACTCTAATCCACTGAATTGCAAACTACAATGATTGAGCTAATAAAATCCAAACAGCCTACCTTCTACTTTTGAGCTTATGCACTAGCTTATCAAGAGAGCTAATATGAAAACCAAAAGTGTAGACCTCAAAACCACCAGCCAAAGAGTCTATAAGCCAAAATTTAGCCCTAGAAAAGCTCTTATGAGCTTGTTGAGAGCTCTGCAAAATCCTGTGCACACTCAGTTAACACTGAGTATGTGCACAGGGCACTTTTGACCCAATCGACAAGCTCATTTGGAGCTTATAAAAAATTCCTAAAATCTTACAAAAATCAGATATCAATAATAGACCAACTGAACTTGTTTATCCCAGAATTTCACTTACTTTGACTTAAGAATGAATCAATGAGAGGTCCCCAAAGTTTTCCAAAAACTGACTTAAACACATTTTTGACTATTGACAGTTATGAAACTTTGACTTTGGTGAACTTTGGGCTTAATTTGTGAACTGAATATGTTGTTTAGTGCTAATATCTACTACAGGCTAGATTAACTAGTTTGACACCTACATGAGAGAAATTGTTAACTGAATTACACAGATTTGGAAATGAGAACTGATTGACTAAGATATTGACTTTTACTGTGTTAGATTGCAAAAGAGTGACTGAAATAGACTAAGTTATGCTAGTTCAGACTAATGCAGCCTAAACCTACACCTGCTTAATCCTCTATCTCAAATTTCTAAGTAAAACCAAACACCCTTTATACCACTGATGTGCACTATTAACTGCTCAAATCAACAATCTAAACTACTCTCATCCTGAATTCAGATTCTATAACCCAAAGTACACCTAATTGATGCAAGGAATACTACTATGACTATCAATCCTATGCTTTCCTAATTATGCAGAATTTCACTAATGAACAGCAAATAAGCTAAACTAACAAGCAGATTAAAACAAGGTGAGGAAATATTCTGAACAAGTATAAACTCACTAAATTAAGCAAAAATAAGCAACTAATAATGCTACTACACTACTGAGTTAGATTTTTAGAAGGAATTTGAAACTTACAACTTCCCAGCCAGTATGGCTTGCTAACACATGACCAATGAGCAACTATCCTACTGATATCAACACAAGCAACTCTGGTTTCAACCCATTTCTATAACCAACATCAGCAATCTCTGTTGACCCTTCAAAATGTGGGCAGTTGACTTTTATTGACCAAGTATTGAATATTGCTTGAATAAGTATAATAGGCTTACTAAAAGCTATGGGCAGCTTTAGCAAGCTTATTTAAGTTATAAAGAAGCTTATTGAAGCTTGGCTTTTAGTTCATTTAAAATTGCATATATAAAAGAATCTTAAAAACATGAAACTTGGATAAACTTTTAATTAGAACTTGAACTTGATTACAAACGATTAATTAACTTAAATTCAATACATAGAAACTGAAAATTACACTCTAAGGCTTAAACTAAGACATTTATAAGAAAAACGATTTTACAATAAACTATAAAAATTAACTACTCTCCTTCTCAGCCTTCTCCTCTTATATTTATACATCAAAAGGTCTCCTACGTGTCCTCTGAGTAAATCCCACCACTCTTTTTAGCCATTGGATGAGTTGAGGTCATATTGGCCATTGATTGCATTTTGGCGGGAAAACATGTTTAGCCAGTTGGAGAGGTTGAGTGCAAAGAGGGGGGCATTTAATGCTTTTTGTAGTTTGGTGAGGTGGAGTGATAAGGGAGGTGAAGTATGAGAGCTGGAGGGATGGTTGTGTCTGGGTTTGCAGAGGCAGTGGGTGGGGAAGAAGAAAAGGAGGGAAGGTGTGTTTGTTTGACTTGGGAGTTGACCGGGGTATAATATTGTGGAAGGGGGGTCAAAACAGGGGGTCAATGGGTTTTGGCAGGGGTCCAAATGTGCAAAAGGGGGTCAAGGGTCAATATTTGGATGTTAATAAACAAGGACCAATTATGCAATTCTCCAAACTTGAAGGACCAAATCTGCCATTTTCCAAAGTTATGCCAAGGGACCAAGAATGACAAGTTTCCATAGTACAAGGACCATAATAGACATTTTCAAACTTCCAAGGACTATTTTTTCCAAATTTGAAACTTAAAGGACCAAACTTGTAATTTCTCAAAACTTTTGACATTTTTCACCAAAGGACTAATTTTGACAAGTTATGATTTTAAAAGGACCTTTGGTGACTTTTCTTTTGAAATAAGCGCTTAGGGACTATTTTTGACAAGATTTGAAAGTTGAGGGACTGAAACTGCCAATTATGCAAACTTTGCTCGTTTTTCATCTGATTTTAAACATTTTGCATCTGAAACATATAAAATACACTTTTGGGATATTTTTAGTATTTTGATGCATTTCTGAGCGTTTTTAAATGTTTTGCAGTTCAGATTTGACCAAAAATGATGAGTATTTACACACTCATCAATTATCATCGATCTTGCTGCTCTATTTAAGAATAATCATCGTGATTCTTCGTTCGAGGTTATATCATCCAATAGAAGAACAGCAACGTATCATCCCATGTTTAAATAATCTTCTCAAATTCCTTTTTCACTGAAGTCTGAAGCGATCCATACCAAAAAGTTGTCAAGAGACCACTTCCCCTAAGTAGATGAATTGATGCAGTCAGTCTCTTAGACTAGAGCTCACGAACCCGAATACACATATACCTAAAGACAGAGAAACTTATACCATCGAAGTAGCAGATTAAGTCCAATAGCCAAAGAATAACCCTGATGTATACTTTTCTCTCCCCTAAAGAAAGTGTATGAAGCTCAAGAACCCAAAGTACCTGAATTGTAACATATTGGATTTCACAAACACACTAAATCATAAACACAAGAGGCGTATAAGATGAGTTTTAGAGAGAGAAAGTTAGAGGTTGGGAACTTTAGTGAGAGAAAATGAATATATTATTATGAGCTCCAACTCTCTACCTTGGAAGGTAGAGAGTATTTATAGTACTTACATAAAACGCCACCTACGGGGCTGTGGATCATGCATACAGTGGGTAAAGACCCGTCCGTTCTCCACTGTGTTACTTAAACTAAATACTACTTAACATTAATCAATCTACGACTACGAGCATTCTAGTGATTACATATACTTGAGGTGACCGACTATTTGATAACCGGATTTACTAAATCCTAACAATCTCCCCCTAAGGGAGGTCACCTCAAACACACATTAAAATTACATTGAATACAAACAGATATTACATTAAAAAATTATTCTTGCATTCTTGATGTAGTTCTTTGCTCAGGAGCTCGTAGTCATTGATTCAACATTATTGCATGTTTGAATAATCAACTTAGGAGGTCTTTAACTGATCCACGTGATAATGAGTTTTGAGCCAGCTTTGAGATCATCAGCAATCATAAATCTCTGACTCATCCATTGTGGTGTTGGTGTTATGTGGTGTTGGTCATAAATCTCTGACTCATCGATTTTCAGACTTTTTTGAGAGGTAGACTTGTGGAGTAAAAACCTAAAATGATTGTAGTCCGGTTTAGACAGTATTTTAGGGTTCTCATACCCTATTTTACATCGAGATAAGTTATTTATTCCCTTGATTTCATTATGTCTTCGATTGAATGTGTGTATGCTTGCATGTTTAACATGTCCGGCTAATTTACTTATGTGTTTGCTTATATCTATGAAACCTAGTTATTAGTTATTGATTGGTTGTCTCTTATCTTAATTGTAATTGGCTTAGGAGTGCTTAAAGCCATCGTTGTGTTTTTAATCCTTGATTAATCTTTGTTGAACATGTGTTTATAATTACTAGTGGAATTGTAGGCTAAACATCCAAAGATAACCTTAGTGTTAAGTTTATGAATCCTAGAGATTTCGTTGTCATTAACCTTAAAGTAGCTTCAAAGAGTTAGGGATAAAAGCACACCCTACGACCTTAAAAACACAACGCCTTAAGAATAAGGACGTGACAATTCAACCACCAATAAAAGATAGCCAGGGAGTAATAGTATCTAGGTAGACACATCTTTAATCATAATACGAGTACACTTCAAAAGACAAAGACTGCCCTTAGATTAGATAATTAGAATAGTAGAGTAATCGGTAGAAGTACCAACCCCCAAATCCAAACCCCGAGATTTTACCTTTAGTTTCTAAAAAAAATGAAAAGATAAAAAATAATCTTCCTCAACCTCAACCTTAGCGTAGTAAATTTCTCACTAGCATTCCTATTCCCCTTGAGAACGATATCAATCCCCGAGGCTTACTCTAATGCTACACTACAACGATTAGGTTCACTGCCTAGGTGGATGAAAAACTTGCTCGAAGAAAAGGAAGTTTCCTTTGACCCCGAACGCGCGTTGTACGTGTATCACGTCACAACTACAATGTGACGCCATCCCAACGATTACTTGGCCAAGACTAAAACCCTAATGACGGCGATCTGACGGCATCCCACCTATAAGGCGACGCCGTCGCAAGTGTAAAATTATATATAGAAATCGAATTTTTAGAATTTTAGGAGGGAGACTTGTGGAGTAGAAACCCTAAACGTTTGTAGTCCGACTTGGACAGTATCTTAGGGTTCTGAAACCCTATTTTACATCAATATAAGTGGTTTACTACATTGATTTCATTATGTCTTCCATTGAATGTGTGTATGCTTGCGTGTTTAACATGTCCGGCTAAATTTCTTTTGTGTTTGCTTAGATCTATGAAACCTATTTATTAATTATTGATTGGTTGTCTCTTATCTTAATTGTAATTGGCTTAGGAGTGCAATTATGCCATCATTGTGTTTAAATGCTTGAGTAATCTTTGTGAACCTTAGTTTATAAATCACTTAGCAGATTTCGTAGTCTAAACATCCAAAGATAATCTTAAAGTTAGTTTATGAATCATAGTGGATTTCGTAGGCAATAACCTTAAGGTAGTCTCAAAGATTTAGGGAAAAAGGCACACCCTACGACCTTAGAAAACACAACGCGTTAAGAATAAGGACGTGACAATTCAACCACCAATAAAATATATCTAGGGAGTAATAGTATCTAGGTAGACACATTTTTAATCATCATACAAGCACACATCAATAGACATAAGACTACCCATAGTTAGATAATTAGAATAGTAGAGTAATCGGTAGAAGTACCACCCCCCAAATCCAAGCCCCTAGATTTTACCCTTAGCTTTCTAAAAAATATAAAAAGATAAAAAATAATCTTCCTCAACCCCAACCTTAGCGTAGTACACTTCTTACTAGCATTCCTATTCCCCTAGAGAACGATATCAATACCTGAGGCTTACCTAATACTACACTATAACGATTAGGTTCACTGCCTAGGGTGTTGAAAAACTTGCTCGGCGAAAAGGAGGTTCCTTTAACCCCGAACGCGCCTTGTACGCACATCATTCTCCTTTTAGTAATGATGACATTGTTACGTTTGTACTTGAAGGCTTACCCAACACGTATGATGTGATTTCAACTGTTATTGCTAGTCAGGAACCCTTTCCCGATCTCAAGACGGTTCGTTCTTTGTTGACCACGCAAGAGATGCGCATGAAGTCTAAAGTTCAAGATCCGCTTGTGGATGCTACATCCGCTTCTCCTATGGTTTTATTAGCAAATAATACTCCTTGGCGTCCGTCTAAATCATTGGAAGAAGTGAACAAACCTTGTTTTTTGTTTGCTAAAGGTCATTGCCGTTTTGGTGAGGCGTATCGGTATCTTCACAATGGCGTACATGGTAAGTATACAATACTTCCTTGTGGTTTCAGTTCTGTGGATATGGATACTTTGCAACAATTATTGGCTAAATTGGGATTTACCTCTTCACAAAACAAACCCTCTACTACTACACCGGTTGCATATCACGCCACGGCCCAATTCCCACCTATTTATAACCAGCCGGCCCAATTACCCCCTTATTACTCCTACCCGTCCCAACAGTCCCACGGTTCACAAGCCTTCCTACCGTATGTCCTGTCACTAGCCCAAGATCTACCATTGGGGTCCAACGTGTCCACACACCGGTTCAGTTTGTTGCAGGTTCATCTCAATAGGGGGCTCACATAGTTACTATTCCACCACTAGGGTTCAATTGTGTGCCAGTTCACAACAGCGGTTCATAGTCGCCAGGGGTTCAGTTTGGGAGTTCGACAGGTCCGGTTCACAATAGCGGTTCACAGCAGCCTGGGGTTCAAATATGCGCCGGTTCACAGAAGCCTGGGGTTCCCCAAGAGACTTAGACAGGTCCGGTGTTTGGTTTAGTTTTTAACGCGGGTCAACTACTTGCGTCGGGTTCGTAGGGTTCGGGTCAAGCAACTCTCTTGCCACATGCTTTTGCTACTAACACTCTTCAGGACCCGTCTTCTGGAAATTGGAATATGGATACAGGTGCGAGCTCTCATCTTAATGATTTTGTGCATTGTCTTAGTGATATTCTTAATGAGTGCATTTATCCGTCTGTCACAGTTGGTGATGGGCGTTTCATTCCCGTTACCAACTACGGTCATAGTATATTGTCTACACCTTTTCGTCCTCTTCGTTTAAATAATGTTTTAATTACCCCTCACATCGTAAAAAATCTTATTTATGTGCGTCAATTTGTTCGTGATAATTATTGCACTGTTGAATTTGATCATTTTGGTTTTTCTGTGAAGGACTTCATAACTCGACGGGTACTCCTCCATTGTGATAGCACAGGTGATCTTTACCCTGTTATGAATCCTTCTCCAATTCCTCAAGCATATCTTACCAGTCAGTATACGTGGCATCAACGACTTGGACATCCAGGAAGTGAAGTGTTGCGGCGTCTTGTGTATAGTGATTCTATTTCTTGTAATAAAGAGAAGCTTCCCGTTCTTTGCCATGCCTGTCAGCTTGGTAAACACGTGAAGCTTCCGTTTGTTAGTTTGTCTAGTTCTGTTACTTCTTGTTTTGACATTGTTCACTCGGATTTGTGGACCTCCCCAATTCCAAGTCTTTCTGGTTTCAAGTATTATGTTTTGTTTCTTGATCATTATTCTCAGTATGTGTGGGTTTATCCATTAATGAATAAATATGATGTTTTGTCTAAATTTTAGTTGTTTCGTAATTTATGTTCGTACTCAGTTTAAGTGTGAAATTAAATCATTTTAGTGTGATCATGGTGGTGAGTTTGATAATACTGCCTTTCATAAATTATTTTCAACCCATGGCATTCAATTTAGATTTTCTTGCCCCCGCACCTATCAACAAAATGGCAAATCTGAACGCATGATTTGTACCATCAATAACCTTATTCATACTTTATTGTTTCAAGCACATTTACCACCCAACTATTAGAGTGAAGCTCTTAATATGGCTGTTTATTTATTGAATATCCTACCTTCCCGTGCCATTAACAATGACATACCCTTTACCCGCCTTTTTGGTGCTACACCTGATTATAGTGTTCTTCGTGTTTTTGGATGCCTTTGTTACCCACATATTGATACCAACCATAAATTAGGACCTCGCGCTACACCTGCCATTATTTTGGGACATGCTGCCAATCATTTTGGCTATCGTTTTCTTGATCTTAATACAAACAAAATTATCATTTCTCGTCATGTTACTTTTGATGAAACGGTTTTTCTGTTTCAAACCCATCCGTCCAAAACCCACCCCCTCATATGATTTTTTGGAAGATTCTTCCAATCTCATTTCAACCATTATCAACACTAGCCCAATTGGTCCTATTTTAAACCCGATCCCTATACCACCAGTCGACATACCTACCTCCACTGCTCCACCTACACCTCACACCTGTCCCTGAACCGCCTACACCTCATGCACATGTCCCTGACCCCTTTACAGCTACTATACCAACGCCTACTATACCAACGCCACCTACACCTGTTGTAACGCCACCTACACCTGTTGTATCTACTCATCACATAGTCTCACGTTCTCGTGTCGGGACTACTCGTCCTAATCCTAAGTATGATGGTCATGTGTCCACTGTTTCTCCTTCACCTAGGTCGTATAAGGATGCTCTTGATGATCCAAATTGGCGAAATGCTATGTTTGATGAATATAATGCGCTTATTAAGAATAAAACTTGGACTTGTGTACCTCGTCCTGCGGGTGTCAATGTTGTTAGGTGTATGTGGTTATTTCGCCATAAATATTTGGTTGATGGCACTCTTAGTCGGTACAAGGCATGTCTTGTTGCCAATGGTAGCACACAGGTGGAGGGAGTTGATGTTGATGAGACGTTTAGTCCCGTTGTTAAGTCGGGCACCATTCGGATTGTTCTTAGTTTAGCTATTTCTCGACATTGGCTTGTTCATCAGCTTGATGTCAAGAATGCGTTTTTGCATGGTGATTTGGCTGAAACTGTTTATATGCATCAACCACCTGGTTTTCGGGATCCCGAGCATCCGGATTATGTTTGTTTATTACAGCGCTCTCTTTATGGTCTTAAGCAGGCGCCTCGGGCATGGTTTCAGCGGTTTGCTGCTTATATTCTTATTGTTGGGTTTACTTCTAGTCGCTGTGATTCTTCTTTATTTATTTACCGACAGGGTGCTGATACTGCTTTTCTGCTACTATATGTGTATGATATTGTGCTTACTGCTTCCTCTGATAGTTTATTACAACTGATTGTTGCTTATTTGCATAAGGAATTCTCTATGACAGATTTGGGTGCTCTTAATTATTTTTTGGGTGTGTCAGTTACTCGTGGCTCTTCTGAGATGTTTTTGTCACAGCATAAGTATGCTATGGAGATTTTGGAGCGTGCACATATGGTTGGTTGTAACCCTTCTCGGACTCCCGTTGACGCTGAGTCTAAGTTGGGTGATGATGGTGATCCGGTATATGATCCTACGTTATATCGGAGTCTTGTGGGTTCTCTTTAGTATCTCACTTTCACAAGACCCGATATTACTTATGTTGTGCAGCAGGTTTGTTTATATATGCATGATCCTCGCGAGCCTCATTTCACTGCTCTCAAGCGGATATTACGATATGTTCAGGGGACTTTGGCTTATGGTTTACAATTATTTTCTACTACTGAGTCATTGGTTGCTTATTCGGATGCTGATTGGGCTGGTTGCCCTACCACTCGCCGGTCTACATCAGGTTATTGTGTTTTTCTTGGCAACAACTTACTTTCATGGTCCTCTAAACGTCAGTCGACGATTTCTCGTTCCAGTGTTGAGGCTGAGTATCAGGGTGTTGTCAATGTTGTGTCTGAGACATGTTGGCTTCAGAATTTACTACGTGAGATTCATACACCATTGTCATCTGCTACTATTGTTTATTGTGATAATGTGAGTGAAGTGTACTTGTCTTCTAACCCTGTTCAGCATCAGCGTACCAAGCATATTGAGATTGATATTCATTTTGTTCGTGATTTGGTTGCTACTGGTCAAGTTCGAGTTCTGCATGTTCCTTATCGGTTTTAGTATGCTGATACTTTTACCAAGAGGTTACCATCTGCCTTGTTTACTGAGTTTCGTGACAGCTTGAGTGTTCAGTCTCAGCCCGCTCAAACTGAGGGGAGTGTTAGTCTATTAGTATTAGTATTAGTATTTGGCCCATTGTATATTCGGCTCATTATGTATCCTATATAATCTTGATGTAACAAACATTATTAATGAGTCAATATACACGTTTACAAAATCTTACAGATTTGTCACAAAGAGCACGCAAATAACATGTTATCACACCTAAGTACGGTGTACAGTTACTATAATAACGGGTCAATCCATGTTTCACGTTTTTGATACTTTAAATTTTAAAACACAATCTAAACATATTAGGCAAAACTCATGATTAATACCTTCTAAAAGTTACCATAGTAATATAGGATGCATGAAACATCATTGCTTTGTTGTTTTCCATACCCCGCATGAGCCTTTGCCCATGCTTTGCTTTTCATTTTATTGTACAAATCAATTTATTGTTATCTTTAAAACAAGACATGATTATATGTATACCAACTCCCAAGTAGTAGACATATATAGCAGAACATAATTTTATTTCGAAGTTGTTTCGCAAGACCACAACTTATATACCAACTCCCAAGTAGTTAAAACATGATTGAGCTCAACATCTAATATTCTAATGGTTAATATAATATTAAGGTTTTTTTAACTTGTACTCTAGAGACACAAGTTAAGTATACCATAAATATATAGGGGCTTACGAAAAGGTACATAGGAATTCACGTAAAGACAAATATATTTTTATGTGAGTCTTTGTATACTTTTTGTGTACTTATGGTATGCTTAACTTGTGACCCTAGTGCACAAGTTAGAAAAACCCATATAATAATATACATTTTCTTGTTATTCAGTTTTTTATATTATTGTAAGAACCAAATGGATTTATCTAGACATGTGTAAGCAAATTGATAGATAAACCACTAAACCAGCGTATGCTTCTCTATATGTACAGTCTATGAGTGGCATGAATCATACATTGAATAATTGTTGCTTATTACAACAAGTTGCTTAGTAGGTATTAAAACTATAGTTTATAATTTTGATAATAGTTGCAGTAGATTTCGGATTATACTATTAGATATGTTTTAGTAATGTAATAATTAAAAGGTGTTGTGTTTGACAAGGGAAGAGGTTTGGTGGTGTGATTAGTTTATTTAGCTTTAAAGGAAGAAGTATGGATTTGTGAGAAAATAATAATTTGTTATGGTAGGCATGCTTTAAGTAGGATGTTGCTTAACACAAAACCCAAACACGTAATACCAGTTTCTTATTTCACAAAAAGATTCAGATTAGCTAATAAAAAATACAACTTAATGAGTTTTACTTGAAAATAATTTGTACCAATAGCATGGATCATGCCAGATTAGGCACTTCTTGTACTAGATCAAAGAACTGATCTCAAGAGGTTAAGTTTGTAATCAGGCAGCTAAAAATGTTGCTCTGAAAATTCTAAATAAGCCTAAGAAGTAAGAAACAAAGTAACCGCGGTTACAAATAAGAACTTGAAGAACGTAAAGAAGAAATATTATTGTGTTTCATGTTAAGAAGGGACATATACACTAAATGGTTCCACAACTATACGGACAGTGACGGACTCAGAAAAATAAGATATGGGGGGCAAATAAATTTTTTTTACGATAGCAACAAAATGCGAAAGAAAAAATTAGAAACGTAATGATAAATCGAGTATTTTTACTTAGACATGAAAGATTTATAAGGCTTTAAAGAGTTAAATGTTGGATTTTAGTATGTGAGTGGGGGGCAATTTGAGTTTTTGGTGTGGGCCACTTTCGAAAAAAAGTCAAAATTAAATAAAAATTACACTAAAATATCAACTTTTTCGACCCCCACTCTTACATTCTAGATCCGTCCCTGGATACGGAGAAAGTGCTCCGGTGGGAAGGGACAAATGCATTAGGAAAATTCTACTGTTTCGAGTAATCTCTAGATGTTTCTAATGACATAGTGTACGCATGGCGGGGTTGAAGTGTTTGCTCATTTGAGTTAGGTGTCGAGTGAATGGATAATTTTGGTTTTGGGTTACAAAGCTCATGTTGAATCGAGGGGTTCATACGACATTCATTGACATATCTAAATGATATACAAGTGGAAAGGGTAAATGGGAGGGTGATATCTGAACCTTTTTTTTTATACCATTGCTTAAAGATCTAAGCAGGCACATTGTCATTCATATAAATACGTGGGAAGCACAAATGGTGTTATGGACTCTGCATAATTATCCTTTCATGTATGCTACATACTATACCCAATATCAACAGTAATATGTTGACCTGCAAAAGCATAGAAGTCAACATTCACTTTCCATAACCCTTTCATTTAGCTTATCAAGATTAACTTATTAAAGGTTCAATATTCCTCACGGATACACGGTTCAAGCTAAAAAGAGTACGTGAGAAAAGCGATGTTAGCTAACAAAAAACTAAAACTCAAAAAACAATGTTAGCTCTTTATATCTGCGATTAATCATCAATATACGTTGCACCGAATAACTGATCAAAGGTCAAGTGGCATTCATTATAACAAGTAGATATTGCAATTTAGACCCTTTTAATGGGTCGGTCGGGGTTATGTTTTATTTCTAATGGATAATAACTAATCTCCAGAAAATTAGCTTTAAGGAAAACATTCGGGCAAATAAAAAACTGAAGAACCAAATTGTATTCTTGATGCAAGAAAATGGAGTACCCAAGGTGTATGTGTCTCCGGTCAACCCAATTGGACCCATACTACCTATTTTAACTTCGACCCGAGTTGATCTCACCCCAGTTTGATCAGTTATCTGTTCTGCCCATTTTGACCCATCTTAAAATAAAATTACCTGTAGTAAAGTGCTAAAGGATGCTTCACAGCTCCTCCACACTGGGCGTGTGTTTTCGCTCAAAATTTCCACTTACACCCATTTCATTTTTATCTGTTTTACTTTTATATTAATAATATTTTATTTATCAACTTCAAATATATAATGTATAACCTACAAATGTCATGATATAGGTGGGAATTATGGAAAAAGATAAAGAAGAAACAGGCGAGGTACTCTCATCATGGACTTATAATATCGACGTGCTTTTAAATTTGGAATTATCGTTTGTGGAGGTAAAGTTGCTGAACAAGGATTTAATTGTGAATGTTTTAAGGTGAGTGATGAGTATTACATATTTGATAATTTGAACCTTCAAAACGAAAGAATGTTTGCAAAAGAACTTAAAGATGACTATAAACATTATAGGTACGATTGCTTATGGCCGGAGTTGTTGATGTCAATGAAATCTATGGCGGAGAAAATAAGGCGATATCATCAAGTGACAAGTAGACAAATGGCAAGTAGCAAAAATAAATGCTCAAATGTGAAGGGACTTAGCTTCTTTGAACCTGAGAAATGAAACCACACTAGGTTACAATAGATACATCTGTTTCACTGTTTCAGTTTTTCCTTAAAGATCAAAAGTACAATAGCACGAAAAAGAGCGTAAAACCCACAAGTTTTTATTGAATTTCATGACTTCAGCTGTAAATCTAATGGTTGTTAGAAGCTTTACCAGAAAAGAGCAATCAGACTGATTCTATTCATTTCACCCTTCGGTAATGAAAATTGTTCAGCTCTGCATAAACGCAACAAAAGTTCACATACAGCTTATTTGCAGTTTATTCTTCGATGTTGCAAAAAGATTGTTTCCATAATTTAAACTCGTGAGGAGAAACCTCACTGTTTGCAGTAGAGCTATCTCAGAATGAGATGTATAAAATATCTGAGTTAATCCAAGCATGGCAGCCACTCGAGTGATTGACCAGCAGACATCGGAACTATACTTCCAGATGCATATGAGTATGATTCTGGAACCTTCCACGCTGTCCTTTTCAACGTAACTTTTCTTGTGTTTCTTGGAAGCCCGTAGAAGTCTGGTCCATTAAAGCTCGTAAAAGCTTCCAGTTTGTCCAATGCACCAGCCTAAAACCAAATTATGCGTCCATTAAGAACACGTTATATCAAGTCTTCAGTAAAATAAGTTCAATGAAAACCACAAATAACTATGCATCATCTATGAAATATACCAATGAGTCAATGACAAATCAGGGCGTATTCTTTTGACCAAATTAAGAATCATTAGTTGTTTGCATTATAAGCTAAAAAGATATTTTCAACCACAAAAAGGTACAAGAATTGAGAAAGTCGCCAAAAGTACACTAATGTGTGTTCAACTTCCTACAATGCTTTATAAAAATATGAATCTTTATCAAATATTAGTTAAAGTTTATTAATCAAACTTAATATAAGAGTAACTATGTATGAAGTTAAAAAAAATGAACGAAAAAGCCATTAGTGGGTCAACATTTTGATCCAGTCACCCAACCTGCCCATTTTGCAACCCATTAAATGTCACCTTTTAACAGTTTACTCTCTTATATGGCCTTCACATGTGACGTTTCTACACAACCACAATCCTTGGTAACCATATCAGCATAAAAGTGGTAGTCGTGTAGGAAACAAGGCTGTACCAACAGCATGAAATGATCACTTAAAAGACTTCTTTTGATAAATGCAGTCACCTACCAGCAGATTCATCAACTTGCTTTTGCATTACACGAGCACCTAACTACTAGATGTGGGAATATGGACAAGTTGGTAACAATCCGAACTGGTATAATTTTGCACCTGTTCAGGTTGGTAGGGACCTAAAACACTTTTTTTCCATATTATTTATTTATTTTTGTTGAATATTTACTCTCAAATATTATTACACAAAGTATATCATTTCCTCATTAATATTTTATACTAAAGTGATTGAGGAGGTTCTAGTTATCAAATTACACTTTGGGTGACTTTAGAGTTTCAACCCATTTGAACACGTTAGAGATAAAAGACAATCCAAATCGAGCTGTTTAGAAGTAAAATGTTGGAAATTGACACCTCTACTAAATAGTCATGCATCATAAAAAAATATATTTTTATAAGGAAACGAAAAACGAAAGATGTGTAGGCACGTGAAACAAGAATAGGCAGTCTAAATATACCTCTTCGAAAACTTTAGCATAGACAGAGAGTGCTACAGGAGCGTTAAATACACCAGCACATCCACAAGCAGATTCTTTCTTAAGCCTATCATGAGGTGCACTATCCGTTCCCAAGAAAAATCTTTTATTACCACTCGTTACCGCAGCAACAATAGCTTGTCCTGCATTAATAACAAAAACAAATGGGTTATGTGCTTCTCAGGCCAAAAGCTGTAGCAAAATCGATAACCATCTAATTTCATAGGCATATGGTATCAACGTTTGCATTCTGGTCCATATCTGATTTTTAGAGCAGATAGCTATTTTTTTTTTTCAAATAAATTCAATGACCAGGGGCAGACCCCCGAATCATGACACAAATATATAGATAGAACATCACTTAAATAACATTTATAATGTTGTTTGTATAAGCGAAAATTAAGATACATACGGTGGGTCTCCCTCTTGAGTACTGGAAGGCAGTAATTGTGTGGCTGCAATCCTCCCTGGAAAATTGAATTTCTATTGAGAAGAAGATGTTGTGGGGTGACAGTAGCCGCAACATGACCTAAAAAACGGTTTCATGTTAAACATAAAATAACTGTGCGCAAAACAAGAAAACAAAATAATACCTTCATCACAAGACTCAACAAATTTTACAGCGTCCATAGTAGTAACATGCTCCATGACAACCTTCAATCTTGGAAACTTTTGTATTAAGGGTTTTAAAACGGTATCAATGAATACCCTTTCACGATCAAATATGTCGATTTCTGGATCAGTAACTTCTCCGTGGACCTGTGAATTAGTAAACATATTCTAACTATAGTAAGTTTAACAATCAGAATATCTCAAGTAACATTTACACCGCCTGCATTCATATGAAAGATAAAATACATGTTTTGTACTAGTCACTGAAGCTATAGTGAATCTCATCTATAATATGAATAACTATATCACGTGAACACCATTACAAGAAAAACAATCTTTAAAATTTACAAAGATAGAGCGGTTATTGAAAATAAAAAAATTGTTGAAGATCAAGAAAGAAAAGAATACCAGAAGAGGCATATTCTGATTGACCATTTCTTCGAGCACAGGTACACATGTCCCAAACAGATCTGTGACACCATCTTGAGAATTTGTAGTAGCACCAGCAGGGTACAACTTCACACCATAAACAACCCCACTCTCTCCTGGCAAACAGCTTATAATTAGCTCATTGGTAACTAAGTGATCTGTTAGGTTTTATTTGAACTTCTTAAACTTAAAGCTCTAATTAGATATGCTGTGTGGCCTTTCCAAAAAAAAAAAAAATAGATATGCTGTGTGAAAATGCATGTACACATGCAATATATGCAACAATACTAGACATAATACTACATATAAAATAAACTAGTAGCCATTGTTCGTAGAATGATCTACAATATTAATCAGCATAAGAAGCCATGGACACACTTTATGATTTGATAACGTTCTAAGTTACCATTTTTGTCTGCCAAAATAATATAACCATCATGTTTTAATGTTTTCTTTATGGCCTTTATGATACAGAAGATGATTAATATAAAAAAAATTCATCATTGAAACTGATAACCAGATCAAGAACTAATAACGATAAAGTTGTCAGAAAAGTGTTTCAGAAATATAAGTTGTTAGATAAAAACTGAGAAGGTTTCTAATGAAGCTTTTTTCCTGAATCATAAAGGTTCAAATCATATGAAACTGTAAGGTGTAAGATACACTTAAATTTAAGTAGTATGAATCACAGAGTCAATGAATTGGCATAATCTTAAACTTACACATTATTATAGTAATAATTTTGGGGTTGATGAATGTCATAAATAATATGCAAACTTGCAAACAACTACAATGTTGACCCTGGGGGTTATCATCCACATCAGATAGTACTACATTTGACTAACAAATAGCAGGATACATAATTAATGTAAGGGTACATTCTATAACATACCAACTTTACTTTTCGGTGTCCCGTTTTAGTCCTAGTAGTTAGTTACTTAGTTGTATACATCTTGTGTCCCGTTTGGATCATTTTGTACCCCATATTCTCATAAAATTTCTATAAAACTTAGCATTGTATAGAACTCTAAACATTTTTATTTAAAAAACAACATTGGAGAAAGCCAGTTTATGACAGTTTTTTTTATTGTTACCAATAGACTAAAACATAACATAATACCATATTTTAATGACTCAGATGTAGAAAAAAGCGCACAGTGACTAAAACACAACAAATGAAAAGATACATGGTTTTATGCAACGAGAACCGGGATTAAACAGAATTAGCACAAACTGATAATGCATCAAAACATATTAAAATAAACCAGAGATGTGACTGCGCAAATGATTTAAGGTCAAAAAGGTTGAATAAGACTTACTTGCTAGTTTAATTTCATGTGGACTTGTTTTATCCGTCAAATATAGTGTCATTAACGGCGTGAAGTCAGTGTTGCCTTCCAGTGCTTTCAGAATAGAATCACGATATTCCACAGCAGCAGCAGTTGTTGTAACTGGCGGTTTTAGATTCGGCATAATTATTGCCCTTCCAAATTGTTTTGCACTATATAGATAACAATTATCAAAGAAACTATCAATATTCAATTGCAAAAGTATTCAATTACAAATCAGAGATCATCAAGTCGAAAAAGAAGTAAATGATGTTTGAATAACCTGTGAGAGACGACAGCTTCAAGAAGTTCACCATCACGAAGATGAAGATGCCAATCATCTGGTTGAGCAATAGAAAGTTCCATCCTCACTCCGTGTCCTTTAGCTCGTTTAAAATCTCCAAATTTTGAAGCATGTAATCTCGAGGGCTAGCGAAAACAAAAAAGGTAGCATAACTTGAAATATAAGAAATTACTTTTATGATACGCAAAAAAAGATGAATTTTAGTAAACGCCGTAGGCGAAATATTAGAAGTAACAAAAATGGCACTGACTGCTTACTTTGCTAGGAAAACTGAAAGTTTTTAACATTCTAAATGAGACAGAACTGCACGAGCTAATGGCTCAGCTGTCAAAAGAGAACAAACATGCAATTACCACGTAAGAAACTAAAAGATGGAGCAACTGCACAATTGACCTAATTTAGCAATTAGCATACTTATCTGTCATGAGGCATATACATTTCTGCCACACTTCGAGAATGGAAACTATAAATAGTTGAGTCAGGCATATCGAAACTAAGTGTTCATTGTTTTAAATACTATGAACCATCAATTTGATTTACTAGAATATTTTCCTAAAGAATTTGTAAAAATTAACAATCAATCTTAGTCTTGGAATATTTCGTCAAAGTCACAATCAATTGATCAAACCGAAAATCCTACACTAACTGTAAGGGACTAATTAAAAGTAACCATAGGGGGCAAACATTATCAGATAGTTACCAATTTAGTAACTTGTAACTGGTTTTATTAAACTAAATCTCAAAATAACTTTTCAATCGTATCAAAATGCAAAAAGCTAATGTGAATAAAGTAAATAAGTCATTTAGCACCTGAATACAAACCCTCGATTTATTGTTTATTTAAAAAAAAAAAAAAAAAAAAAAAAAAAAAAAAAAAAAAAAAAAAAAATCGTACCAGTTGACTACAAACAGTGAGTTTGAACTCGAGTTTATGAGTTTGTCTTTCAGTCAAAGTGTTTGACTGTTTTGTGAAAGTGTGTAGGGTGATGGGGATCAGATTCATTAAGCCAAGCATTTATGGGCTTAGTTGAATGTTATTAGGCCTAGTATAATTATGGGCTAATTATGTTTTCTGGACTTTCAAAGTAGTTCGTTCAAAGTAAAAGAAAAACTTTAAAAGTAGTAACAACAACAATACCCAATCTTGTCTGGGTGAGGCATGGGCGAGGTAGAACGTACATATAGATCTTACCCGAGGTAAGATTTGAAGAAAAGAAACCGCAACAGGTGCATGTAAAATAGAAAGATCAAGAGGGTTTTTGCAATTCTATTTGTTATTTTTTTTTTCTATTTGAGTCATTATATGTTTTTCACATGCATGGGATTAGTGTACTAAGATAAATGTTGGGTTCAGTGAATACCCAAACCCCTTAATTCTAGGATTTGAATAGAAAATACCTCAAGTGTTTATAACCGTAAACACTAACAAGTCACTGAGCGCATAGCCACTCATTGAGTCATCTTCAGGATGCTCAGTACGAGATGAAGAAGAAAAGTCTCTCCGCTTAGTGAGACGGAACTAAAGGGGTGAAGACTAAGTCAAGAAGAAGATGATAGATTCAGTGAGTGATGACAATAAATCACTTAATCCCAAAACTCCTCACCAACTATAATCACTGAAGACAAAGACTGAAGATCAAGACTGGAGGCTATGAAGACTGAAGATTGAGCAGGACAAGGCGGGATAAGTTTGAACAGATAAGACGAAGTCCTTATCAACCTAAAGTCAAACTTTTCCTGAAAGGCTAACAACCAGGATCAGTGTCATTACTAACAAGCTGAAAGTAACTTTGTATCTTACCCAATATAGTCTTTGTAAACAGAGACAAAATACATCAGTATTTTGTCTTCTGTAACCATGTTAGTTTGTCCTCTAGGATAGAGTCAAAAATCATACTTGTATAAATAGCCATAAGGTAGGAGTGAAAGTTAAGCTTGTGCATTAATTGTGAAAAACACACACAAGCAACTTTCACTCCTCCAAATACAGCTATGTCCCTGAGATAGCTCAGTGGTTCCTGATAGTTGTGCTTAGACTTAGCCTAAGCTTAGTGGGGAGTGCACACCCATACTTGTCATTCAATCTCAAGTGTTGTTCCACAAGCACTTCGGCAATATATTCTTTTTGATTCGTTTTAATAAAGAATATAAACGTTGAAAACTCCCTTGTGTTTTTATCTAGTTAAAAACTGCTTTTAAATTGCTTTACTTCAGTCATTGATTACACTTAGTGTTAATTACTGTTTTTGCTATCTGTTATACGGGAACAACAAGTGGTATCAGAGCAGGCTGATTTATAAAACCCTTTTTAAGCCGCTCAAAACATTTTTAAAATCAGGATCCTAACATGGCTGAAAGTGAAGTTCCCCAACTTGTCGATAAAAAGGGTGGAGCCTATGCTGCTGTTGCCCCTCGACTTGAAGTTGGCAAATTTAACAAGTGGAAGAAGCGAATGTTTTGCTACTTGACTGAGATGGAACCTTACTACATTAAGTGTATTAATGAAGGTCCATTTGTCCCAAAGACTACTTAAGGTTTACCTAAACCAGAAGCTCAGTGGACCCAAGATGAGAGGAGGGTGGTCAATCAGGACCAAAGACTCAAAAGCATCATCATATATTGTCTTCCTGATGATGTAATGGAGTCAGTCATTAGTTGTAGTACATCCAAACAAACCTATTGTTAGCCTCACTCTTTTATAAAGATAACGCCACTTACGTGAATTGGACTAGATGCGTAGTAAGTTGCACCCGTAGGGACTTGATGCAGGTTTTACTGACCAGGTTTTAATATTTATAAGTCTCGTTATACCTAAGGTCTACCCTAATGCACTAACGGGCAGTGTACCCGGTCGTGTGTAGTGTAGTATTTCGGTAAAACCGAGGTCGTCCCAAGAGCTATGTGTGCGGATTTAAACTAAGTCTAGGTGTCACAGATTTTAATATGATTTCGATATAATTAACTGCTAAAGCAAATAAAGGCGAGGGTTGTGATCAATAGAGGAGAGGGGTGCTAACCTAGTTACTCATCCTAATTAGTAGTGTTTACGTCTAATTACTTCAGGTGGGGTCAAAGTCGCTAGAACAGCATTTGGTCAGTTCTTCCTAACCTATCAGCAAAGGGTCCCACTGGAGAAATCAGGTGACCCGTCATAAGTCCAGTTGTTCTTAGTCTCCTAAGCCAAGTCATTAAGTACTGCTACATGCTAGATTCATAACAGTGAGTGCCCGGGCACTAGCATCTTAAACACTCACCCCCGACTTCTTAAGTTCATCCAAACGGTAGGTGATCAGTTGGTCATATCGCATAAGCAGAAAGGGTTGTCAGTTGGTCATATCTTACCCTTCCCACTCAGTCTACCTACTTAGGGTCAGTTGGTCATATCTCCTAAGTAACTAGCCACTACCGCCATTCAAAACTACCGAAACAAGGGTAGCTACCAACAAACTATGCATGCATACACTTAGAAATAATTATACGGAAACAATGTAAACGCAAACAAAACAATTAAGGAATCATAATTAGGCCAGCACCAGAGGTGCTTAGCCGCTCATATTAACTAAAACAATCGATTCAATATTTAACATTACGAAATACATGAATTGAAAGTAAAGAAAAGATAAAATGCTAATGCTTATCGTAGGGGAGTGATTTCTCCCTTAGAGATAGCTCCGTATGCTCCTCTAGATCTGCCTTCAACTTCTTCTCACGTTCACTTTGTGTTGTGTGTGAAATGGGATACTTTGAAATGCTGGAAATCGTGGGGTATTTATAGGCCAGATCTGGTTACGGCGTAACTAATGTTAAGAGTTATGCCGTAACATACAATTCTTCGTATTTTGCACTAAAAATGTTGGTTACAGCGTAACTATGGAAGGAGTTACACCGTATCTTCAATAAATCTTGGTTACGCCGTAATTGAGACAATAGTTACGGCATAACTTGTAGCGACGCGGAGCCTCATTTGACCTAGTTGGTTACGTCGTAATCTTTGGGAGAGTTATGCCGTAATCTTCTGTTGAGTTGGTTTTCTGAGCTACGCTTTAGTTACGGCGTAATGTGAGAGAGGAGGTACGCCGTAACTTCTTCAAAATGAGCATATTATGATATATCTTCAATAAACTCTCCAAATCCGCGTCTCTTTAGCTCTAATGCTCGTATTTTACCTGAAAGTGAAATATAGAGGAAAACAATCGTAAATCCATATAAATTATATAAAATACGGGCATTATCGGGGGAAATTGACACTTAATAATCAGGACTATTTGATGTTATCAAATATCCCCCCACTTGAACTCTACTTGCCCTCAAGTAGACTTTATTAGATAGATTCCTAAAAAGATATCTCCCATTACCTGAAAAATATAAGTTTACAAATCCCTTATGCTAGAATAAAACAAAGCCGAACACCTCACGAAATGGGAAAAAAACACTAAAATCTCTTAACTATTATAAGTGTCAATTTCGGGGTGATCACTCATTGCACAGTCATAGCATGTATTCTATCATAAGCTTAGCGGTTACACAAATCTCCACCACTAGAGTTAAGGACAAAACAATTCTCGAAGGCAATATGGGTAGACATGACAAAGGTTAAGGGTGATTTGTCATTACTAACATGTCACGGCGAAGTGGACAAAATCAATGATACATGACCAAATCCATGGCCAAGACACCAAAGATTGCTCGTTGCATCACCTAGACACGCTTCATGACTAAGGTTAGGATAAGACATGGGATAAAATTGGTGTAAAACAAAATCAAGCAAATAGTCTAAATCTACAACTAGGACATCACCACTTACCGTTCGCCCAAAGTTCAAGTTTCGAAGTCAAGAAACCGGATCATGATATAACCAGGTAGATGTGCCATTAGAGGACGTCATGATGGGCACACTTCCAACTTCATTCTTCACATGTGATCGAGGTGGCCTCCTCGATACTAAATCTATATTAAGCTCATAACAATAGTGCTTATAACATCGCACTTTTACAATAACTAAATAACAATAACTTTTTTTTTTGGAATCAAAACATAATAACATAACATCCCCCCACTTGAGATGAACAATATGAGGATTTGGGGGGTCTTCAATGATCTTTAAGGATATGTCGTTGACGAGAGCGTGATTCCCGAACCTTTCCACTTGAACCTTGAACTTAGGCAAATAATGATTTCCCAATTACAAATAAAGACTACAGGGTAGGCTAAGGTGTAAAGGTGTAACGAAACAATATGTTGGGTGAAAAAAATGAAAGGAATGGCTCAAAAGGGTATATCTAGAGGTATCTTGCACTAAAGGTGAGTGCAACAAAGGGTTTAATTGGCATCGGAGCTAGGTTGTTTATCTGTATCGATTTATGTTGGTTTCATGTTATTGTTAGAGCTGTCTTTAACCATCTTTTTTGGTCGGAATTTTTTTTTCCTATTATTTTGGTAAACAGTTTTAACAGTTCTTGTATCCTATTGGTTTAAAACAAAAAAGTCATATGGTCCTTACAATGTTTATATTTGTGTTGTGTCATTTTTATGTCCAGACAACATCTTTTAGTGACGTTTTGTACCATTCCGTGAATTTAAGTGGTCAAACTGGTATGTTTCTCATGGTCAAACAGGGCATAAAGATGACATTTGATGTCATTTTCTAGGTTTTTGAAGCTGAACGGAGGTCAACTGGTCAAAACCCTCTTTTTACTGGAAAGTTATGCGTAAGGTTAAGCATAAGACATGTTTACGCCTAAGAAATTGTTACGCGTAAGCACCTGGTTTTACGCCTAAGGTCTTACGACTAACTTTGTTTACGCCTAACTATGTCTTAACCTAATAACCTTTGTCTTGTTGAAGTTTTGCATTTTACTAATGACCGCTTTTTGAAGTGTATCTGTTTAGTAGACTCATTAATCTGTTCAGCATATCTATTTGGTATTCAACATTTAGTCTTGACAAACTATTATGTTGCTTAAGGTTTGCTACTTCTTCTTTTTTATCCTTTTTTTTTGTTAATATATTTTGTTACTTTGTTCTTGTGGATTAAAGGAGTTTCCGCCATTTTTAAACAGTCACCGGATATTGTAGACGGGGGCTTTGACTACTTGTTTTCTTGACACTTAATTAAACTTCTTGTGAATAAAGTGGACATATATATATATATATATATATATATACTACTTATAATGCACAAAGGCACCTCACTCTTAATTTTAAGACGTACAAGAAATTAAGCATGGTTTACAACACTTTAATGCACCCAATTTTCAGAATTACAACAAAGTAAGCATATTGTACAACAAAATAAAGCGTTGTGTCATTCTAAGATTAAAATTCTATCAAACAACATTAATGCTATTAAAAACACCCCTTCGCCAAAAATTACAACCATTTAAGCACAATGTACAATAGCTGCAACCAATTTTCAGATTTACAACAAAATAAGCATAATATACAACAAAATAAGCATGATGTAATTTTCAGACTTACAACATTAATGCTATTAAAGTGGTCAATGTTATTAATTTCTATAATAACTACTACTTACAAGAAAAGAAACATAGTGTACAACACTTTAATGCACATAATTTTCATACGTACAAGACAAGAAGTATAGTATACAACAAAACACCACATTAATGCTATTTAATGTAGTCAATTATTTAACTGGTCAATAAATACAATTAATATAGTTATTAAAACAGCTCTTACATAAGAAATACAAATTATCAATCATATTGTACAACCAAATTAAACACAATTCCTGCATTAAATTTCACTACTGCAAATAATAAAGCACATTATACAAATATTAAAGCCCGAACGGGCAACGGGCCAAATAGGCTTGAGCCCGAAACGGCGCGGACCAAATGGGCTCGTGCTCGAGCAGACACAGGCCAACGGGTTCGAGCCCGAACGGGCACGGGCTATACGAAATTATTGATATCCGTAAATTTATTGTTAAAAAGAACATAATAAACTAAAATACATTATTCATCGAAATTTTTTATTTCAAAGTACTCGCCGCTGCAACGCGCGAGTACCCAGCTAGTTTCAATAACCCACGAAGGGGAAAGTATTTTATTTAAAATGGAAATATGTATGATATTGTTAGTAGTGTCAACGATTCTTGACATGAGGGATATCCACTTCATATGTTAGATTTTATAACTTATACATTCGATTATACTCTTATACATTTATTGGTTAAAACGACAACGTTTTTGGCGGCCAAAAACAAAGTTGTTTTATTTTTTTTTATTATTATTTTTTTATTTTATTATTTTAGTGGCGGCCAAAAATAAAGTTGTTTGAACTCTATGGTTAGCCTTAGTTGCAAGCGACGTCATTTCGCTCCCTCTTTTGCAACTTTCTAGATAGTCCTAGCTAACAGCTACCAAACACACACACAGCTAAAAAAAACCAGCCATCACAACCCTCCCCCCCCCCCCCCCCAAAAAAAAATCATACACATACACCAAAAAGGTACATAGACATAAACATATCAGCCATAAGAAATCTTATCCTCTTAGATTCGAATACGAAATAGCTACACAAGCGTGTTTTCGTCCAGGGTTGTCGAGTATTTATCTCTTAGATCTGCGTGCTTACGAATCACGTCAAAAATTTATGGTATTCTAGCTTCTTTTTTGCTTGCGAATCATATTTAAAGCGTGGTCTATGCTCATATGTGTTATTTTTGTTTATGTTTGATCTAAGATTGCATGTGTTGATTTAGTGAATTTCTAAGTATATGTTTTTGTTTAAACTCTGATCTATGTTATTACTAGACACACAAAATAACAAGTCCTTATATGTGGTTATGAATATTAATGTTTATGTACTTAGAATGATAAGTTTTTTTAAGAACCGCCTTTTAAAATAGGTTCGACACTATGCCTTTTGTATAAAGGAGTAATCTGAAAGGCTGTGATGATTGACTTTAAATGTCTTTTATTCTTGTGACTCTGAGCAAAATTGAGATTGTTTGCATCGTGGCAGGGCAACCTATTAACTTTGCAGCCATGACAGATTGATCATCTTTTTATGAAAGGTCTAAATGAGGCATCTTTTAAATGCATATGATTTATTTATAGTTCAAAAAAAGGGTGATTGATGCTGCATAAAAATGGTAAATCTATAATGCATTAATGTAGCAGGCCAGTGAAATAGAGATTGTCTGTATATTGGCACAAATCTGAGCTTTATGAAATAACGCAGCTTTTGAATGCCTTTATGGTTCCAAAAAATGTCATTTAATGTTGCATAAAAAACAATGGAAAAGTGTTTTGTGCGATAACCTTGGTAAATGAACACTAATATCTGATGTTTTCTTTTATTGTGTGTGGGGGGTAGATGGTAGCACTATCCAAAATGCAAAAAAGGAAGCGAAACAACGTCGTTTGCAACCAAGTGTAAAACTGTTGTTGCTTCGGAGTTTATCAAAATGGTGTTGTTTCAAATGGCAAAAACTACATGCAAACATTAAACATGCGTGTTTCATGGAACATATACTTGAAATTAAAAAATAATAATAATAAAAAGATAAATAAAATAAAAAAACCTCGGCTACCTATGATGAATTGAATACACATTGACCCATAGTTTTGGCATGGAAAAAATTGGATGACATAAAATGCAACTATTTTCTGCAGCCAATAATATATATCTGAGTCGGCCTACAAATATCTTGTTTGGGTTTGTGTTTGTTTTCAGTTATTTGTATACATTTGTCGTTTGAAGCAACAACACTTAGATATGTTCCCAAACAACAACAATTTTTTACGAGATTTTTTTCCTGCCAGTTTTTATATAAAAGGGAGATTGTCATAGACTGTGATGATAAACTTAAAATGTTTTTTTTCGGTTTATGCGAAATTAGATTAATTGCATCTTGACAAGGCAAATTATTAACTTTGCAGCCATGACAGATTCATCACATTTTTCTGATGCTTTATGAAAGCCTTATCAAATGCATCAACATTTTATGCTTATAATTTTCTTAAATACTATAGAAATATTTGGATATATGTTTGTATTTTCAGCTTCTTGCCACCAACGTCTTTTATACCAAACGCTCTCTTACCTGTTACGCAAATCTCTTATGTCCAGATCTATAGAAAATGTAATTCGTTGGTAAAAGCTATAAATGTAATGTGTGTATTTTGTAGTCTTAATTGTATGTGCTATTAGATGTAGTCATGCTTATTAACCTCTTTCATAAATGCTATAGCCTACCTTTCATTTAGTCGCTATCATAATGTGGCATTTGGTATTCAACTAAAAAAAGAAAAAAAAAAGAACAAAAAAGTGACGCTGATGAAAAAGAACATGTTTCTTAGTATAGTTGCCAGTTACATATTCATTAGTCACGTATCCTTATAAATTTTCGTTTTCAGTTTCATTTAAGGGTGAGCAAATGGACTAATGAGGTATGTCCTCCTCCGGATACTTCGGAAGAGACAATCACAATTAACTCCAAATATTTCTAAGACATAACCACTCTACTCGGGAAGCATGTCTACTCAGGAGGCAAGGTCTACTCAGGAGGCATTATCTACTCAGGAGGCAAGGTCTACTCAAGAGGCATTATCTACTCAGGAGAGTATGTCTACTCACGAGGCAATGTCTACTCATGAGACATTGTCTATTCAGGAGAACATGTCTACTCAGGAAGCATTGTCTACTCATGAGAGTATGTCTGCTCAGGAGGTAGAACATTATCTCCATCAGAACTAGTACGCTGGCAACTGACACACATTGTACGCTGATGTACGAATAGCACAGGCGCCTGGTCTACAACTAGCACGAAGAAAACTTTGACCCCGAAGACCGAGCCTGGTGCTCTTCAGCGCTTTAAGCGCTGCCCCTAGAAGACAACTTAGCTTCCACAAGGCTGGTGTCGTGGAGCTAATCACATGTAGTATAAAAGGAACTGTTCACACACATGAAGAGGGACCTTTTCCCCACACACACACTCCGGGACAGACGTCTCACCATCCTTACTCCACTTTACTTGTTACTTATCACTTATCATTTATCACTCACTTATACCAAGTACTTGCTTTCACGCCGGATTTTTGTCTCAGATTAAAAACCCAAGGCGAGCTAACAATGTTTTCTCTTATATCAGCCTACAATAATAAGGAACTATCGCGGAGTCTCCTGAAGCTTAGGGTTGAAGAGCATCTACGAACATTTTCTCAAACATTGGCGCCATCCGTGGGACCCTTATACCAATCTACTAAGTTCTAAGCAATGGACGGTTGTATTAGGGATTCTCATCTCGAGGAAGGGAAAAACTCGAACACCGAGATATAAGGGACTAGGAGGACTCCTCAATGAGGAACCTCCGTTCCCGCCGGACCAGTTCATGAAGGAATTTCTTCACCATTCTTGAAGCAAAACTTTGAGGTGTTAAGGATTGTGGTTAAGGAACTTGACAATATGGGCAAGGGGAAAGGAACCCCCCGCAGACTCTCGTATGGAGGATCATGAGGTGCTAGATTAGAGGAGTCTTAAGTTATTCCATCCATGGAGGTCAGAGGATAATCCTCCTATGAATCAAGGTCATGTGAAGCACCATTTTCCCGGTACCCACTAGTTATCAGTTGCAGATACTTGTAAGTGCTTGAACTCTTTGTCTTTACGCGTTTTAAAACTGCCATGCAGAGTTAAAAAGCACATAAGTAGAGTTGTTGGTAGCGCAACTATTAATCTAGCCTTGGCGTTTTGCGAATGATGCATATTACCATATCTGGAGTTTATATCCAGACCTCTCACCTAAAACACACGTCGTGCATGAAGGAGCATCGTGTTAGGCTTTCTAGGAGCATGTATAGCTTACATCTATTAGAATGATGATGTCATCTAGTGGAGTAAGAGTGTCTCCTCCGGAGGAGTCTCTCCTCCCTACTAGTCACTAGGCTTGACTTATACTATAAGCTTGTGCCATGATATTGCACCATGAGCTAAAGTCTAAATATTTACACATGGGTGGTCGAGTACCCAACTTTAAGGGTATGGTCGTAAATAGCTAGTACGCAAAGGCATGAGAGTATGCACTATGTACTTCGTTACACGATAGGCCACCGAGCCAACGTCTCTTCGAAACCATCGTCTGGTCATTAACACGTGAATGTCTTATCTCACTCTCAGGGAGAGAGCTCATTACTGCCTGTAGGAGCTTTATCACCTGAATATTAGAACCATAACTTTAGGATAATGCAAAATTGTATGTATCAGATCTGGTGAAGTTATATTTCCTTACTCTCCAGATTGCTCCGACCCTCAGCTCCTTAGCTTTCCCTCAGGTGTTGTTTTGAGTCATGACCAATAGCGCTAATCCCATGAGCATGCTCGGTTACACATTTATCAAGAGCGATATGAGCAGATTCATCCTTCGGGTGGAATGAATGAGAACTACGTGCTTCCTTCATCAGATTAGTCCTGCCACAGCCAAAGGTATCGAAACCTTCCAGAAGAGGAGATGGAGGTTGTAGGACCTTAAATATCTCAACCTTATCACTTTACCAAGCTAACCAAATACGTAAAACATGAACACAAACACCCACGTTATGCGTAGAAGAAACAAGAAACAAAGATGGAAAGATGAGAAAGATGGTGACTTGATATATGTTATGCGTATATGTGTGTAGAGAGAAAGATGAACAATAGATGTTATATCAAAGGGAAACACACACACACACATACTCAAGCACACCCCTTAAAATGACACTTTGAGGGGTATTTATAGTACAAGTAACTAGATGCCCTAAGGCTTGGCCATGGGCCGTGAGATGGGCTTGGACATGGATTGGGTTATATGAACTTATACAAGGCTAGCTTAACTAAACGATTAACCATTTAGCTTACCTCAATCCACGAGCCCGTTGACTATTCTAGCACGATATCTAACACACGTTACAAAGTTCCTAAACGTGAATGACCATCACTTCTAATAAAACTGTTACGGCTAACAATCTCCCCCTAAAGGGTGGTCATTCAAAAGATGCTCCACTTGATTAGGTCTTTACTTTCCTTGAGCTTGAACTTTGCGTGTAGATATAGAATAGTCTTGATTCTTTGTTCCTTCATGCTTTGTGATCAATTAATGTGGTTGTCTGCCGTTGTCAACTTCGTTGGTTAGGTGTCTCCACGTCTTTCTCCACCATGCTCACACTTCTGTTTGACTTTTAATTGCCAATGATGTAGTTCTCGAGTCTTTATACTTTGTAGATTCTTTGACATTGACGAAGAATCATCTTTAACTTTTTGTTGCCTTTGATTTTGATGAGAACTTTCATGTGTTGATGGTATGAGCATGTGGAGAATCTGCACGATCTCTTCCTCCCGCGAGCATCCATAAGAGGAAAAAATAAAACATGGGTTAGAAATAATCCAGCACTTACAAGTTTGAATTTCGAGTGTGTTAACAGCATAGTGTGAAAATACGTCTCTAATTCTCACAAAGGCCGTTCCTGAACTGGAGTCCCACAAGTGAGATAACGCGATGTACCGAAGTACACCTATAGTTCAGGTGAGTCGCTGAGGTACACCGAAGCATCACCCCACGACTGTAGACCGTTTGAGACACACTAAGCGTAATCCACGGGGAGTTACCGAAGTGACCTGCTGTCAGGGCTGCTTGATGTTGACCCTGGCAGGAGTATCCATTCAATCATTGAAGATCACAGATGTGAAACTTCTCATAAATGTTCTGGCAGATTGCTAAGATCTGTGTAGGACTCTAGAATATATCACTTGTGTCCTTATTGATGAACAGCAAGCGATGTCATGTCAAGTGTTCCTATGAGATTTTTTTATGAATCTCGTGGCTCTAGACTCAATAGTGCATTTTGGTTTTCCTGAGCGGAGACTAGGGAGAGGGTCTCCTTCTTCAATACCAACGATCTCTAAGAGAAAGCCGATAGTTTACGTAGGGTTCCCAGTGAGAATGAAACAAATCCTTTTAAGAGGAATTGAGTGACTAGAAGGTTTAGTGCAGTGCGTCACTGTATCCATGACGTCTTTGTCTTTAATACCAGTGTCATCTTAGTGACAACCAGTAGCAAATGAATTGAACCCGGTTTCTGCCCTAAGGTTGATTATGGAGGGCTATTTCTTTTCACCCTTTCTTTTACTTTTCTTTTTAATTCTTCAACCCCTTCTTTCTCCTTTCTCACATTACTCCTTTTTTCAATCATACCTAAGGACTTCTAATGCTAACTATTTGTGATGTCATTGGGTAGATCCCTACGGCTCTGGCGGATCATAGGACGGATTTTCCTATCCTTAGTCACCTTATAACTCCATGACTGTCCTAGTGTTGCCATAAAACCATTTTTCTTGAAAATCTCTCAGAGTGTTTATGATTGAAAACATGTTTGAAATACTCCGAGAGTTTTATATTTTCAGAAACACTCCCCCTTCACTTGTGCTTATAAGTTTTAACATAAATCTGCACAGTGAGGGTAGAGTTCGCACTTTTTGAATTGATCGACTTTAAATGAACAAAACCGATTTGAGACACGTTTACATCACTAGAGAACTAGCTTGAAATTATTACCCGTCCTGGTCAAGTCCATAGAAAGTTTCTCGAGATGGTACATGATTCCTCATCAATTCAATGGTTGCATATGAGTCGAGCTCATTTTGAGATTCAAACAACGATAATTAAACTTTTTGATCACATTTTAATCGCGTCTCCTCCCCCTCAAAAATAGCATTTTCGTGATATTTTTTATATCAACGGATTAAACAACATTTTTAGAATCTTTTGGGAAGACAAACGGATTTGATTTAAGCATGAATTTGGAACATTTTGGTTTTATACTCCTCCTTTAATAAAGCATAATCAATTAAAGGGTTTTAGAGGGAGTTATCTTGAGCACAAAATATTTTGAAAGATTTTGAAAAATCCTTTTGAACAATCTTGAAGAAAGGTGCTCAAGATGATGATGATTTTTCACCAGTTTTAAATGTAGTGCACTGAAGCGTACACTAGATTTTTTCTTTAAAAACACGAGTTTTGATTTGAAATAATCAAAAGTCATCATTTTTGTCTGGGTTTAGTACTGAAGTATACGAAAGCCATTTTTGAAGAAATTTTTGAGAAACGACATGTTTTAGAAAACATTTAAAGAACTCTCGCTCAAGCATCTGTATATGTCCGTATCATTGTTGAATGACATTTCTAGAAACGTACAGAATATCGATTATACGAGAGACATGTCGTGAGAAGAATATTTTTGGATTTTTGTTTTCTATTGTTTTTGTATTTTGTTTTGAAAGTTTTATATTTTTATATTTTGCTTTTGTTGGTTTTTCAAATTTTGTATTTTGTTTTTCAAAAATATTTATAGCGAAGCGTTTTGGAAAATCATTTTCAAGAATATTCGAGAAGACGTTCTAACTCCTCAGGGGTTAGGCTTCGCATTCCAATTCGTCGAACTAAATCGTTAAACCTTTCTTTTGGACGGGCTTTAGTGAATAGATCGGCGAATTGGTAATCTGTCTTTACGAAGAATAATTCAATAGTACCTTCTTCCACTTGTTCTTTTATGAAGTGATAGCGTACTCTGATATGCTTGGTCTTTGAGTGATGAACAGGATTGCATGAGATGGCTATGGCACTTTTCGAGTCACAATACATAGGTATTTTATCGAAAGTAAAGCCATAATCTGTGAGTTGTGTTCTTATCCATAGAACTTGAGCACAACACGCAGATAGAGACACATACTCGGCTTTAGCGGTTGAAAGTGCAGTGCAATCTTGTTTCTTTGAAGACCAACTTACTAACTTTTCGCCCAAAAATTGTGCTCCTCCGGATGTACTTTTTGTTGTAACTTGATCACCTGCGTGGTCCGCATCTGAAAAGGCAATTAGATCAAATCCGGATTCCTTCGGATACCAAAGTCCCATGTGAATGAATGTCTTTAGGTACCAAAAGATACGTTTAACCTCTTTGAGGTGCAGTTCGGTAGGCTTTGCCTGAAACCGTGCAAATAAGCAAACAGCAAAATGAATATCGGGTCGACTAGCAGTGAGGTACATTAGAGAACCAATCATGCTCCGATATTTCTTTGGATCAATAGGTTTCCCAAATAAATCGGCTCTAATTTTTGGTGAAGTTACCATTGGTGTACCGACCGAGTCACAATTATCCATACCATAATTTTTCAAATCTTAGTTGTATATTTAGCTTGATTGATAAAAATTCCACGAGGGGACTGATGTATTTGTAAACCAAGAAAATTTTTTAGTTCCCCCATCATAGACATTTCAAATTTGCTTTTCATGAGATTTTCAAAATGTTTTGAAAGATTCGGATTAGTGGACCCAAAAATGATGTCGTCCACGTAAATCTGAACAATCAAAATGTCGTTTTTGCATTTTTGTGTAAACAAGGTAGGATCAACAGTTCCTTTGGTGAATTTGTTAAGGATCAGGAAAGAGGACAGTTCATCATACCACGCTCTCGGAGCTTGTTTCAAGCCATAGATTGCCTTTTTTAGTTTGTAGACGTAGTCTGGATGTTCCATGTCTATGAAGCCTTCTGGCTGACTCACGTACACTTCTTCTTTCAGAGTTCCATTCAAGAACGTGGTCTTAATGTCCATCTGATAAACCGTGATGTTTTTGTGAGCTGCATAGGCTAAGAATATCCCGACTGCTTCAAGTCTAGCTACCGGCGCGAATGACTCTTCAAAGTCTATCCCTTCTTCCTGTCTGTATCGTTTGGCCATGAGACGAGCTTTGTTGCGAATTACAGTCATTTCTTCATCCCTTTTGTTCTTCCATAACCATTTGAGATCAATGACGCGAATGTCAATTGGTCTTGGAACCAAATCCCAAGAGTCATGTAGACGGTATTGGAGAAGTTCCTCCTGCATTGCTTCTATCCATGCATTGTCTGCCATTGCCTCCTGAATGTTCTTAGGTTCAATATTGCTAATTGAACAAATGTAAATGCACAAGTCGCAATCGGTGGCAAGTTGGCCTCTCGTCTGAATTGGCCGTGAAGGTTCACCAATAACTTGTTCAATTGGATGGTCTTTTGTCCACTTCAGAGTAGAAGGATACCGTTGGTTAAACGTATGCGAGTTAGATGGTTCTCGTAAGCTTGAAGATGATTCAGCTGATTCCGTAGCAAATGGGTTTTCAAAGAAGTCGTCATCTAACGTTGCATTGTTCTGGTTTTGAGTAGGTTCTTCTTGAAATGATATGTTTTGGTTTTGCTCATCAAATGCTGGTAAAACTGTTGTAAGAATAGGATTTGCAGAAGTCGATGTAGATGATGTTGATGGAGTTGGTGCATTGGTTTCGACCGTTGTAGATGCATCATCTATTGGTGGTGATGGATGATTTTGAGCGGGTGCAGCAGAATGATGGTTTGATGCATTTGTCGAAGTTCCACCATAGTATTCATCAAACATTAACTCGAAGAAATTCTCCCATTCTTGTTCATGAGGAGTGCCAGCAAAAGTTGATGGAGCTCTTTGTTGTACGAGTCTTGAACTGATGTGTCTAGAAGTCTGCGGGTTTGGTGCGGGTTCTAATCTGTTTTGATTAGAAGCCATGGGATTAAGCGCGGGTTCTAGAGCGAGTCTCTCAGAAGCCATAGATGAAAGTTCATCAAAATTCACATTCATCGTCTCCATTATCTTCTTAGTTCTTCTGTTATACACCCTGAATGCCCTCGAGTTTTCTGAGTATCCAATGAAGATTCCAATATCACCTTTAGCTTTCAGTTTTCCTAGATCTTCTCTGTCGTTCGTTGGATAGCACAAAGCGCCAAACACGTGAAGGTAAGAGATATCAGGTTTTCTGTTGTTGATTAGCTCATATGGGGTTTTATTGAATCTTGGATGGATTAGGGATCGATTCTGAGTGAAACAAGCAGTGGCAACAGCATCAGCCCATAGAAATAACGGTGCACTAGAATAGATTAGCATTGTGCGAGCAGCTTCCACAAGAGTTCGATTTCTTCTTTCAACTACCCCATTCTGCTGTGGAGTTCTAACAACTGATGTCTGATGTGTGATTCCAACATCTTCAAAATAAGTTCTTAACTCCTGATTAGTGAATTCTGTGCCGTTGTCTGTTCTTACAACCCTTGCTAGAGTTTGAAGAAGTACTTGAATACGCTTCAGAAAGGTGATGATGATGCCTGGTGCTTCGTCTTTTGATCTCAGAAACTTAACCTATGTATATCTTGAATAGTCATCGACGATAACAAGTATATACTTTTTCCCATTAATGCTTTCAACTCTCATTGGGCGACATAAGTCCATGTGCAACATATGCAACCTTGCTTCCGAACCAGGTATGGGTTTGGGTTTATATGATGCTCTTTTGCTTTTTCCTTGTTCGCATGATGGACATAGGTGATCTTTGGTGTATTTGAACTTTGGAAGTCCGTTGACGATGTTGTCTTTGGCCAGTTTGTTGGTGGTGTCGAAATTGATATGGGATAATCTTCTATGCCACAACCAGGACTTTGTTCCAGATGCTCGTGTCATAAGACATATTGGTGATGAAGAGGCCATTTGGTTTATGTCGATAGCATACAAGTTTGTATTACGATTCCCAGTTAAGAGATCAGTGCCATCCAAGTTTCTAACGAAGCAAGCATTTTTCCTAAAAGCAACCTCTAAATATGCATCACAGAACTGCGCGACTGAAAAAAAATTGTGTCCCAACCCTTCGACATAGTAAACCCGAGTGATCAAATAATTTCCAAAAGGTAGATCTCCATAACCCATGATAGCTGCTACATGATCATTTCCAAAACATACGGTTCCCATGAATTTCCAGATGAAATTGATCAGCATCTTCAGATTCCCGGTCATGTGCTTGGAGCAACCCGAGTCGACGATCCAAAGACATAGTTCGATAACCTGCCAAGAACAGAAGAAGAAGATTTTGGAAACCGTTTTGATTTTGGTTCCTTTGGGTTAGAGGTAAAATCCTGATCACACTCATAGAAGTTATCTACTGGGAAGGCAGGTTCATCACTTATTCTACCATTCTGGAGTGTGAAGGTTCTACCCGTTGGTTTCCAAATGCCATCCCTAAAGTAAGGACTATGCTTCCTATAAGTAGTGTAAGACCTAAATCTTGCAACTAGTCTTCTTAGAGGTTTAGCATAAGTTCTTTTTGGAACGCTCTTCTGAACAGGCTTAACAATCTCATTCTTAGAAACACAATCATCATGAACATTAGTTAAAGATTTCTTGCAAGTTAAACAAACAGATTCAACAGATTCATTAAACTTAGCAGATCTCATAGGTTCATTACATTCAGATGAAATGTCGTTCTTATTATAAAGCGGTAAATTCCAAGGGTGTTCTTCTACTTTCTTCTCTTTATTCAAGCTACTACTCTTAGATGCAGGAGAGACTCTATTGTTCCTTGTATTGCTCTTAGGCTTTAGTCTGATGCTCCTAGAGGTGCTTTCTAGTCCTGTAGAAGGTAAGGCACACGCATTAGGATTCACTATGTTATTAAGAGAAGTAGTTTCAACTTTCCTAGTCTCTTTAGAGTGCTTGTTTAAACTTATGTCATTTGTTCCAAATGTTTTAGATGTGGAGGCAGACGCATTAGTGGTACTCATCTTAAAAAGGCCAGGTGCTAAAACTTTTGGTTTCTCGATAACCGCTTTTTTATTTTCGACAATTTTTTCTTTTAGCTTAGGCAAGGCAGATGGAGTGACTGGTTTTGACAAATCATTTTTCTCATTGACTTTTGGAGAAGGCATAGAAATAGACATTTTTGGTTTAAAAAGCTGTTGGGGAACAATTGCTTTCTCCTCAGTCAATGGTTTTGCAATCTTAGTATCCACGGCCTTTCCTTTTTGACATTCCAGCTGAGCCCTCAAAAGATTATTTTTCTCTTTCATGTCATTATAGGCCTGCTCATACGACAGTTTGTCATACTTGAATTCCTCAGTTTTTCGATCAAGTTGTTTAAAATATGATACATTTTCTTTTTCAAGTTTTGCAAGAGCATTTTCATATTTAGAAACAATTTCGGAGGTCTCAGACTGGAGTCTTTCGTGATCTTAAACAAAATATGTTTGTAAAACAATGGACATAATATCGGTGCACAGAACATCTTCGAAGAGAGAATCATTTAAATTTTCCAAAACTTTGATGTGTTCGACACTTTCATTAGCTTTCTTTACCAGGGATTTATGGTCCTTGACAAAGTCAAGTGTTTCTTTCAAAAATGCTTGTTCAAAATGAATTACCCTTGAGTTGATGTTATTCAGCTGAGGGGCAATTTGAGTTTCAAAAAACTTTTTATTTTCATCATCAAAACTAGAAAACCAGATATTAGTTATAATATTGGTTTTAGATTTAACGGTCTCTTGAAGTTCCCCAATTCTAGTTTTAACGTCATCTAAATTGCTTCTAGCATCACTTGTGTTAAAAGGATTGTTTGAAGAAATTTGTTCGATTTTCGAAAGAGATTGTGAGACAACTACAGGAGTTGAAACTGGTTTTGAAACTGGTGTTGACTCTTTGTTTGAAACACTGGGTTTGATGAAAAACTTTGACTTTTCTTTTTGTGAAACAAAAGTAATTCCATTAATTTTGTTCCATTTGTTATAGTTGATTGGTTTGATTTCCGAATTCTTTTGTTTCATTTTTGATATACTCTCGTCAGATAGTTCTAATGTTTCAAGAGAATCACGAACAATTATGAGTTCATGCAATGCTTTTCCATTGTTCAAAACATTCTGTTCTTTCTGAGCTTTCTTGAGGAAACAAGGAGGTGTGTTACCAAGAGCCATTTTTTGTGTTGTATGAAAATACGGATTCGTTTGATTAATCAGCATATTGGTTGATTTAGCTGAATGACCCGTTGTAACAAGCAAATTTTCTAATTTTTTAGATTTTTCATCTTTATCAAGAATTTCATCAAGGAGAGAATCTTCTCGTTTTGAAAAATCAGTAATCAACTGTTTCTTCTCTTTTTCAAGATCAGGAAACATTGTTTTTTGTTTAGAAAGTTGGTCATTTAGATCAGAAATTTCCTTGTTTAAAGATTTTATTTTCAAGTTCAAATTCACTTCAAGTGTGTTATACTTGATTTGCAATTGTTGTTCTTTTAAAACGGAATTTCGATAACCAGTTTCTAATTCTGACTCTTTGTGTTTGTGAAATTCAAAAGCTTTTGCGTTCTCCTTGTAACTCTCAAGCTCAGCGATCAATTTAGCATTCGCGGCCTTAACTTCGCGATTGACCGTTTTAACTTTCTCGATTTCAATGCCACAGTTATTGATTAATGTTTCAAAATAAGCACGTATTTCCTCATCATTCTCAGTATTTTGTGCCACACAGCCTCCACTAGGATCCACATCTGGAGTTTCAGAGTTAGTATTGCTACAACTCGGATTGTCCAGGTATGTATCATAAGTAGGTGCGGATGTCACAGAATGCTGTTCGTCATGAGTAAACACATCAAATATGACATTGTTATAGCATGGATCAATGATTGGTACCTCAGATACTGTATTGGCGTCATAGACAGGAGGTGCGTCAGACTTAGTGTCATACCTAGCTTCCTAAAGATTTGCCATGAAGATGCAGTTTGCATTGATGTTGTTGGGAATTATGTGAAAGTCTAGATTATGCTGATATTAATGCCGAAGTGTTTCTACTGAAGTGAAGTGGATTCTGCCGAAGACTTATTCTGCTGAAGAATAATAGTGATTAGTTTGATTCTGCGGAAGTGTTTATTCCGTGTTTAGTTTATTTAGTGTGGATATACATGAGCTTTATTAGGAAGTGATTGTGTATATCTTATTTAGTTTTATGATTATACGTTTCTTGGAAAACGGTTTAGCGATATTGTTTAGGGTTCCTTATCTATAAAAGGAACACATTAGAAAGGTTTATGTACCGATTGGAAAAACTCAGTTTTAGTTAATAAAAAGATCCATAGAGGATCAAGAAGTTCTTAGTTATTTGTTACTTGTGTTTATATTCCGCTGATAAACATTAGTAGTAGAGATTGTCTTTTATTGTGCTTGTGATTACATAGGCATACATAACGATCCACGAGCTCAAGATCTATCAAGGTTTTTGTCTGTTTCAACAAGTGGTATCAGAGCCTCGTGAGAGTCTCTACGATACTAAGGACAAGCTTTTTCTAAACATCCATACAACCATTACAAAAACATCATGCCTGGTTCAGATGCTGATACTGAACTCACCAACAACCAAAACTCCACCCATCTGCAGCAACTAAGTCTGTCTAATAGCAATGCTAAGTTTCCTTACCTTAAGAGGGAGGAATATGATCTTTGGGCTATGAAGATGCAAAACTGGATCTCCAACATTGATTGGAATCTATGGCAGGTAATTTTGAAGGGGAACAGTTTGAAGAGGACTACCACGGATGCTGCTGGTAATATGATGAATGTTCCTCCCAAAACTGCTGAAGAGTTGCTGGCAGTTCAGAGGGAAACAAAGGTCAGAACTATTCTTCTGCAAGCTATTCCTGAGGATCACTTGAGTGATTTTCACTTCATGCAAGATGCCAAAGATATCTGGTTAGCGATTAAGGCGAAGTTCGGTGGGAATGAGGAGTCCAGAAGACTGAAGAAGTCGATGCTAAGACAACAGTTTCAGGACTTTCAGATCTCTGAAGAGGAAGGAATTCACAAGGGCTATGATAAGTTTCACAAGATCTTAAGTCAGTTGAATCAGCTACAGGCTAAGCCGGATAATGATGACTGTAACTCTAAGTTTCTGAGGTCATTACCTCCTTCCTGGCTACATGTAAGCATAGCTTTAAAAGCTAAAGGTGGTTTGGACATGATGTCCTTTGATGAGCTGTATAACAAACTGAAAGCTCTTGAACATGATGTAAGAAGCCCCTTTCGATCATCTTCTACTGCTAGTCATACTGCATTTGTTGGAGCCTCTACTCCAAAGTCTAGCTATGGTCCAAGCCCATATCCATCATCATCTAATGCTGCTCCTTCATCAAGCTCTCTTCCTAGATCCAGTGGAATTATAGAAGATGTTCTTGGATCTTTCTTTGCTGATTATGATCCTCAGCAGGAACTGGCTTATGAGGATTTTGATCAAGTGGACCCACTTGAGTTTGAAGAGATGAAGCTGAGGTGGCAAGTGGCCATGCTTTCCATGGATATCAAGACCTTTGAGCGCAAGGCTGGCAGACGGTTTGGATTCAAAGGACGTGATCCAGCAAGGTTTGATAAAAGGAAGGTTAAATGCTTCACATGCCAACAGATAGGTCACTTTTCTAGAGAATGCAAAGACAGGAAAGCTGGTGATGAAGTACGATACTCTACTTATCAGCAGTATCAGAAAGATGCAGGAACTTCAAAGGGATCAACTGCATTGGTCACTCTTGATAGCAATGTGGACTGGAAGCTACATGAGGAGTCTGATAATGATGGTCCTGATAATGTTGGGTTGATTGCAGGCTGTACTTCAGAGGATAGGCATGATCAAATTGCCTTGATGGGCATATCTCAGGTACAAAACTGTTTGTTTGGTTGTAGTGAGCGTTATAATGAACTGAAACAAGCTTATGACATTATGGAACCAAAATATAATGAATGCTATGTGGAAGTAGAAGCTTATAAACAGGCTTTAAAAACACTAGAAAGACAAAAGGTTTGGTTACAAAAGAATGAAATAGCTTATGGTGAGAAAATAGGTGTTTTAGAAAGAGATCTCGAATGTGCTACAAATGAATTAAAATGGTCTGAGAAGTTAAGAGCAGATGTAGAGTCAGAAAATCTAGAGCTTAAGGAGAAACTTAAGGAGGAAATTGCTAGGAATAATGAGTGGATGATGAATGGTAGTAAGTTGGCTAGTCTCATTTATAGCAGTCAAGCTCCCAATTCTACAGTGGCTTTAGGTTTTAAGAAATATGTAGGCCTAGAAGCTAGGGATGACACACGTAGATCTACACCAGCAGGCCTAGCTAATTTTGTGAAAGAAGGTGACCTACATGCTGTTCGTGGACCAATTAGAGGTGAGCACATGCCCATTGACCTTTCCACTATTAATGACTTTGATGGATCACACCATCTGTATGGCAAAAAGTCAAAAGACTTGCCAGACCCTAATACTTCTACTAATGACTTTGTCTCTTGTGTTAACAGTGACAAGTCCTCCAAGCAAGGGTCTACAGAGTGTGATTCAAATGACAAGTCTGACCTTCCCAAGTCTTCACCCCTGCCTGTACCCAAGACTACCAATAAGCATTACAGAGTTGCTGCCAAGGAATGCCCTTCCAAGACAGTTGCCTCTGAAGACTTGCTTTTTAATTCTTTGCATAATAATACTGTTAAAAACAATTCTTTTCATGGTTTTGGTTTGAATACTTCTGCTTGTAAGAATACTTCTTTTGGTTTGAATAAATCTTCTCTTCAGAAGAAATGTTTTGTGTGTGGAAGTAAATCTCATTTAATTAAGGATTGTGATTATCATGAGCAAAGAATGAGTAGGTGTGGTGATTCTAGGAAATCTAGACCAATGTGGACCGATGTTAATGATATACCACCTTATGTTCCACAAGCTGCTAATTATAATACTTCTTTTCCTTGGAGAAGATCTTTTGGAAAACCATATGTTCAACCAACCAGTGAATATTTTAAAAATGGTTTTTGGCCTAGATATGTAAACCCTATGACTGATGGGAGAGGGTACTGGGATACTGCTGTCAAGACCTCAGCAGGTTGTTCTTGAAATAAACAGAGACCTAAGTTTCATTGGAAACCCAAGAACAATAGTGGATCTTATACTTCTACATGGCACACCTCATATGATCCACAAGGCAGGTTCAAGTCAGCAATGACTTGAGCCTCCATAGTGTACTAATTCTTTGTATATTTTTGTTGTTGTAGGATCATCCCCTTAAGCATAAAGATGTTGGAATTGTTGACAGTGGTTGTTCTAGAAGTATGTCAGGAAACAGGGACATGATGCATAACTTTATACCTATTGAAGGTGGAGGCAATGTAACCTTTGGAGGAAGTGATGGACGAATTACAGGAAAAGGGACCATCAAAACACCTCAGCTGGACTTTGAGAATGTTTATTATGTCAAGGAACTTCAACACTTCAATTTGTTTTCAGTCTCACAAATCTGTGACACTAAGAACAAAGTACTCTTCACAGAGGATGAATGTCTTGTGCTGTCTAAAGACTTCAAACTCCCAGAAGATACTTCAATTCTACTGAAGGTTCCTCGAAGTCATAATCTTTATACATTCAACTTAACTAATGTTCAACCAGCAGGTGACTTAACATGTTTGGTGGCTAAAGCATCTGTGGATGAGTCCACCAAATGGCACAGAAGGATGGCCCATGTCAATTTAAAGACCATCAACCAGCTCTCTAAGCTGGGCCTAGTTCAAGGTCTTCCTGCCAAAGTATTCACCAATGATCATAACTGTGTTGCATGCAACAAAGGAAAGCAGCACAGAGCCTCCTACAAAGGTGTTCCTGTTACAGCAGTAACCATTATTTCTGAACCTCTTCAGCTGCTTCATATGGATCTGTTTGGTCCAACTAAAGTGAGAAGCATTGATCATAAATATTTTTGTCTGGTGATCACTGATGGTTTTAGCAAATTTTGTTGGGTATTCTTTCTAAGGACCAAAGATGAAACTTCTGAAATATTAAAAGACTTCATTACCCTTATTGAGAATCAGTTGAACAAAAAGGTGAAAGGAATTAGGTGTGATAATGGTACAGAGTTCAAAAATGCCATTCTAATAGAACTCTGCAGATTAAAGGGAATCAAAAGGGACTATAGCACTCCAAGAACCCCTCAACAAAATGGGGTGGCAGAAAGAAAAAATAGAACCTTAATAGAAGCTGCAAGATCAATGCTAGCAGACTCTAAACTTCCTACCATGTTTTGGACTGAGGCTGTTGGTACAGCTTGTTATGTACTCAATAGAGTGTCCATTACTAGACCACATCTTAAAACACCATATGAACTTCTATTTGGAAAAGTTCCTGTTATTCATTACCTTAAACCGTTTGGCTGTCAGGTGACAATCTTGAATACCAGTGATCCTTTGGGCAAATTTGATGAGAAAGCTGATGATGGCTACATTGTGGGGTATTCTGCTCATAGCAAGGCATACAGAGTTTATAATGTATCTGCAAAGAAGATTGAGGAGACATTGAATCTGAGGTATCTTGAAGACAAGCCTAATGTTCAAGGCCAGGGTCATGTTTGGTCATTTGATCTTGACTACTTGACTGATTACTTGGGTTATGCTAGACATAAGGCTGATCAAAATGCAGATTCTGAAGCATCTCCAACTTCTAATACAGACACTTTGGATGCTCATTCTGACAGTGGGTCTGATGATGAACAACCCATTGTAGTGACTTCCTTCTCTCCTAACAATTTTGTAGGTGACACTTCTAAAGATTATACTGATGTGGGTGAAGATGAATTCTATTATGCTGAGGACCTTGCCAGACTGAAGAAACAAGAGTATGCAGCCAATTTAGATGCAGAGAGGAATGTTGAAGAAGGATCAAATGAAGTAATCGGCAGAAACTTCAATTCTGCTGAAGGTAGTTCTGTTTCTCCTCACCTCTCCAATTCGGCTGAAAGACATGTTGACTCTACTCCTATGTCCCCTAAAGTGTCAACAGATCTTGGTGAACCCTATACAAGGTTTCCCAAACCTTCAGATCTTGGTCATCATCTACCTAAAGCAGGCATCTTCAACACACCTTCCTATGATACTGACTTTGAACCTACTGTGACTAATCTTGATTCTTCCATTGATGTCAACACCACCACTACTACAAGGATCAACAATGTTCATCCACAGTCTAATATTATTGGTGATCCTAATGCACCTGTTAGAACAAGAGGTACTGTGGCGCGTTCTAAATATGGACAGGTGGCTTTTGTCTCTTATGTCTCAAATCAGCAGAGAGACAATCACACAGACTATCAACATTGTCTGTTTGCTTGTTTTCTCTCACAAGTGGAACCAACCAGTGTTACTCAGGCTCTTGAAGACTCAAGTTGGCTTGAAGCAATGCAGGATGAGATGCAACAATTTCAAAATCAGCAGGTTTGGATATTGGTACCACTACCTGATGGTAAGTATGCTATTGGGACAAAATGGATTCTGAAGAATAAGAGAGATGCTAGAGGTGTTGTCATTAAAAACAAAGCCAGGTTAGTTGCACAGGGTTATAGACAAGAGGAGGGGATAGATTATGATGAAGTGTTTGCACCAGTGGCAAGAGTTGAGGCTATACGGATTTTCTTAGCTTATGCATCCTATATGGGCTTTATGGTCTATCAAATGGATGTTAAAGGAGCCTTCTTGTATGGTGAAATTGAAGAGGAGGTGTATGTCACTCAACCTAAAGGATTTGAAGATCCAGATCATCCTAATCATGTTTATAAGGTGGTCAAAGCTCTCTATGGACAACATCAGGCACCCAGAGCCTGGTATGCTAGGCTCTCTACATTTCTGCTGAAGCATGGTTACAGAAGAGGTGCAATTGATAAGACTCTTTTCCTAAAGAAGAATTCCACTGACATTATTCTTGTGCAAGTCTATGTGGATGACATTATCTTTGGATCCACAAAGGAAGCTTGGTGCAGGGAGTTTGAGGAGCTTATGAAGGGAGAGTTTCAGATGAGTGCAATGGGAGAGATGACTTTCTTTTTGGGTCTTCAAGTTCAGCAGAAACCTGATGGTATCTTTATCAGTCAGGACAAATATGTGAGGGACATCTTGAAAAAGTTTGGTATGGAGGGTGTAAGGACTGCTACTACACCTTATGAAGCTCCAAAGTCAAAGACCAACACTGAAGCTGATCCACCTGTGAATGTTCATTTGTACAGGTCTATGATTGGGTCTTTGATGTATTTAACAGCTTCCAGGCCTGATATTACTTTTGCTGTGAGTGTTTGTTCGCGACATCAAGTTACTCCACTGACTTCCCATCTCAATGCTGTTAAGAAGATCTTTAAGTACCTTAAAGGCCAACCTTTTCTAGGTCTTTGGTACCCAAAAGAGTCTCCTTTTAAGTTGGAAGCTTATAGTGATAGTGACTATGCTGGTGCTAATCTGGATAGGAGGTCCACCACTGGAGGTTGCCAATTCCTTGGAAAGAGATTGATTTCTTGGCAATGCAAGAAACAAACTATTGTGGCTACCTCATCTACTGAAGCAGAGTATGTGGCTGCTGCTAATTGCTGTGGACAGGTTCTTTGGATTCAAAATCAGTTGTTGGATTATGGGTATAATTTCATGAACACAACAATTTTTATTGATAATCAAAGTACCATATGCATTGTTAAAAATCCAGTTTTTCACAGTCGAACAAAACATATTGAAATCAGGCACCACGTTATAAGAGATGCATATGATAAAATTTTGATAAATGTGGTCAAAATTCATACTGATGATAATGTGGCAGATCTGTTAACAAAGGCGTTTGAAGGACCAAGGTTTCAACACCTTGTGGTCCATATTTGCATGCTTAACCCTTAACTGCAAAGTTTAAGGGGAGGCATAGGCCTCAGGGGAGGCATATGCCTCAGGGGAGGATTTGTGTATAACTTTGCATTTTGCTATGTAATTTTGTATATTTGATAGATTTTAACTAACTCTAACCTGCTAATGTAATTTTAGTGTGTTCCTTTGTTGGTTTGTGTATGTTTCTGTGTTTGTTTTGCAGAATGGTTGTCCCTGATCAGTTGAGATATGGTCAAGAAAGCCTAAGCTGGTTTCCACTGAATTCATTGTGCTGAAGTGTGTTATTTGTTTCCTCTGAAGTTGAAGTACTGAAGTTATATGATTCAATCAAAAGAAGTACTGAAGCAAATAGATCATTCATTCATTCAAGAAACAGTTTACAGCTTACAGATTACAGAGTACTGGCAACATCAAAAGCATCTACCTGATCTAATAGTCCTAATCTATTACATATCATCTATTCCAACATCTAAAGATGAGCACGATGAGTATGGCTGCTCACATCTTTCACACTAATAGCTGTTGGATATGCACGATCGCTCACATCTTTTGGCACTATATGATGGATATGCTGGTGTGATAAGCATAACCAACCCTAACAGATGCTCAGGATCAAAATGGAGAGGATGGATTGATGAAAACGAAGAAGCTGAAGCTGATTGTGGTAGAGAGATGAGAAGGAAAGATTTTCATTTGCGCATCATCTACTCTTTCAATCATACATCAACTTACATCATTTTCCTTTTTCCGTTCCTCGATACGATATGTGATGATGCACCAAAACATGATGCAGAGAGCCCAAGCACCACCTTTCTTCCCATAGGAAGTGGGGGATTTTTGGCTCGTGGCCTTTGCTGAGGCCTAGGTGCTGAGGGTTGGGAGTAAGATGTTCCCTCATTATAGGATTCATCAGAATCTTCAGCAGATACACTTGGTTTCTTCACACTTTCATCTTCTGATGAGGAGAGAAAAGGTGACTTCTTTGGTAGTGGATATGGCTTTGGAAAATAATGAAACCATGAATTGGTATCTTCACTAGATGATGAGGATGATGATGAGGATGTTGTTGTGAGATCTATGATCTCAGGTTTGGTACTCATGGTTATTCTGGTTAATTTTGAAGGATTGAAGGAATTAGGGTTTGAAATATTATTTGGGGATTTTTGATGAAAAAGTCTATGTGCATTAGGAGTGTTTTATAGCCGGATTCAAGTGGTAAGAGAATTAATGCGTGTGGGTGAAACAGTTAAAAGATATTTACTGAAGCTTCGAGAGTAAGTCTTCTGTTTCTGCTGATTGTTCTACTTCAGCAGAATGGTTTTCATTTCTACCGAAGTTATAAGTGAATCCGAGTAAAAGTAGAAGTCCACGTCATCCTTGGTCAACCTTTGACCAAAGTTGGGAAATTTCTATTTATTCGTTACGACATATTTTCGCTCCACATTAAGTGATTCGCTTATTATTATCATTAAAAACACTTCCTTTTGTGCAAAATCCTAACCCTAATCTTCAAAAACTCTCATGGCGCTTCAATTCAAACATGATCATAATAAGGTTGCTTTTCTTGGATCTGCTCGAGGAGATGAACTTTATAGGCCGATGATTTCTTTCTTACTAAGATCAAAGATTGTATATGCATTGACACATTCTCCAGATGCTATATATGAAACTTTGATTACTCAATTTTGGGCGTCGGCAGAAAAGAGAGGTGATACTGAGATAGTTGCAAGTGTTGATGGACAAGTGTATGTGGTGACAGAGGATCTGATCAGAAGACAACTTCGCTTGGATGATGAGAATGGTGTTTATCATTCTGATTCTACGATGGTACTTGAAGGACTTAGAGCAATTGGATATCAAAGTTCGAGGACAGATATGTGGTTGAAAAACAAGCTTTGTCCTATGTGGAGGTTCTTGGTTCATACGTTGCTACAGTGTTTGAGCAATAAGTCTGGAGGATGGGATCAGTTTTCAACACAAATGGGATGTGGTATTGTTTGCTTATCTAAGGGTTTGACTTATAATTTCTCTAAGTATATCTTTGATAATATGGTAGAAAACATAACTAGGAAAAAGGGTAAGTTTTTGATGTACCCTAGGTTCTTACAGATGATATTGAATGTTTCTACACAAACCCAGGCTTTTCATCCCATAAGTGTTCTGACTCCTAAGTTATTTGCTACAATGAGGACTAAATTTGAAGGAACACATTATCCTTTGTTAGCTGCCATGTTACCTCAGGAGAATGAGACTGATAATGAGCTTAATGTAGTATTACCTTCTTCCAATCCTACTGATGGAAATCTTTCAGTAGATGGTGATGAGGGTCCTTCTGTTGTTGCTGAAGCATCTATACCTTCACCAAGACCATGTTCTAGTCCAGCATTTATCCAAGTTCCTATTGAAGAAGTTCAGGATCAAATTGATGAAGTTCAGGTTGATACTGACAGATTGCCTACACCAAGTCCTGTTAGGACTCCATTTGGTAAAGGATGTTCTAATGTTGATCAGGTTGATGTTGCTCCTGAACAGTCTAATGAAGTTCCAATTTTGACTGAGCAATCACATTCTGAGGATTCTATTTCACTTACCTCATTATATGATCTGGTGAACAAGCTTACAGGTGAGGTGACTGGTCTTAAGAAAGAACTTACAGAAACCAAGTCTGTTCTTGGTCAGAAGATTGTGGAATTGGAGAATAAAGTTGAACACTTGGAGGAATTGCTGAGTCAGAAGGGTAAAAAGAGATGTTTGGTTTCTTCTGAGGAGGAGGCTGAAGAGAATCTTAATGAATCTCTTGATATATTGGCTGATGTGGCATTAACATCTAATGTTTCTTCTTCTATCACTAAATCTTCACGAAGAAAGGAGACGAGCAAGGAGCCTATACTCTATACTAGCAAAAGAAGAAGACAAACTTCGGATAAGGTATCTGCTGACACATCACAGGAGCTAAATATGGAGAATGCATCTACTGATGGTTTAGTGAAAGAGGTTACTACTGATGGTCAAATTTCATCTATACCAGAACAGTCAAATGTTTCACCTTCAGTAGATGATGAAGAGGTTTTTCTTGCTGGTAGAATGTATAAATTGAATGCTTCTCCTGAAGTTTTCTCTACACCTGTTGAAGAATTGTCTCAACCTATTTCCTCTGATGTGGGTTTGATTGTTTCTTCTGAAGCTCACATTGGTTCTGCTGAAATTGGTTCAGCTGAGACATCTTCTGAGACAGGACAGGACCCTGTGATTGATGATCTGTTGAAGTCAGGTAAAGTGACTAAAGAACAATATCAAGCTCAGGCTGGATTGTTTGCTGATTATGAGAATATTCAGAAGAGTCGTGTTGTGGCTAAATTTCTTCAAGATCAGTATGCTTCTGATTTGTCTCCTGAAAGAAAGTTAGAGCTTGATGCATTCTTTCCTATGATTACTGATGATCAATGGGATGGTTATATTTCTCAAGGTGCTTCTGATCCTGATCTAGCAAAACTTATCTTAGGAGAATCTTTTAATGATGATGATTTTGTGGATAAAATGGTGGCACTTGGTAATCAAAGGAAGAAGGAATCTGCTGCACAGAGAAGAGCTCTTATTGATCAGAGAAATAAAGCAAAAAGAGATAAACCTATGACTGTTGCTCAGAAGAGGAATTATATGAGGAGAGTTGTGAAGAATGCTGCTATGTATAATTCTGGTATGACTATGAAGCAAATCATGACTTTATCTGATGATGCTTTGATTAGACAGTATCATATGGTTATGAAATTCTCTTCTTCTGGTTCTACTTCTTCTTCTAAATTGGCAAATAGTGCTTCAATGTCTGATGTTCCTACAGTCAAGAGACAGAGAACAGTTGAAATTGTGGATAATTTTGATGATGTTTTGCCTTCGGTGGTAACTCCAGTTGTTCCTTATGATACAACTTCTGATGATACTCCTTATTCTGATATGGGTGTTTCTGCTGAATCTTCTTTGGTTTCTTCTAACATGTTGTCAAGTGTGGAGTTAAGTGATTCTCTGATTCAGGAAACTGATCTATACCTTGATACTGATAACATTGCTGATCTGGGAAAGCAGAGTTTGGTTACAAGAAGTTCGGATAGATTGGCTAAGAAACATGCTTCAAGGAATACTACTTTAGATCTTAAGGCTGATGAATCTACATTTATTGAGGTTGGATCTGTTGAAGCTTTTCCTGAAGGAACTCATGTGGTTTTGGTTAATTGGACAGCTGGTAAGCTTAATACTGTGTATAGACTGGATCATACTGTTCTTGAGTTCAACTTCTTGAAGGATATTCTTCATTTGGTGAATAGACATGATTTGAAGATGTTGTATGAACATGTCATTCAGTATTATAAGTTTCATTCAGCAACTGGTTCTAGTTTATATCTGTTGGGAGATCTTCAGGTTATGTTTGATTCTGATTCTCCACATGGTAAAGGGTATTCTATTTGGAAGAATTCTCATAAATGGGAGATTGAGAGTTGGAGATTTTATCCTCTGCCTTGTGTTCAGGTAGTTCAGACTACATGTGGGATGATTTTGTGTATGCTATCAGATAGACTTTATCCTTTATCTAATACTTTTATGGAAAGATTGCTGAGACACAAGTTGGAAGTGCCTTCTAATCCGGTTGGCAATGATGACCTTCATGCTACTCAATGTGTTGGTTTGATTAAGAATCAACTTCTATCACATAAAGGTTCATCTTGATTGTAATATTTTGTAATATTTGTTTTCTTTCTTAGTTAAAAAAAAAAAAAAAAAAAAAAAAAAAAAATTATTTTGGATTTATCTAACTTTTCTTGCAGGTTTGTTGTATATTTTTTGGTTATTGACTCACCTGCTATACTTTGGGTATGTCAAAGAGTTAGCTAGTCCAAAGGGTACAGCTTTGGTAAAGACACATCAAATCTGTTGATAGCTGTAATGATTTGCTAAAAATCATAGGGTATGCAACCACCTATGCTTTATTGCTGAGTGTTGTATGGTTTTCAATTCACCATGGTTTATTTCTGTTTGGACTCCAAGAATTGGCTAGCCCACTTGTATATGGCTTGTGGTAAAGGCAGTGGCATTCCATATTTGGTTCTCAATTCACCAATTCTAAGAATTGACTAGTCCTGAGCAAACGGCTACAGGTAAAGACATTTCAAATCCGTTTGTATGGTTGCTGGTTTGCCCATAAATCAGATGGTTATCAGTGTACCATAGTTTACGAACTGAAACATATGGCTACTCCAGTAGTGATGGCTATTGGTAAAAAGACATCAAATCCATTTATTTTCAATGATTCACCTCTCACAGGAGTTAACACACCTGGATGTGATGAGAATAGTATGAAACTAATCTGTTTTGATGTACCTTTTGTCATTTGTTGCTGCAACGATATGGAGTTTCAGAGTTTCTTCATCATAGAGATGTTCTTTGGATTCTTTGCTGTTGCTGTTGTTCGTGTCCAATCCTCTGGTGCTGTAAGATCTATCAAGAAACTGGAACTTAACAAGTCAAATTCCAGTTTAGGGGAGGATTGTTGGGAATTATGTGAAAGTCTAGATTATGCTGATATTAATGCCGAAGTGTTTCTACTGAAGTGAAGTGGATTCTGCCGAAGACTTATTCTGCTGAAGAATAATAGTGATTAGTTTGATTCTGCGGAAGTGTTTATTCCGTGTTTAGTTTATTTAGTGTGGATATACATGAGCTTTATTAGGAAGTGATTGTGTATATCTTATTTAGTTTTATGATTATACGTTTCTTGGAAAACGGTTTAGCGATATTGTTTAGGGTTCCTTATCTATAAAAGGAACACATTAGAAAGGTTTATGTACCGATTGGAAAAACTCAGTTTTAGTTAATAAAAAGATCCATAGAGGATCAAGAAGTTCTTAGTTATTTGTTACTTGTGTTTATATTCCGCTGATAAACATTAGTAGTAGAGATTGTCTTTTATTGTGCTTGTGATTACATAGGCATACATAACGATCCACGAGCTCAAGATCTATCAAGGTTTTTGTCTGTTTCAACAGATGTCCTCTCGGTCTTCCAAATCATCCATAATAGCGATAAAGTCATGTTCCTCAGCACTCAACTGAAGTCCTGCTTGTTCCTTTTGTACCAACATGATAGCTTTATGAAGATACGCAGGATCCTTCTTTTTCGGCTTAGTAGGACAGTTCCTTGCCATGTGACCCACTCCTTGACAGTTGTAACACGTAACCTGATTACCCTGATTCACATTTCCATAATTCCCAACGATTGGAGCTGCAGTATTCCCATTCTGATTACCCACTGCTATATTCCCAACATTCTGCCCCATCTGATTTCTAACATTCTGACCCAACTGATTACCCTGATACGGAACCGCCTGATTACCCATGTGAAATCCAGTAGCATATCCCTGCTGATTCCCAATAACTCCAACCATTTGTCCTTGATGACCCATATTCACACCTAGCTGTGCAATTTGCCTGTTGCGAGTGTTTGATGAAATCCTTTGGTTGTTGTTAGTTGGTGTGGAATAGCGACCTCTGAATGCTTTAGTCAAAAAAGCAAATGCAGTTGACAAAGCTTGTTCTTGTTCAGTTTCAAGATCAATGATTCCTTGTTCCTGGTATTGTGGATACTGTTGTTGTTGACTGACTTGTTGTTCTTGTGGGTAGAATTGTTGTTGAGGGATAACAGCTTGTGGTTGTGGAATGTATTGCTGCAAGTTGTTGTTAGTGGAAGATGATGAAGCTTGTTGTTGTGTAGTCACTGAAGTTTGAGTCTTTGCAATTAGTGCCAAGGGATCATGATTCTTTGCCAATCTTTCTTTCCTTACTTCATTGACTTCAGCTTGGTTTTGTTTCAGAAAATCGTTGAGTTGATCAAAGTTCACCTGATGTAAGTCATTTGTTTGGTTGACAATAGTGACATATCGTCCCCATTCTTTTGGTAGATTGTTTAGGAATTTGATGTTACTCACGATAGTTCTGGGTGCCAACTTGTTTCTGATAAGCTCATTCATCAACGTGCAAAACCTTCCATAGTAGGATTCAATGGATTCTCCTGGAGTAGATGTAAACTTCTCCCATGCAGTTAGCAACTTGTTCTTCGTGTCTTGTTGACTAATTTCTGTTCCATAACAAAGCCGTCTAACACATTCCCACATTTCGTAAGCAGTTTCACAACTGTCCACAGCAGCAAAGATGTCTCTCGGTAAACCCAGTTGGACAATGTGTATTGCCATGTCATCTGCCTCGACTTGCTTCTGATCCTCTTCAGTGTATTCTGATTCATTTTGAACACTAAAAGATGGTGGGATGGGAGGTGTTGCATCAGGATTTCCAGGGTTTTGGACTGGTCTAGGCTTTAAGGGTCCATTCGTAATGGATTGAATCCTGAGTTTTCCATTAGGTTTGGTCTTGATGTAGCGGAGCATACGACTTGTCCATTGAAGATATCCACCCTTTTTCCAGCATAGGAGGACGATTTTCGGCACAGGCTGCATGAATGTCTTGTTGAGTTGCCATTGATGAAGGTATTTGATGATAAAGTTGATGTAGGATCGATTCAACGATAAAGGAGTTGTGTTTGATGAAGATTAAGCTCGGTTGTTGTAGTGAAAATTGTGACTGAAAACTTAAAAACCTCAATAACTTCTGTTCGGAGCGTTTTTGGGACTTGAAGGTGGTACCTTTTAGTTCATTCGGCGTGCCAATCTTCTTGTTCTCACGGTCGTTTTGATGGGTAGAACGCTGAAAACGGAGTTACGGTTCAAAGTTATGGCCGTTTGAAGTTTTGCTTAAGATTTTACTCGTAAACTTGTTCTTAGGCGTAGGATTGAGTGCTTATGCGTAGAAATTGGCTTAGGCGTAGACTGCTTATGCGTACCTTTCCTTAGGCGTAAGATGATGCTTATGCGTAGACCCAGACTTACGCGTAAACTTAAGGTTAAACGTAAGCTTATGCGTAAACGTTATACTTAGAAGTAGAGTACCTTACGCGTAAGATTTAACTTAGGCGTAGAGTGCTTACTCGTAAGCTTTCTGCTTAGGCGTAAGATTAGGTTTAAAACCAAAATCCTTCACACTCGTCCAAGCGTGAAAGATATCCACAAGTCGAAGTGTTTTTCAAGCTTATCCAAGCAAGAGAAACACTGAGTAACCGTTGTTGCACGAAGATTTGTCACCAAAAGCTTAAGCGTAAAAATTCAAATCTTACGCGTATACCTTACGCGTAGAAACTAGGGTTTTGACTTTTCCTTACGCGTAAAAACAGGGTTTTGACTTTCAATGCTTACGCGTAAAAAATGACCAGTTTTGCAAAAACGCAATTTTCACCCAAAAACTCGTTTCCAAATGATTTCTTTTGCACAAACTTCTTCCAAAACACTTAATGATCAATAAAGACTACAACTTTAAGCTTAAAACCACGTAAAAATCAAAACTTTATGCAAAAAGCCCACATTTTATAGGAAAAAACGCAACTTTTCTTGTAAAGCTTTAACAAAAAACGAACACACACACTCCTAAACCATTGTTAGGCGATTGATACCAATTGTAGGACCTTAAATATCTCAACCTTATCACTTTACCAAGCTAACCAAACACGTAAAACACGAACACAAACACCCACGTTATGCGTAGAAGAAACAAGAAACAAAGATGGAAAGATGAGAAAGATGGTGACTTGATATATGTTATGCGTATATGTGTGTAGAGAGAAAGATGAACAATAGATGTTATATCAAAGGGAAAAACACACACACTCAAGCACACCCCTCAAAATGACACTTTGAGGGGTATTTATAGTACAAGTAACTAGATACCCTAAGGCTTGGCCATGGGCCGTGAGATGGGCTTGGACATGGATTGGGTTATATGAACTTATACAAGGCTAGCTTAACTAAACGATTAACCATTTAGCTTAGCCCAATCCATGAGCCCGTTGACTATTCTAGCACGATATCTAATACACATTACAAAGTTCCTAAACGTGAATGACCATCACTTCTAATAAAACTGTTACGGCTAACAGAGGCTATTCGCTTCTTTTCTGAGTTGGGATCTCCGATTATGCCCCGGATGAGGACTATTGCCTTTATGTCATGAATCATGGGAGGAAGCAGAGTATCTGGAACAACCTTTGTTTGAGTTGTGTGATTGAACTTGTTATCACAAAACAATCAAATAATTTTGGATGGCTCGCTACCTCCGTACGAAAAGGGTAACTCCTACTAATGTGTTCCCCATGGTGAAATTGTACCATCGGTGGTTAGGCTGAGCAACCTTTGCTAATTGACTCCGCAACAGAAGGTCGGGAAACCTACCTTTCCTTTCGTACGTATAGGCTACCGGATGATTAGCTACATCGGTAGCGGAATGTACACACACTATACCTACATTCCTGAGTTGGCAAGTTAAGCAACTCAAAGGACTAAGGTCTAGGATACATCACGAGCAGGCGGTACCCAAGGAGGACTTGCGCCTCTGGGTCTTATAATAATAAAAACATATGGTTCAGTACTATATGGAAGGACACTTCTATGGTAGGACGCCTCCTAAACATCTTAAGGATGATCCACCTTGACTTAGTTTATGCACTTGTGATAATCCACATAAATGATTGACATCAAGGGTGATGATGCAATCTTTGATTGGGCTAAAAATTCAACTAAACCGTAGCCTCGTCCGGAATGGTGGAACAATCCCTCCGAAGTGATGGTAAAATAATCAATGGAACAATTAGTAACTAGCTCGTAACCTCCTCTGGAGTAGAGGAATAATGTCACCTCCATAGTGATGGTATAAACTCTGGTTGAGTGATCCATCTGGTGAGCTCATGGTCTCCTCAAGAGGAGAGGAATAATGTCACCTCCAAAGTGATGCTATAAACTCTGGTTGACTGATCCATCTGGTGAGCTCATGGTCTCTTCCGGAGTAGAGGAACAATGTCTCCTGCGGAGTGATGGTACAACCTTTGGTTGAGCAACCTCAACTTAGCTCTAATAATTACTCTCCGGTAAGTAGATACACCGGATGGAGAAGGTAGAACGAGGATATTGACGTAAGTGGTGAAAGCACCAATGTAAGGTGCTACATTGGTATGCGTTGCATATAAGCAGACGCTACATCGGTATGGAAAGTAACGCAAAAAATTTGAACTATTACATGGGAACATTGGTACAAATATACATTGATATAGTAAATTTACAAAGTATGGTTGGCATACAAAGATAGCGTTGGTATCATCGGTATGGTTATGACCTGATGGAGCACATCCTTCTCAGGTTGTCCCAAACTCAGACATAGTCTGGCACACCACGTACCCCTTTCACCAAGCAAAAAGTAAAATCTAAACTAACTACTTATTAAAAGCACTACTTATTACAAATTGAACATCAAACTCCTGAGGGAACACATGGATCGAAGAGTTGTTTCTTCTTTATGTATGCCAGTGTAGGTACTCGGTCAATGATAACCTTGCATACGTTAGGATCCTTGAAGAGTCCTGTATTCAAAAGCCCAAGATTTACAACATGAACTTCATCCCAATCCTCCCTCGTATATTTGGGAGGATTGCGGCTTGAACCTTAATCATAAAGATATGGCATGTAGTAAGGACTAGCAGCAGGGGAAGAAGTTCCTTACGAATTGTGTCTCCAGCGGTATCTCCTACTTTGACATGATAACAAAACCCAGTGTTCTCATTATCATCTTTATCAGTGAGTTCATCTTTATCTGACCCAACACCATCAAAATTCTCTCCTCAAGCAACCATATGACGACAAGAAAGGGTTCTGGAAAAGCAAAGAGGACGAGAAGGCAAGGGATTATCGCGCTTGCTTTAAATGTGGGGACCCAAACCACTTTATTAGTAAGTGTCCCAAACGCGATGATCAAAAGGCATTCATAAGCGGTTCATGGGGAATGAGCGAGGAGGAGGACGAAGAAATTTGTCTCATGGAAAATGACGAGCTATGTCACGAATACTATGGTAGCTCATCACTAGATGATGACTCATTGCATAATGAATATGATAAACTTTGCAAAATTAGTTTAAAAGTAATCAACAAAAATAAGTTTTTGAAAAACCAAAACCAACGTTTAGAAAAGGAAGTCATAGAGTTAAAGGCAAAGTTAAAACGTATAGAAAAGGGGAAGATAGCAAGTGGCGAATGTGAACTTTGAGTTCAACTTCAAACACTAGTTGATCATCTAGATTCTAAGATTGCTAGAATGAACACTAATACCTTAGATATGATATTGGATAGTGTTAAAACAGGAAACAACCAAAAAGGTCTAGGTTTTCAAGAACTTAATGCGTCAACTAGTGAAAACAAAGAAACACAATTCGTAAAGGCACTAGAAAAACAAACCACTGTTGTCACGGACCCCTCGGATCCCACAAAAAGGGAACCAGCTAGTGTACAGCCAGGGATCTGTGGTCTGCTGAAGCAAACAATGGTAATAATTTAGCTTCTTCATCTAGAAATGATTTTGTTATTGTTAATAAGAAGAAACCAACTCATGTTACCATTAGACAACCACCTCCAAGATATAATCAAAGTTTTACAAGAAACAAAGGTCCATCATTTTCAAAACCGAACACATCTAGAAGACCTAATAATGTTTATCCGAGAAGTAACCATCAAATGGGATGGAATCCAAATATGCAAAATGGCTTTCCATTTCAAAACTTTGCACCATGGAAAGCATATTCACCTTATCCATATATGTCTAACATGAATGGAATATTTAACACTAATGGACCCATGAACAAATGGGGACCAAACTTTTGAGTTAATTGTTTTCTTAGGTTTGCTTAAAGGTCGACCTAGATCCGGATGAGTGGATCAAGGATAGCGGGTGCACAAGGCATATGACTGGCAATAAAGATCTATTCTCCATATATGAATCCTTCAATGGAGGAAATGTGGTATTTGGAAATAGCAAAAGCAAAATCATCGGTAAAGGTATGATTTCTAACAAATCTCTAACCATTAACGATGTGTGTCACGTAGAAAACCTAAACTTTAACCTCTTAAGTATAGGACAAATATGTGATAAAAAGTGTAATGTACTTTTTAACGAAGCCGATAGTAAGATATTGAAAAACGGTATCACCATAGGTAGAGGAATTAGGAAACATGGAGTTTATGTCATTAAAATCGGTAATGAACCTAAAGACAAACTCTGTCTTACTTCTATGGATGATACTTCGACCTTATGGCATCGAAGATTGGGTCATGTCAATATGCGACTTCTTCAATCGCTATCATCTAAAGATCTAGTAAGAGATCTACCAAAACTAAAATATGAACATCACTTTTTTTATGCTTGTAACGTAGGAAAACAAGTCCACGCTAGTTACAAAGCTAAAAATATAGTATCTACAACTAAGTGTCTAGAACTACTACACATGGATTTATTTGGTCCATCCGCTATCCAAAGTTATGGAGGTAACTACTACACTTTAGTTATAGTGGATGATTACTCTAGGTACACATGGACTAAATTATTAAAGAACAAAACTGAAACGTTCAATAACTTTGAAATACTAAGTAAGAAAATGCACAGACAATTAGGAAGTCCTATAGTGTCTATTAGAACGGATCATGGTAGGGAATTCGATAATGAAGTGCAATTTGGTGCCTTTTGTGACGCTAATGGTATTAATCACAACTTCTCCGCTCCTCGCACTCCACAATCGAATGGGGAAGTTGAAAGAACGAATAGAACCCTACAAGAAATGAGTCGCACCATGCTAAATGAGCAATCCATACCTCAAAAGTTTTGGTGCAATGCTGTTGATACCTCAACGTACATACTTAATCGAGTCTTAATTAGACCATTTTTAGGTAAAACTCCATACGAGTTACTTCGAGGCAAAAAGCCTACGTTAGACCACTTTAGAGTCTTTGGTAGCAAATGTTTTCTACTTAACACTAAAGATTACCTTATAAAATTTTATCCTAAATCAACCGAAGGTTTCTTTTTAGGTTACTCTCCTAATAGCAAAGCTTACGTCATATTAAATAAAGAAACAATGAAGGTTGAAGAGTCATTAAACGTAAAATTTGATGAGAGTCCACCCAAACCTACTCTACCTCTTGTCGATGACGAGATTGTCGACAGTAAAGCCATTGTAATAAAGAAAAAGATAAACGAAGAAGAATAAACTTTAAATGATGAAATCATAAATATTAAAGAATCCAAAGATCACCCCATAGATAAGGTCATAGGAATGTTAAATGAAAGAACCTTAAGGTCTCAAGTACAAAACCAAAGTAGCCTATTTTGTTTTGTCTCAACCATAGAACCTAAGAATACACAAAAAGCCATAAAAGATGAAAGTTGGGTAATGGCTATGCAAGAAGAGTTAAATCAATTTGTTTCTAACGATGTTTGGACACTTGTCCCTCCACCTAGTAATCAAACCATAATAGGAACCAAATGGGTATATAAAAACAAGTTAGATGCAAACGGTGTAGTGTCTAGAAACAAAGCTAGACTCGTTGCCCAAGGGTATAACCAACAAGAAGGAATAGACTTTGATGAGACCTATGCCCCCGTGGCTAGATTAGAGTCTATAAGAATACTTCTTGCTTATGCTTGTGCTAATGACCTTAAGCTTTATCAAATGGATGTCAAAAGTGCTTTCCTAAATGGTGTTATTAATGAAGAAGTATATGTAGCTCAACCTCCGGGCTTCATCGATTTGGAAAAACCTAAACATGTGTATAAGTTAAAGAAAGCCTTTTACGGTCTTAAACAAGCTCCAAAAGCTTGGTATGATAGACTCAAATCATTCTTAATCAAACACAACTACACCATGGGGTTAGTTGATAACACACTTTTTACTAAAAAAAGAGAGTCACATATAATCATTGTTCAAATATATGTAGATGATATTATATTTGGATCTATTTGTCAAGACATGTGTGATGATTTCTCTAAAATCATGCATGACGAGTTCGAGATGAGTATGATGGGAGAACTTAGCTTCTTTCTTGGTCTACAAATCAAACAAGTAGAATATGGTATCTTCTTTAACCAATCTAAATACATTAAGGAGATGTTAAAGAAATTTGGTTTAGAAGAGTCAAAACCCATAAGAACACCAATGTCATCTGACACAAAACTCACAAAAGATGAAGATGGAGAATTCGTTGATAACACAAAATATCGTGGCATGATTGGTAGTCTTCTCTACCTCACGGCTAGTCGGCCGGATATCATGTTTAGTGTTTGTCTATGTGCCAGGTTTCAAGAAGATCCTAAAACATCACATCTAGAAGCCGTCAAAAGGATATTTAGGTACATTAAAGGTACGACTCAATTAGGATTGTGGTATCCTAAGGGTACGGGGGGGGGGGGGGGGGGGGGTACGGGGGTAGAAACAATTGTATATGCAGATTCTGACGATGCAGGTGATTATGTTGACCGAAAAAGTACTAGTGGGGTATGTACTTTTAAGGGATGTTGTTTAACATCTTGGTTCTCAAAGAAGCAAACAGCATTGGCCATATCAACAACCGAAGCCGAATATGTCTCTACCGGCAAAGCATGCCAACAAGCACTATGGATGAAACAAGTGTTGGTTGACTACGACATTCATCTAAGTGACATAGCCATTCTATGTGACAACAAAGGTGCCATCGACTTAAGCAAGAATCCGGTATTGCATTCTCGCACCAAGCATATAGAGATTCATCATCACTTCTTAAGAGACAATGTTCAAAAGGGGAACATCTCTATTGAGAAGGTAGTGTCCGAAGACAACATAGCCGATGTCCTCACCAAACCGTTGAAGTGGGAACAATTCAACCTACTTCGTCTTGGTATTGGTCTTGGTCTCATGGAACAATCATCGTAATTTACTTTTAAACTCTACAAGGTATGTAAACACTAGCCTTCTTCCTTCTGAGTCTAAGATCTCTATTTCACGCACAACTCACAAGCAATATGTGAATTTTCAAAACCTGATAACGCTCAAATTGTACATGTTTTTAGTAGCGTTATCCGTGCTTTTATGTGTGTTATTTGGCTATAATCATATGCTTTTGTTGCTTAATCGTATCAAAGTGTGTTTGCTAGTTCATTTGTAGCCAAGTACAGGAAAGTGGAGAAAAAGACGGAACAAGAAGTAAAATACGAAGATTTCTCCATATACGAAGAATTCCCGTCAAAAGCAAGACTTGTGGAGTATATTCGAGAAGATAAAGTCATCAAGTTAGTGGTCCAAAGACTCAAGAATAAAGTTCAAGAAGGAAAACGAGAAAGAAATGAAGAAATGAAGCTAAAACGAAGACATATTGGAAGACTCGTTGTTCCCGACACACCTTTACCATTTTGGCCATAACTTTTGCATACGGACTCCGTTTGACCCCTGGTTTACGGCCACGGAAAGCTAAGAGAACGATCTACAACTTTTCCATTTATGAATTTTTGTGATTTTGCCCCAACCGTTCGGTCGAGCCCCGCAACCGGATCCGGTTGGAGAATGGTCAAGAAAACAACCGATCCGGTTGGAGCCCAACCGATTCGGTTGGGAGGCCTGGTACAGCCATTTCTTCATCATTAAGGTTCCAAACTTGTTCCAAACGATTCTAGGTCCTTCCCACTCAGTTTCTAGGTCCTTCCAAGCTCCTTGGTGACCAAGAAATGCATTTATAACCCCTAGGGCTTGAGAGTAGTATAAATATGACTCATTTGTGTATGTTTTCACATCCAACAACACCACAACTTGAGAGATCTTCTCTCACACCTATCTTACCACCACTACTCTCTCTCAAAGCCTAAATTCGTCCATTAAGTTCCAAGAAACTTTGGAGGTCCAAGAAGTCATCATTTGGAGGTCAAACCATCAAGAAGTCATCACCAATACTTGAGGCATCATTACTACATCATTTGTAATCTCATTTCAATCATTGTAAGACCTTTAATCATGTTTTCTAATGTTCAAAGTTCTGAGTTTATGTTTATGATTGCTATGAGTGGCTAGTTTCTTTATGCACTTGCTTAAATGATGTTGATTATCGTATGATTAGTTTATGATTGTGTTAACATGTTTTAATTCAATTTCAAGTTGATTCTAAGATCCAATTGTGCTAAAGTTTCATAGTGGCATTTGTTAATCAAGTTTGACTAGTTGATAGTAATCGTTGAGGTCGAAAGAACTTATTGTTATTCAACTAGTTATAATCATTTTGTCTATGGATGATTGTTTTTACCCATTATTCTTGGTTAAACAAAGAAACTAAAGTGTGGTTGTAATAAGAACGCTTTTTGATTATCAAGTTGGATTGATTGGAAACATCTAAAAGGTCGTAAGATTAGTTGTTTACAATCAATTGTAACCTTTTGTCTATAATCGGTTACCTTTTGTATTAACCATTTCTTAAGCAATTTGATGAAACAAACGGATGTTTTTGTGTTTAAGTTTATGAAAGTAAACTTATGAAACTTGAATTGATCTTGAATTGATTAGTTAGACTTAATGCTTGTTTTTATAAACTAAACTCTTGATCATGGTTTAACTTGTAAGAACAATAGATTAGTACACCAACTAATTATCATAACCAACATGTTAAGAAGAGGTTAACACAATCACACTAATCATGGATAAGAAACTAGTTTAAGCAAGTGTAGTTTTAATCTTATTGAATTCGCTTAATCATTATTTTTGTGTTACTTGTTGCTTATATGGTATTTTGGGACGTGACAACCATTTACCACTTTCGTATTACTTGCTATTACATAGATTCCTCACAATTGAAAACACCCAAATCCTAGTGAACGACCTCGGCTTACCAACCAAAACTAACTACATACGAAAGGGTCATACTTGCCCGTGTGTTCTTAGCTTAATTCGATAATCATTGTTATAAATTTAAAACTAGTAGTCGCGAGACACATCAAGTTTTTGGCGCCGCTGCCGGGGATTTGTTTGTGTTTTTGTATGCTTTGAATATGTGCTTTAATCATTCCCTCGTTGTGCCGCCTTTGCTTGCGAAAAAAATCTTTTTCTTCACCAGTTCGTCCAGCCGATCGGTATGTCCCCGTAACCGATTCGGCTAGACATCGAAACCAAATCCAACCGGATCGGCTGGAATCCCAGCCGATCGGTTTCACCATTCTGTCAAAATAAAAAAATTTGTGTTTTTCCTTGTTTGTTTGTTTGGTAGATTGTTTAATAAAAAAAAATTCCCTCAAAAGTAAGGCTCACCCATTGGAAACAAACTGTGTGAGAGGTATAAGGCGGGTCTCCCTGATTCCCTAAAGAAGTTTGGTTTTTAATATGCTTCGCGCTGACCTACTTCTCCGCTTCTTTGTGCGTTTCAATGGAGCTACTGAGAACCTTTGGGAAAAGAAAAAAAGTCATAACTAGTTTTATTTTTAAATAAAAAAAAGTAAAAAAAAAAGGTCTTAGAGTTATTTAGTTTATTTCTTTCAAGAAAAAATACAAAAAGATTTTTCTTCATGTTCGTTTTCATTATTTTTGTTGATCCCAGTTGAGCAAACGATCTAATATAGAAACTGACTTGAACAAAGAACTTATTAAGTATTACGCGGAATTTAACACTTAATCTTAAGAAGAAGAATAGTAAACATTCAACACCTCAATATTATTGATAATACGAATACTCTTACAGTATTAGGGTTTTGCAACCTTGAAGTGTATCGACCTTAGATATAAAACATACGTATATCTAACCTAACCTAGAACCTCCTTTTATAGGCTAAGGAGTCCTATACATTATACAATATGTAACCTACAAGATAAATATCATTTCCATATTTATCTAATACAATAAACTAAACCGACTATTACAATACTAACAGCAGTTACATATCATCATCCGTGGTTATACTCTTCTACTAGCCGCGGTTTGTCTTCATCCGTGGTTACATCCTTCTGTCCGTGGTTATATCCAACCTGTCCGTGGTTCCAGTACTTAGAGTAATTCATGATCCAAGGAACCTAAAACCCAACAATCCTCCCCTAAACTTGATACATTCCAACAGAATTCTCAAGTTTCTTTTAAGCTCAAAACATCTGAATTGGAGGATGTAGCCAAACACTTACTAGCCTTAAGAATATTCTCATACTTCAGCAACAAATTGTAAGCTTGACCATCATAAGGTACTAACATCTTGATACAACCAGGCTTCATCATCTGAGCAATAACTGCTGGATACTTATTCAGTTGAGGATAATCACCTTCTACAAGCATATGAATAATTTCTCCAGAAACAGTTAAAACATGAACTCCACAAGTTTGATATAAAAACCATCTAGTAACTTGACCATTGTAGAGTCCTTGCCATTCAGGTTCATCATGAGTAGGTTCAAATAAAATCTTCAAATGATGATAAACCAGTCTCTCATGATAATCATTTGGATGTACTTCACCAAACTTATTCTTGTAAAGTATCCAAATATTTATCAAATCATCTGTATCAAAATACTGAAGCATCTGTGAAAATTTATTATACTCATAAACTTCATTGTTGAGTCTTTGAATTTTCCAAACTCCTTCACTTCCATTAAGCTCAAACTCATAAGAAATAATTTGATTACCATCTGCAACTAATTTCAATCTTTTAGAATCAGATGTCTCTTGAACCTCAGATTTTCTCTTTCTTTTACTTTGAATCTATTCATCATCCTTTTTAATCCACTCTTCCTCCTTTTTAGAATTCATTGGACAAAAATCATCATGATTGATTCTCATACATCTCTCATAAATCTCAAAAATTCTTTCAAATGAACACCTACTAAGATTATCAGAAACATGTATGCCTGAATTCTTAATTATGTTCATCAATACATTCCTCATCTAAGCAATAGAAGAAGGTTTCTTTCTTACAACTTGCTTCTTTTCTTTACTAACTTTCCTTGCCAATATACCCAAAAGTCTAGCTTTTTCCTCATCATCTAACAAAGCCCATTCTTGTGCAGTATACTCATCACTTATTAATTCAGAAGCTTCAAGGTAGTTTTGTGATTCATACCATGTAGCTAACCATCTCTGACTAGCTTCTTCTTCATCTTGCTTCCTTTTCACTAAAGTTGCTTGATCCTCAGCTACAAGACTTTTAGCATACTCTGCATCATAAGCTTCTTGTTCTGCTTTATTTTTAAATTTCAGCACAACCTCTTTACCTTTCCTAACATCAGAATGAACCACTTTCTTCTTCAAAGGTTCACCAATAACTAAAGTTTTAACTCTAGGTTTAGTTGCAGTAGACTGAATAGAGAGAACAGGTGCAATGATATGTGTAGAAACAGATGAGGTTTTGCTTAGATTTATCAAGGTACTTGCAGCTTCTTTCTCAACTTCTTTAGACTTAGGTTGTGATTCAGAGAGAGTTGTGACAATAGTGGAAGTGGTTATAATAGCAGTGGGTAGGATAGTAGTGGGTATAATTGTGATATCTGAAACTGCATCAGTGGTTACAAGAGTACTAACCATGGTTTTAGACATACCATCAGTGTTTGTGTCTTTCACTACGTCTTCTACAACATTCTTCACAATTTCAAGAATTGCTTCATTCCCATCTTTATCAGATACCAAAAATTCATTATCTCCACTATCAACATTTTCATACATAGGTACATCAACAGATATATCACCAGCCTCCCCTGAATTCATGCCTTCACTCCTCCCCTGTTTGGATACATCTTCCACATTCAGAGCCGGAGAAGAGTCCACCATCTTTTTCTTTCTTCGCATAGCTTTTAAAACAGCAACTCCAGGTCTCCTTACTTTTTCCAAAACCAACACTCTATGCTTCAATCTCCTAATATCCTTTCCCTGAAACACAGACAACTTCTGTAGACCTGAAATTGTATTTTCCATTTTAGCACACGTAGCCATCAATTCATTGAAACGTTCAAGAATATCCTCCCCACTTCGACATGTGTTAACTGGTCCGAGAGGTGGTTCATTGGAAAAGTCATCATGTACAAACTCATTAACCGTCAATTCAATGTCATATTCCAATCTATCCTCATCACATCGAGCTGTGTTAACTGCTCCGAGAGGTGAATCCTTGGATATAGTAGACATAGCACCAGACCTAGCCTGATCATCTATGCACCCTGTAGCAGCCAGTTGGCTAGGGATTCCTCTACCTGTGTTAAGTTCCAAGGAACTCTCCACATTAGAAGTTGCCAATGGTTGGGTCTTATTTATGGTTCCACTATCCTGACCAGCATCAAAGCATGAATCAGTAGTAGAAGCCCTTCCAATCATGTCACCTCCACTCCATGTGACAGCCTCATTAACAATACCACTAACACTAGCCTGAGGTAGCTTAGTGCCCTTCTGTCTCCTAGTCCATACTATAGGTGTAACAGTGGTTTGGTTAGAACTATCAGTGGATACAGCAACAATAGGTTGAGACACAAGACCTTCATCAACCTCAGGATCAGTAGGCAAAATAAGCATGTGCGGAAATAAAGGAACATCTCTAAGTTGTACATTCTGTGGCTGATTCCTCATATGAGCAAAAACCTTAGGAAACATATGATGTACTTCATACTCCCTAGTATGTTCAACAGGTTCCTCAATTTGATGTTCCACAAGCAATTGAACAAACCTAGGATACAAATAGTATTTACCCTTCTTCCTAATGTTTTGTACTAACCCCTCATAAATCATCCTAGACCAATTAAACTTCCTTCCATCAGATAAACAAATAATATCAGTAGCAATTTTTGAAGGAAAGTCATTAAAACCTGTGGTCTTATTACTCGTACACATCAACAAGGTGTGAATTAAAAACTTCCATTGTTGTGAAAACAAACTCTTAAAGAATTGTACCTTTTCACCCCTATGTGTATATCCTAATCTCTCTAAACCAGCAACAATCTCAACATCTGAAAGATTATCTACACCATCAGCATCATCAAACTTCAAAACTTCCCTAATGATCTCCTCAGTAACAGAAATAGCATGCTCATCCACAGCAGAACTAAACACCTCCACGCCATCAACCTCTTCAAGTGTAGCATTCCTCCAGAATTGATGTATGTAGGCTTTAAGAATGGTGGGTTTAACTGTTAAAGCATAGTGAATGGGACTGTGAACTAGGAAATCGATCATTTGATGAAACCCTTCAGATCGAGCATTCTTGGTGAGGATGGCAACTAGGTTATGTGAAGTTGAATACTTTTCAACCATTGTGATGAATGATCAGTATTATGTGGGTTTTGTGAATTATGCAAAGAAAGTGATTAGGGTTAAGGTTGAGTGCCAATTGGAAGTGGTTTGAGAAGCAAATAAATGATCCGTCCGTGATTTGGGGAGAGGGATATAGATTGGTCAATGTTACCAAACAGCCCCTGTAATATCCAAAACCAAGCACCATGCTATCCGCGGTTCCAGAACTGCTATCCGCGGTTGAAACATACCATCAGCAGATACATTGGATCACTGCTTCCAAATAACCAAGAGATATAGCAAATAATTCTGTGTCACAATAAGGGAGTTCTCACAAAAATATGAAGGATTACACACACATTTTTTTTTAACTAACACAAGCAACTTACACACCAGCTCCTTATGCACACAAATCCTTCATACCTGCAAAACACAAACACAACACCAACACAGAGAATAAGATTATTGTTGTCAGTGGTTAGTAAGAATCAAAAGTGGTTCCATAAGACCTATCCGTGGTTTGAACAGGAAGTCAATATGGTCAACTTCTAGAACTAATTTAGTCCAAAGCCCAAGAAACTCATTAACTCTCCAACCACATTTAACCTGCCCCATATTTACTTCCATAGCCCTTATTATTGCTTATAAAAAGAACCCTTAAGCTCATATAACGCACACACCAATCAAAATCAAAACCCTAATTTCTCCAAAAACCCCAATAATGAGCAGCTCCAACCCAATCAGTCTTTCATCAGATGACAACACCTCCTCCAACAGCAGTCTGGAGAGATGGAAAAAGATCTATTTGTCAAGCAATCCAAGCAAAGGAGAAAATAGCTCTTCTTTAAGTTCGTATGTATCACCCTATGAAGATACAGACGAAGAAACATCTTCCAAGGCAGTCAGCGTGCCTCCCGTTCCATGGCGATTTGACATACCTCCACAAGAACCAAGACCATTAAAATCCCCATTTCTTCCATCATCTGAAGATGACAGTGTGGTGAATCCAAGTGAGGCTTCTGAAGACTCTGATGTCTCCTCTAAGAAGAGAACTTCAAACCCCAAACCTTCATCATCCAAACCCCAACCAAAACCACAAGCAAGAAATCCACCACTCCCAAAGAACAGAGAGGTGGTTCTTGGTCTTTCTGCACCAGGTTGTGGTGCTTCTTCACACATCGTAAAGGGGAAGGGAAAAAGGAAAATAGAATTATGCTTTTTGGTGAAACCAGTAGATGCAAGTATAATATGACTATGTCCTTTGTGCTTCATCTACTGTATTCATCTTCATCATCTTCGTTTGCATCAATCCATCCTTCCCATTTTGATCCTTAGCTGCTTTGTCATACTGGTCATGCATATCACAAATGCATATCCAGCAATCATGCATATCCAACAGCTGAGGATAGTATTAGGAAATCATGTATAGAAGTAGTCTTTTAATTTGTACTTGAAGTTGCATTGTAAGCTGTAAGCTGTAAACTGTGTTGATGAATGAATGAACAATTTAACTTCAGTACTTCTTTACCTTCTATAATGAGTTGTCTTTTATCTGCAAAATTGTTAGTAGAAACACAGAACAACCAGCAGTGGATTGAACAACGCTATCAGTGGTTAGAAACAACACTATCAGTGGATAGAAACAGAGATAGCAATACTAAGATTACATAATAACAGTCCAATACTTATACAAACTGATACAAAACAATGTGAGAGTTTAGAGATTAATCATTCCAATACTAACAACAAGATACTGAAACCTCCCCACATCAAAAGCTTTGGTGAGAAGATCAGCAACATTGAAATCAGTATGGATTTTTACCATTTGAATCAACCTTTTCTCATTACAATCTCTAATAAAATGATGTCTTATCTCAATATGTTTAGTTCTAGAATGTAAAACAGGATTTTTGATAATGCAAATTGTACTGTTATTATCAATGTAAATCTTAGTATGCATAAAATTGTACCTAAAATCCAGCAATTGATTCTGAATCCAAAGAACTTGACCACAGCAACTAGCAGCAGCCACATATTCAGCTTCAGTTGTAGAATTAGCCACAATGGTTTGCTTTTTACACTGCCAAGAAATTAATCTGCTTCCCAAGAACTGACATCCTCCAATAGTAGACTTCCTATCCAAACTAGCTCCAGCATAGTCACTATCAGTGTAGGCCACCAAGTCAAAAGGAGAATCATTAGAGTACCAAAGACCCAATTTAGGATGACCTTTCAAATATCTAAAGATCCTCTTAACAGCATTCATGTGTGAGGTATTTGGTGTGACTTGAAATCTTGCACACACACATACTGAGAACATAATATCTGGCCTAGATGCAGTAAGATACATCAAAGATCCAGTCATGGATCTATATAACTTCAAATCAACTGTGGGACTCCCATCATTTGGTAGCAGAGGTTTCTGAGTCTCCATAGGTGTACTTGCACTCTTGACATCTTGAAACCCAAACTTCATTAACACATCTGCTACATACTTGTCTTGACTAATGAAGATACCATCAGTCCTTTGTTGAACCTGTAGCCCCAAAAAGAAAGTGAGTTCTCCCATAGAACTCATCTGAAACTTATCATGCATAAGTTTCTCAAAATCTCTGCATAGCTCCTTGTTTGTAGAGCCAAAGATGATGTCATCTACATAAACCTGAACCAATAAGATATCATCTTTGTGCTTTCTAATGAACAAAGTTTTATCAATCAGCCCTCTTTTAAACCCATTGTCCATCAAATAAGTAGACAGGCACTCATACCATGCCCTAGGAGCTTGATGCAACCCATACATAGCCTTTCTCACCCTATAAACCTTGTCAGGATGATTAGGATCTTCAAAACCAGGAGGTTGACAAACATAAACCTCCTCATCAATAGTGCCATACAAAAATGCACTTTTAACATCCATCTGATACACAACAAAATTCTTGAATGAAGCATAAGCCAAAAACAATCTAATATCCTCTATCCTTGCAACTGGTGCAAATAATTCATCATAGTCCAAGCCTTCAGTTTGTGTGTATCCTTGAGCAACCAACCTTGACTTGTTTCTTACAACAATTCCTCTTTCATCCCTCTTGTTTCTGAACACCCATTTAGTCCCAATAGCCCTCTTCCCATTTGGAAGATCAACCAATGTCCAAACCTCTTGAAGTTTGAACTGAAGAAGCTCCTCTTGCATTGATTCTACCCAGCCTTCTTCTGATAAAGCTTCTTCCACTCTCTTGGGCTCCTTTTGAGACAGAAAACAAGCAAACAGGCAATTTTGCAGATCTTTATGACTGTTTCTTTTGTGAAGTGATTCTGCAAAGAACCCATGTTCAGGAAAGGGTTCAGTGTTCTTAACCCTGCTTCTTGTTTGAACTGGAGTATTCAAGTTTCCAAGTATTTGTTCCTTGGGATGAATCTTGTGAATTCTTGTAGTGGTGATTGGACTTTCATGAATAACAGTTTCCAAGTTTGACAAATCAGCATTGAAGAAATCATCCATGTCTTCATCATCAGTAGGAGTATCAATTTCAATCAAACCAGGCATATTAGGATCATGTGGATACTCCTCATCACCAAATAGTGGCTTTGGATGTGGTCCAAAGAAAGTACTATCACCAGTACTTTTATCCAGGATTTCACTTGAACTATCAGTGGTAGAAGATGGTTTGTCAGCGGTTACAGTTGGCCTATCAGTGCTTTCAGTAGGCTTAGCAGTGCTTGCAGACTGATTTTTCTTCTTTGCAATTTCTTCTACCGACACTGAGTTATCTTTCAACAACTCATCCTTATCTTGATGATGATCAACATTGCCTCCAGTATTCAGTACAGCATCATCAGTGGGACCTTGCTTGTGAATGATGGAAGGAACAGAACCAGCTTTCCACTTTTCAACCAAATAGAACTCCTTTGGAGAATCAGCTTCCTTAGAAGATGTATCTGCCTCAGAATCCTTTTGTGTACCTGCATTAACATTAGTGGAAGTTCCTGCAATGATAGGCTCATAATTCATAGATTTGGTTAGCATATCAATGTTAAACAGCCAGTCTGGTCCTTTGGTTTCAACACTAGGAGTCTTTTCACTGAATTGAACATGTAGATTCTCTTCAACAAGTCTAGTCCTCCTATTGTATACTCTAAAGGCTTTGTTATTAACAGAATAGCCTAAAAAGTATCTATCATCTGCTTTTTCTTGAAACTTGCCTAGGTAGTCTATGGTATTCAAGATTGTAACAGGACACCCAAAAGGTTTTAGGAATGCAATCATTGGCTTCCTATCATGTAACAGCTCATAGGGGGTCTTGTTATGAGGCTTCACTACCTTACTTCTGTTTTGCACATAACATGCAATTCCTACAGCTTCATCCCAAAAGGTAGCTGGTAACTTAGACTTTGACAACATAGTCCTAGCAGCCTCAATTAGTGTCCTATTTTTCCTTTCAGCTACACCATTCTGTTGTGGTGTTCTAGCAACACTAAACTGTCTTTCTATACCCTTAGCGACACAGAACTGATTCATCACATCATTCTTAAACTCAGTTCCATTATCACATCTGATTACCTTTACCTTATGATTTACTAGATTTTCTATCTTAGTAATGAAACTCTTGAGGATCTCACTAGTCTCACTCTTAGCAGCCAAAAAGTATACCCAAGAAAATCTACTATAATCATCAGTGATAACTAGACAATACTGCTTATGGTTCAGGCTTCTAACAAAGGTAGGTCCAAATAAGTCCATATGAAGCATAAACAGTGGTTGTGTGATGGTGTTTACAGTTTTGGTCTTACAAGAAGCTCTATGTTGTTTACCTTTTTGACAGGCCACACACAGTTCCTTACACTAAAAAACCTTTGAAGGTAACCCTCTCACTAAGTTTCCTTTTACTAGTTTATTGATTGTTTTGTAATTGAGATGACCTAGCCTTCTATGCCACAATTTTGACTCATCTACAGATGCTTTAGCAAACAAACATAAGGACCTATTAGGAAGTACATCTTTAAGATCAAAACAATATATATTTTCCTTCCTAGGTACCCTAAGTTGTATAAACTTCTCATCAGGCATCTTAAACTCAGGAGACAACACCACACACTCAGTTTCCCCAAAAAGTACCCAGTTTTTCTTATCACACATTTGAGAAACACTGAATAAGTTGTACTTAAGTCCCTGTACCAAATAGACCTTTTCAAAGTCTAAATTCCCTGTTCTGATTGTGCCTCTGCCAAGTATCTTTCCTCCCTTTAGATCATTGCCAAATGCCACATATCCTCCATCAAAAGCTTCAAAATCTTCCAGGTTGCTCCCATCCCAAGTCATGTGCCCAGAGTAACCACTATCAAAAACTCCTTTGTCTTTTAGCTCAGTTTGTAGATTGCCCTGCACATGAAATTAACCAGATTAGTTCCTTTTGTGGACCCAAGCCAATACTGACTTGGGTCTGCCCTGTGCATCAAAATATTCAAATTTCTTTAGGTCCATTGATGCACAGTTGACATGTGGTAAAACCTTGGTCTTAGGCTTCCATTGCCAACTAGCTGAGGCCTTAACAGCATAAAAATGATTTCCAACCACTGTGTCAGTTATCACCTTTGGAATTTAAAATACGACAATTCCGGAGTCGATCAACCGTTACCTTCGGATTCTGGTTCCAAAATGGTGTACAGTTGACACGTAGTTACCTGGATTTCTTTAAACTTATAAAACTACGTGTCCCGTCTGGGTTCAGTCATAACCGAACCCAGGTGTTTTCCTTGATTAGACCAATTAAAGTACACGTCCCGTTAGATGTTTGACTCGATTTTCTGTTTCCTCAAAAACTATCACCAATGAGACCCGTGTACTGAACCCTACCCTCGTTGGACCTTCTAAAACTTCGAAAACTACCTCCTATACACCGTAAACCGTTACTAGATTTCCCTCCTTTCTATGAACCGTCTCCGTGTTAGTCTTGTCCCTTAAATCTGAA
>BPTQ01000005.1:220180411-220197791 GCA_019973895.1 Chrysanthemum seticuspe
AAGTCTTAAATGTGAAATTCAGGAACATAAATATTGGAAATTATGGAAAAAAAACCTGAACAGTTTGGGAACTGGGGAACAGTTATGGGTTCAACCTGGGGACAGTAATGGGGAAACCTGGAAAGTGGTAAACTGGGAGGGGAAAATTATTAGGGTCAGTTTGTTGGGAACTGAGAGAAAAGGGAGGGAGTGCTCTATGGTAGGTGGTAGTAGTATAGGGACGTTGAGGGGGTCCGAAATGGGTAGGGGGTCGAGTGGAATAGTGAGGTGGAAGTATTGTTAGGTTTATTCGTAACTAATGAAGGGGAAGAAATGTGAGTTAGAGGAAGTTGATCATATTTTGAGAAAGGGCGGTTTTTGGTTTACTCACCGGTTCTACTTAAGTTAGTTAGGTTACCGGGACTAATACACACCCTAATAGAGTCTCTCTCTCCTCATCTGAAAACCTCGATATTTTTCCTTCTCTCTTCTTCGATCTTCACCATCGATCAAAATTATTAAAAAGAATTTTCCAAACACCCCTTTAGAGAAAGAAATGCAATCAGATCTAAACTATACTTAGATATAACTAATGAAAGCAATATACTATGATCTACAATCAATGTAAGAGCTAATTAATGCACATTTAACAACTACTACTATCAGATTATGACTTAAACTCATTATGCAGCAAAACTGGTAAAAAACAGTAATGAAAAGAACAAGTTACAAGTGCTTACAAAGGACCAGCCACTGTGGCTTGCTCAAACCATTAACCAAACATAATTAAGCTCAAATCAAACCCCATATCCGGTCCAGATTTCCAGATTCAACCATTTGCATCTCCTTTGACTGATTTTGACTGATTTAGTGATTTTGTGCAAACAAATTTGGGAAACAAATATAAGCTCACCAAAAGCTATTGGGAGCTTATTTGAGCTTATAGAACAGGTACCTAAGCTATTTGAAGCTTAAATGCAAGAGTTTGAAACTGAAATACTCAACAGTAAACATAAAATTTTGAGACTTATATGGAAACTTAGATTGATAATCAAAAGTACAATACACTGATGTTTTAACTTGAATGAGATACAAATACACTGAAACTACAACATTTTGGTTTAACTAGAACATGAATTTAAAAAACGATATTTAAGAAAAATTATTAAAACTAGCTACCACTTCTAGCTTCTTCTCTCTTCCTTTTTATAGCTCCAAAAGTCTACTCCTCTCTCTCTGAGATAATCCCACACATAATCAGGGCCATTGGATTGATTGAATTCATCTTGGCCACTCATTTGGTTTTTGGCGGGAAAGAGTTTTATACTAGTTGAAGGAGATTGAGTGTAAAGAAGGGGAAGTAATCAATGCTTATTTGGATTGTTATGAAGGTGGAGTGATAAGGTGAGCTGGGGGATGGGTAAAGCCTGGGGGAGTTGCAGGGATATGATGATGGTGGATGGTATCTCGTGAGGGAGGGAAAAGAGAGTCAAGGGTTGTTTGACTGGGATTATTAAAAGGGGAGGGTCAAATGGTGAAAGGTCCAAAGGGGTAATGACAGGGGTCCAACTTGGGTATTGACAAGGGGTCAAGGGTTTGACAAGTCCAAAAAAAAGGTATTAAAGGTTATAAATACAAGGACTTAAAGTGTAAATTCTGAAAATTAAGGGGCCAATCCTGTCAATTATGCAAAGTTATTCCAAGGGACCACAAGTGACAATCTTCAAAAGTACAAGGACCAAACTTGACAATTTCAATTTTCCAGGGGCCATTTTTTCCAATTTTCAAAGTTGGAGGACCAAACTTGTAATTTTCTCAAACTTTTGACATTTTTCACCAAATGACTAATTTTGACAACTTATGATTTTAAAAGGACCTTTGGTGACTTTTCTTTTGAAATTTTGACTCAGGGACTATTTTTGACACTTTTAGAAACTTGGAGGACTGAAACTGCCAATTATGCAAACTTTGCTCATTTTTCATCTGATTTTAAACATTTTGCATCTGAAACATATAAAATGCAATTTTGGAATATTTTCAGTATTTTGATGCATTTCTGAGCATTTTTAGACGTTTTGCAGTTCAGATTGACCCAAAAATGATGAGTATTTACACACTCATCAATCCCCCACACTAAACTATTGCTAGTCCCTAGCAATCTTTTGAGAAAAACTTAATGGATTTGAATCTCTTTACCAAAAGCCATTACTTCTGGAGTAGCCAAATGTTTCAGTTCAAGTAAGAACCATGGTACACTGATAACCATGTGATTTTGAGCAAACCACCAGCTTTCAACGGATTTGATTTTGTCTTTACCAGAAGCCGTTTGCTCTGGACTAGCCAACTCTTAGATAAATTATCAATATTATCTTTGGTGAGCTGATTACCAATTATGGTTTTTCCACTGCCTTTACCACAAGCCATAAACTTGCGGGCTAGCCAACTCTTCACTTTTAAGGATATGGTGAGCTGAATACCATACAATTTTGGGCAAATTGCAAGCCGTCAACGGATTTGAGATATCTTTACCAAGAGCCGTTTGCTCCTGGATTAGCCAATCCTTTAGTTTATTAGACAAGGCGGACTGATAACCAATTGAGTAAGTGCAAAACACTTACTCCAAAAAAAAATTTGGCCAAAAACGGGGGAATTAGGCGGTATAATTACATGATAAAATTCGTGAGAATTCCCCCCCACACTTAGAAATGAATATTTCCCTCAATATTCAAAGTACCGGCGGTTATGCCGAAACTGAGAACGTAAAAGGGAAATACTACGGCCATTATTTAGAAAGATATATATATATATATTTTTTTAGAAACTTATATATATACATAACATGTGGGGCAACTCCCCCACACTAGGGTGGTATACACGGGTGAAAACCCATGTTAAGCTACTATTTTTGATTACCGAGTCGCTAGCTTGACTCGACCCCGAATTCATTGGTTCATGGGGAAGTAAGTGGAAGAGACAATCTCCATCGGACTTTCATTCAAGATGTTTGGACAAACATTTGAAGCACGTGAAAGTTCCACACCGATGAGATATACATAGAACCGGCTCAAAAAATGATAAATGAAAATGCCGGGGTCAAAGATAGTGTCTTCATTCCCAAAGGAGTGAAGATGAAGAGAAATCACAAGATATTTGAGGAAAGGAAGAAAGGTCTTGATAACAATCAAGATCCATTCTTCATCCTCAAATGTAGACGTATCGGGAGGAAGGGTGAGAGTAGTATCATTAATAAGCAAACTCATATGATAGAGTACACCTTCCTCCGAGCTAATATCATCCTCAAGATCAAAATAGAAATGATCATGTTCCGGAGGAGATATGTCATGAGAGAGTTCACCGGAGAACTCTTCATGAAGAGAATCATTCACATGAAGTGAATTTGTGAACTCTTGTTCCATTGTGGGCTCATCACTATCCTCGGTCTGAGTATCAAAGAGTGGATTCTCAGAAATTAAAGTGAATTCAGAGTTGAATTCAAATAGAGGATTAGTGAAAGTAGCTTTGAATGTTTCGGGAACAAAGTGATCAACATTCTCTATTGGACTGTTGGGATAAGAAGTGAGTGAACGATCATTATCAATGAGACTTTCAGTCTCTCCCAGATCGGCTTCGAAATCAAAGAGTGGACTGATGTGAGTGAGTTCACCGGAGAACTCCTCAAGAAGAGAGTCAGCATCAGATTGTGGAAGTGATGCCTCAACGTACTCGATGTTTCCAAAGGAAGCACAATCGTCGCTAAAATCGGAGAAAGTTTCCAAATGATCATTTGAACACTCAATAGGGGAAAGAGAATCACACATATGATCAAAAGTTCCCTGTGACTCTCTCGGGATTGGGACAAGGTTCTCAACACTAGACTTTATGAATTTGTCCGATTCCTTTTCAGGAACAGTGTCAAGATGCTCGTCCCCCATGTTCAGAGAGTGAGTGGGAGCTTCGGGTGTGATAGCAGTTGTTTGAGAATGAATCTCAACTGCTGGGATATCAACCGATGAACTTGATGAATTTTTATAAAATTGAAGGATATCAAGTGTATCCTCCCTGATTTGTTCTTCTATTTTTATAAAATAGAAGGACTAGCATACATATGTTTTATACTTAACATTTGTTCTTCTGCTAGTAATTCCATCATAGTCTTTTCTCCCTGATTCTTCATGGAAGGAGTTTCAACTGATGAACTTGATGAACCGTTATAAAATTGTAGGATATCAAGGATATCTTCATCATCATCGTCATCAGGAATGAAACGGAATCGAGAGCTAGATTTGGCGGCTTTTTCTTTTGCAATTGATTCCCTAACAGATTTTTCAAACGCAATCTGGGAATCTAATTTAGCAGCCCGCTCTTCGGCTAACAAAACTTCCATTGATTTTTCATTTGGATTATCATGGGAGTGTTTAGATTCCTTCAAATCTTTCACTAAATCCAAAAGATCAAGGAGAAGATTTTGAGGAAGTGAATCAGGCTGGTACTGTAGAGGTTGGTCATGATATGAAGAGCCGTAATCGTTACAAGGAAATGGGTTCCCTGTTTGACAATCCGAGCTAGAGTGAGGACCTCCACAATACTCACAACAGTAAAACTGATGTGGCTGTGAGTGGTATGTGTTGTAGTCATAATTGTTATCAGGAACCTGCTCATAGACAAGCGTGTTTCCTGATTGACAATCAGAACTGGAATGAGAACCACCACAGTACTCACAACAGTAAAACTGCTGAGTCTCACAGTGTGGTAGCTGATGGAATAAATCAGTCGTGTTATGGTAGGAATAGGGATCCTGGTTATAGACAGACCCGTTTCCTGAATCCACCATGCTACAACTGGGGCAATTGCCACCATTATAAGGACTACCACACCATTGACAACCAAGAGGGTGAGGATAAGACATAGAAAGAATCAAAGGTTAACAGAGGGTAAGAAATGAAGAATCAAAAAGGTAAGAGGGTAAAGAGGAATATTTTTGATATTTTTGAAAAACATTTTGATAAAAACAAAGAATGAAAATATTTTTGGCGTTTTTAACACTTTAGGAAAAGTGTTAATGAACTTTTTGGATTTTCTGAAAACTTTACAAAAAACTTTTTACAAATGGTGGGTATGTGCAACAATGGATCTGAAAATGGCTAAACATACGCTAAAGCCTCCCCGGCAGCGGCGCCAAAATTTTGATCTGTGCTGAAAACAGTCAAGCTTTCTCACACAAGCCGGCCACTTGTGAATGGCCGACCGTAAGAAACTTAAAACAGTTTAAAACACAAATACAATGAAGTCCTGGAGAATATAATGAATTCCCGGGTCGTTTAGTCCCACGGAGACTCAATGGTGTGTTAAACACTAGATCAGATGATAGAATGATCACTAAGTATAGTGATCAGAAAGGTTTTGGATTGGATAATTACACTACTGAAAAAGTTTATAAATTAAAGCGACTTAAATACAAATTAAGAAAATTAAAAAAGATAAAAGATATTAAATAAACGCTATCACTATTTTTAAAGTGATGAACGTTTAAAACCTAAAACGTACGTTTAAATAAAAATTACGTAAACGTACAAATAAAAACGCGAAAATAAAGAAGGAAAATACCTATGAATATAGAAAATACATTTTTACAATCCTAATTATATAAGAAAATTATTAGAAAAGGAAAATTATTTTTATAACTAATTAATTAATTATTATTAATTAAAAACTATTTTAGACTATTTAATAATACTCTAAAATAAAAGAAAATATGAAATAAGACTAGAAAAATAAAATTAAGACTTAGAAAAATCTAAAATATGATAAAACTAATTTTAAAACTGAAAATATATTTTTTAGACTTTTTATGTATTTATTATTAATTAAAAACTATTTAAAACTAATTAAAATGCTAGAAAATACTTTTTAAGCTAAGAAAATTATAGAAAAATACTTTTTAGGCTTTTTATATTTATCTAAACTTAAGAAAAATGAAAAATTATTTTTTTGAAGCTTTTCTTAATTATTTGTATTTAAAGCTAATTAAAAATGCTTAAAAACTAAATTAAATCAAGAAAAATAGCAAAACACCTTAGAAAAATCTGAAAATTTAAGGAAAACTCTAAAATAATATATAGAAGCTAGGAAAAATAGAAAAACAAGGGGTTGTGTGGAAGGATTAGGAACTGATGTGGAATGAGCTTAAAAATAAGCACTTCCAATAAGCAAATGAAGTCCAAAAGCTACCCAACTGATACACAAGCTATAATAAGCTAAGAGGGCTAAAATGGAACAACTTACAACAAGATACAACCTCTGATAAGCAAGATTACACTGATTTGATGATGTGGGATTTAAGCTAAAAACAGATTTAAGGGGGCTACTTGCAACTAGATTATAAGCACTGAATAAGCTAAAAACTAGGAAGCAATTATTGGAACCTCAAGTTAACCTGGCTAAGAACATTTAAACCAAAAATCAGACCCAGAGGAGCTCAAGTGAGCCCTGTGCAAAAGCTACAAAAGCTGCACAAACCTGTGCAGGCAACAGTACCCTGCACAGGGGATTTAGCTCCATAATCACAAGCTCTTTTGAGCTTTTAGAAAAAATTACAAAAATACATAAAAATCATAACTATAAACTAGACCAGGGGAAGTTTTAAAAACAACTAGAATCACTGAAATTGGCCAATAAATGAGCTCAAGAAAATTCTCTCTAGATGGGCTCAAATCTGCTTTTGTGCATTTTGACTTTTTGAGCAAACATGAAATGTTGACTATATTGAGGTTTGATCATGATTTGTGAACTGAATAAGATGTATAATGATGAAATAACACTGATGTAAGCTAGACCTATGTATTTTAAACATGAAATGAGCTTTTGACTAAGCTAAAATTCAACAGATAAGCTGTAAGGATGGATTAAATAGGATTTTGACTTTGAGTGCTAGCAGCTACAAACTTATGACTGATTTGAGTGCAAAAGGACTGAACAAGCTTAGAACACAAAGGCTTCACCACTGAGCAAGCCTCTATAACAGTTTCACCTATTTATCCAAACATACCTTTTTTAAACTGATTTAGAACTTTTCAAAGTAAAACAATGATTTAGACCATGCAACTGAATCACAACCTTGTATTATCATATAATAAGACTAGAAAAGCATAAAACAACAGAAATAGCAACATGAAACTTAAGATTATCAATTATGCTAATAAAACTATCAAAATGAGATTTTTAGAAACTACAAATTCTAATGAACTAACAATTGGTTTTATTAATTAATTAACTTTAACTAACACTAATTAACATAAAGACACAGGAATTTATACTTAAGATCAATTAAACAGTAAAAACACCAAATGAGAACAAAAAGGCTTACAAGATGGATCAAAGCTCAAACTGAGAACTGAAGCTTAAGAACAGATCCTATTGCTTACCATTAAGCACTATACCCAAGTTCAATCCAAAATCAGCACTGCTTCAACCTCTTGCACCATTTTCCATAGATTTTTAATTTTTGCACTACTTTATTTGTATTTTTGAGAATCTTTCTTTTTCTGAAACTAAACTGAACTTTAAGTGTTTCTAACCACTCATAAACTTTTTCAAGAGTTTATATAAGCTTAATAAGCAAAAACAACCACAAATAACAACAGTTGAGTGTTTTGAGATTTTGAACTAAGAAATAAGCATAAACTGGATTTGTAAACTTTAACTGAAATTAACACTGAAATTAAGTTTTTATTACAATGAGATAACTTAACAAGGAGCTTAGAAACTTTAACATAAACTGGAAAACTTAAAAATAATTAAAACGACATAATGAAAATTATAAAAACTAACTAACTCTCTTTCAAGCTTCTCATTGCTCCTTATATATACCAAACATCTTCCCACATGTCTCTGACTGATTCCCACCAAATTCCACCCATTGGATTGCATAGAACCATCAAAGCCGTCCAAGTGTTATTTTGGCGCCATTTTTTTCCTTTAGCAGGTTTGAGACAATAAATGGAGTTTGGAGTATGTGGATGTGGAGGGGGGACAGGATATGGAGAGGGTGAGGTGAGGCAAGTGGGATGTTGAAAATTATGGAAAACTGCTCTGGTTTTTGGTGTTACAGCTGTGGAGAGGGAAGTCTACAGTAAAACTGGTTTTTGGGCGCGCTAAGGGTGGGTTTGACCTGCGTTGACCGAATGGTATTAATAACACGGGGGAGGCCAAATTGGGGTGTGACTGGGGTCAAAAGGAGTTTTGGACTGGGGCTCAAGGTCAAGACCAAGGTCCAAGGTTCATGGGTTTTGGGCTAATGTTGGGCCAGCTGGTTAGTGGATTGGATTTGGGTTTGATATGTTGAAAAAGGATCCGTTTGGTTTTAGTAGTAATAATAAGGACCAAAAGTGCAACTTCTCCAAACTTGAAGGACTGAACATGAACTTTTTCCAATACTCTCACAAGGACCAAACATGACAAACATTTATAGAACAGGGACCATTTTTGCATAAAATCCATTTTTTAAAAGTCCAAGGACTAAATTTGCAATTTTCCAAAGTTTAGGGACCTTTCTTGCCAATTGACCAAAGAATCATTCAAGGATCATTTTAAACAACTTAGAATACTTCAGGGACCTTGAATGATAAATTTCCACATTTTGATATTTCAGGGACTAGATTTGACAATTTTTAAAACTTGGGGGACTAAAACTGCCAATTTTGCAAACTTGATACATTTTTCATCTGATTTTGATATTTTTGCATTTAAAACACATAAAACACTGATTTGTGATAATTTCATCATTTTGATGCGTTTCTGAGTGTTTTCAGATGATTTTGCAGTTTAAAAGGTATAAAAATGATGAGTATTTAGACACTCATCAATCCTCATCATCACTGTCATCAGGAATGAAACGAAATTGAGAGCTAGATCTGGCTGCTTTTTCTTTTGCAATTGATTCCCTAATAGATTTTTCAAACGCAATTTTGGAATTTGTTTTAGTAGCCTGCTCTTCAGCTAACAATTCTTCCATGGATTTTGGATTATCTTGGGAATGTTTACATTCCTTCAAATCTTTCACTAAATCCAAAAGATCAAGGAGAAGATTTTGAGGAAGTGGATCAGGCTGAGGTGGTGCCTGATTCATTAGGTACTGTAGAGGTTGGTCATGATACGAAGAGTCGTAATTGTTACAAGGAAATGGATTCCTTGTTTGACAATCAGAGCTAAAGTGAGGACCTCCATAATACTCACAACAGTAAAACTGATGTGGCTGTGAGTCACATGTGTTGTAGTCAAAATTGTTATAAGGAACCTGCTCATAGACAAGCGTGTTTCCCGATTGACAATCAGAACTGAAGTGTGAACCACCACAGTACTCACAACAGTAAAACTGCTGAGTCTCACAGTGTGGTAGCTGATGGAATAAATCAGTTGTGTTATGGTAGGAATAGGGATCCTGGTTATAGACAGACCCGTTTCCTGACTCCACCATGCCACAACTGGGGCAATTGCCACCATTATAAGGACTACCACACCATTGACAACCAAGAGGGTGAGGATAAGACATAGAAAGAATCAAAGGTTTTCAGAGGGGTAGGGATGAAGAATCAAAGATGTGAGAGGGTAAAGATGGATATTTTTGGATTTTTGGATAAGAAAATATAAACATATACAGATGGATGGTATGAACAAAGAGTGAATATCCAAATCACTAATCTGCTAGACGTAAGATAATCAGCACAACTCCCCGGCAGCGGCGCCAAAAATTTGATGCGCTCCCGAACAGTCAAGTTTTCTCACCCAAACCGGCCACTTGTGAATGGCCGACCGTAAGAAACTTAAAACGGCTCAGGAACGAACTCAATGAAGATCTGGGGAGTATAGTGTTTCCCCGGGTTGTTATGTCCCAGCGAGCTATGCAATGGATCACCAAACGAATAGTGATCGAGAGATTTGAACGGAAAAGAAGGATCTGATTTATTATAACTAAGGAAAAGGACATAAACTACAAGGGCTTAAATGCAAATTAAAGAAAGTTAAAAAAGATAAAAACTATTAAATAAACGTTATCACTATTTTTAAAATGATGTTTTTGTTTTTATGTTTTTACAAAACTGAAATTAAAAACTATGCGACGTACCAATAAAAACGTGAAACTTACACAATATTAATCCTAAAAATATGAAAATGATGTTTTTACAATCCTAATGTTAAAAGAAAATATTTAGAAAAAGAAAATTAATTTTACAACTATTTATCTAATTATTATTAATTAAAAACTATTTTTAACTATTAATAATAACCTAAAATATAAGAAAATATGAAATAAAGCTAGAAAAATAAAATTATAACTTGGAAAAATCTAAAATATCAAAAGAGAATTTTTAAAACTATTTTTGTATTTTTCTGATTATTTTTGTATTTTCTAGGAATTAAAAACTATTAAAAACTAATTAAATTATCTAAAAATACAAATTGAACTAAGAAAAATTTGGAAAAATATTTTTTTGTATTTTTATATTTATCTTAACTTAAGAAAAATGAAAAATTATTTTTTTGAAGCTTTTCTTAATTATTTGTATTTAAAGCTAATTAAAAAGGCTTAAAAATTAATTAAAATCAAGAAAAATAGCAAATCAACTTAGAAAAATCTGAAAAATTCAAGATAAACTTAAAATAATGTGAGGAATCTAGGAAAAATGTAAAAACAAGGGCTTGTGTGGAGGAATATGAAACTGATGTACAAGTGCTTATTGAAATAAGCACTTGAATAAGCAAATGGAGACCAATAAGCACTAACTGTTTACAAAAGCTATAATAAGCTAAGATAACTCAAAATGAACTAAAATCAACAACTCCAAACCACTGAATTGCAAGTTACCAAGATTTGAGTGATTTGACTAAAGTGCAAAAACAGATTTTGGTGGTCTACTTTAAGCTGAATAATAAGCACTTGAATAAGCTGGAAACTTAAAAACAACAACTGTAAACTAAACTAGACCTGGGTGACTATGCATGAGCCAGAAATCAGACCTAGGTGAGCTCAAATGAGCTTTGCACAAGCTCTGCAAAACTTGCAAAAGCCCTGTGCAGACTTAATGCCCTGCACAGGGGATTCAAGCCCATTTTGACAAGCTAGTTTAGGGCTTATAGAAAATTAACAAAATTATGCAAAAATGACAAAAAGAAACTAGAGCAGTTGAACTTTTAAAAGCCACAAGTCTCATTGAAATTGATTCAGAAATGAGCTCATGAAAAATCTTCCTAGTTGAGCAAAAACTGAGAATTTCAATATTTTGACTTTTGAAGAAACTGAAAAGTTGACTAAATGGAACTTTGGGCTCAATTTAAGGACTGATTAGGATCTAATATGATGAAATAAAGTTACTACAATCTATCTCTATGTATTTAACACACAAAATGAACTTTTGATCTTGTAAAAACTCAACAGATAAGGTCTTAAGACAGTTAAAAGGCAATTTTGACTTTGAGGGGTAGCAGGCACAAGTTTGATAACTGATATGGGCTCAAATGAGTTGAACAATCATGAAACAACAGGAACTTAACACTGAATAAAGCTAAACCTTAGTTTAAACATCAAATCCAAACACCCCTTTAGAGAAAGAAATGCAATCAGATCTAAACTATACTTAGATATAACTAATGAAAGCAATATACTATGATCTACAATCAATGTAAGAGCTAATTAATGCACATTTAACAACTACTACTATCAGATTATGACTTAAACTCATTATGCAGCAAAACTGGTAAAAAACAGTAATGAAAAGAACAAGTTACAAGTGCTTACAAAGGACCAGCCACTGTGGCTTGCTCAAACCATTAACCAAACATAATTAAGCTCAAATCAAACCCCATATCTGGTCCAGATTTCCAGATTCAACCATTTGCATCTCCTTTGACTGATTTTGACTGATTTAGTGATTTTGTGCAAACAAATTTGGGAAACAAATATAAGCTCACCAAAAGCTATTGGGAGCTTATTTGAGCTTATAGAACAGGTACCTAAGCTATTTGAAGCTTAAATGCAAGAGTTTGAAACTGAAATACTCAACAGTAAACATAAAATTTTGAGACTTATATGGAAACTTAGATTGATAATCAAAAGTACAATACACTGATGTTTTAACTTGAATGAGATACAAATACACTGAAACTACAACATTTTGGTTTAACTAGAACATGAATTTAAAAAACGATATTTAAGAAAAATTATTAAAACTAGCTACCACTTCTAGCTTCTTCTCTCTTCCTTTTTATAGCTCCAAAAGTCTTCTCCTCTCTCTCTGAGATAATCCCACACATAATCAGGGCCATTGGATTGATTGAATTCATCTTGGCCACTCATTTGGTTTTTGGCGGGAAAGAGTTTTATACCAGTTGAAGGAGATTGAGTGTAAAGAAGGGGAAGTAATCAATGCTTATTTGGATTGTTATGAAGGTGGAGTGATAAGGTGAGCTGGGGGATGGGTAAAGCCTGGGGGAGTTGCAGGGATATGATGATGGTGGATGGTATCTCGTGAGGGAGGGAAAAGAGAGTCAAGGGTTGTTTGACTGGGATTATTAAAAGGGGAGGGTCAAATGGTGAAAGGTCCAAAGGGGTAATGACAGGGGTCCAACTTGGTTATTGACAAGGGGTCAAGGGTTTGACAAGTCCAAAAAAAAGGTATTAAAGGTTATAAATACAAGGACTTAAAGTGTAAATTCTGAAAATTAAGGGGCCAATCCTGTCAATTATGCAAAGTTATTCCAAGGGACCACAAGTGACAATCTTCAAAAGTACAAGGACCAAACTTGACAATTTCAATTTTCCAGGGGCCATTTTTGCCAATTTTCAAAGTTGGAGGACCAAACTTGTAATCCCATCTTGAGCAACCAAAGCTGAAGAAGCAGCAGGCTCTTCTGTAGTCTTCTTTATGCCTTCAATTCTTTTAGGAGCTCGACATTCCCTAGCAAAGTGACCTTTCTTCTTGCAGTTAAAGCACTCCATCTTGCTTTTGTCGAATCCAGCTCTCCTTTGACCATCATACTTAACCTGTCTTCCAGTCCTCCTAAGAAACTTTCTTGCTTGGAGAGTCAACATTGCCATTTGCCATTGAAGATTAATCTCTTCAAGATCATCAGGATCAATTTGATCCAGATCTTGATTAAACACAGTAACACTAGTAGTTAAATCAGCCAGAAAAGCACAGATTGCACCATCACTGACATTATCACTAACAGTGGTATTGTTTGCAATAGCCGTGGTTATACCATAGGCAGCAGTGGATACATCTTGTGGGTTTTTGTGATTAGTGGATACAAAAGCAACGTTTTGATTAGTAGAAGATGAGTGAGCAAAGTTATTCTCAGACTCATAAACTTTCAAGTTGTTGAAGAGATTGTCTAGAGTCATCGTAGCAAAATCCTCCTTATTTCTCCACACAATTGTATGAATAGCCCATCCAGATGATAAACTCCTAATGAGCTTCAAATTAATATCTTCTTGAAGAAACTTGTAACTCACTGACTTCAGTTGGCTGATAAGTTTTTGAAGTCCATTGTATGTGCCATCAATCTTTTCTCCACTAAGAGCAGTGAAGGTTTCAAATTGATGCTTGAGCATATTCATCCTTGACTTCTTAGTAGCTTCATTACCAGCAAACCTTAATTCAAGAGCATCCAATAAATCTTTAGCAGACTCATATTGATCAAAGTCCAAGGCAAACTCATTAGGTATTCCCATGGAGAGAATAATGTGAGCTTTGATCTCCATTTTCCTTTTAGCTTTATCAGGTTCACTAACAATAGCTATCTCTAGTCCATCCTCACCCTTCTTAGGAAGAGTGTCTCCTTTTTCAACGACATCCCAGAGAGCATAATCAATCATACAAATGTATTGCCTCATTCGCATCCTCCAGATTTGATACTCACCATGCTTGAGCATGGGTACCTTAGAAGCAGTTACCATGTGAGTTTCGTCAGACATCTTAACTTACTTGAATAAAGTTTAACAGACTTCTTCTTGGTTACAGTTTCTAGATCACAAGCTCTGATACCACTTGTTGATCCTAGTTGAGCAAACGGTCTAATATAGAAACTGACTTGAACAAAGAACTTATTAAGTATTACGCGAAATTTAACACTTAATCTTAAGAAGAAGAATAGTAAACATTCAACACCTCAATATTATTGATAATACGAATACTCTTACAGTATTAGGGTTTTGCAACCTTGAAGTGTATCGACCTTAGATATAAAACATACGTATATCTAACCTAACCTAGAACCTCCTTTTATAGGCTAAGGAGTCCTATACATTATACAATACGTAACCTACAAGATAAATATCTTTTCCATATTTATCTAATACAATAAACTAAACCGACTATTACAATACTAGCAGCAGTTACATATCATCATCTGTGGTTATACTCTTCTTGTAAGATATAACTTTTCACATACACATCAAACCATAACACAAAGTAGCATATAGATGGAATTCTAGAGAGAGAAAGTTAGAGGTTTAGGGAACTTAGTGAGAGAAAGTGAAAGATATTATTATGAGCTCCAACTCTCTACCTTGGAAGGTAGAGAGTATTTATAGTCTTACACAAATCACCACACTTTGGGCTGTGGATCAGGCATACAGTGGGTAAAGACCCGTCCGTCCTCCACGGTGTTACTTAACTAAATAACTACTTAACTTAAAAGAACTACGACTACGAGCTTTCTAACGATTACATATACTTGAGGTGACCGACTCTTTAATACTGGGAATTTCTAATTCCTAACAATCTCCCCCTAAGGGAGGTCACCTCAATGATGTACCAAAATTACATAGAATACAAATAAATATAACATTTAACAATTGATCTTGCATTCTTGATGTAGTCCTTTGCTCCTAGGCTCGTAGTCATTGATTCTTCACAATGCATGTTTGGTTATTCCAAGTGGAGGTCTTTTACTGATCCACGTGATGATACGTTTGAGCCATCTTTGGAGGTCATCAGCTATCAAAAATCTCTGAGACATCCATTGGGGTGTTGTGACTTTGGGACCGACATGCTCACATTCTGGATCATGATATCTTCTCATCAGAGTAGCGGAAGCATTTGTTGAATCATGATATTGGCAGCAGCGTAGCAGAAGCTTGGTGTGAAAATATCAGAGTCATTGATGCACTAATCATGATTTCTTTTGAGATGAATGTGTTAAGTGAGCATGCGGCTATGGATTGACCGCTTCATTCTGATCAGCTGCAGACGTCGGGCGTACCTGCATACAACAGTTAGCAACAAATCGCACGAAAGTGTCTTTGATCACTTTCGATGAATTGAGGTACACGGCCCACGGTTCCCCGTTGATCAGTACAAGTACTGCCTGTGATCAGGTAGGATTCCTAAGAATCTCCTTGACAGGGTTTCGCAGCTGTTCTAGCTGTTCTCAAACCGGAACATCTCAAAGAAGACAACACGGAGTGAGTGAACCAGCGAATTTTAAGTCCACTGATTGAAGAAAAGAGATTTGAAAAACAATCATGTATTGCTCAATAGAAATTGTTTTTGCAATACAACGAAGGTTTTATTGAAAATCAATTATCAATCATAAAAATACCTTTTGGTTTGAAAAATGAGTACACGGTCGATGTGCTAAAGAAAAGAGTTTATAAGCACAAAGACCGATTTTTCAATGGTATCCGTCAATCCCTAACCTGAACCAGGATTGATTCAAGAAATTGAATCGCCCCATTGTTTCTGTTCAGTTGTCACATGGTTGATCCATATAATAGATCTCACATGCCACCTACCAGGAGCTTGTTTGATGTTGGCTCCAGAAGGCTTTCCATCTTCATTGTGAGTGTGTAAACACATCACTCAGATGTTCTGGCAATACCACAAGGATAATGCGTAGGACTCAAGATATAATCTCTCTTTCCACATTGTGTGAAACAGAGAGTCTTCATTGAAAGTGTCCTAATGAGATTTATTGATGATCTCGTGGCTCTAGACTCAATTTGTGCATATTTGGATCCTATAACGGAGACTAAGGAGAGGGTCTCCTTCTTCAATATCAACCATCTCTAAGAGAAAGTCGATAGATAATGTCGGTTCCCCGTGAGAATGAAACAAGTCCTTTTAAGAGGAACTTGAGTGGTTTGGAAAGTTGAAGTGCATTGCGTCACTGGGTCCATGACGTCTTGTCTTCAATACCGATGTTACCATCAGTAGCATATGAATTGAACCCGGTTTCTGCCCTAAGGTTGAATAAATGGAGGGCTATTTTGTTTTCACCCTTTTCTCATTCAATTCTTTTTAATTCTTCAACCCCTTCAGTGCTTACCGAGACTTCATAGCTATTACCTTGTTGGGTTTATTCCAGTACTAGCTCAGTCTTAGTCTGCACTCTTCCCATATCTCACTTTTCTCCTTTTATCATCATACCTAAGGACTTCTACACTAACTAGTGGATTGTCCCTGGGTAGATCCCTCCGGTTCTGGCGGATCATGGGAACCAATACCTAACCTTATCATCCTTATATCACCGTACATAAAGTAAAGTTGGTCGGTCAATTTGGTATTGTTCATCAGCCATTGGATCCAATTGAAAACCATTTGAAAATCAATTCAGATACTTGTGATGTATTATCAAAGCATTTTGTACCTGAATTGTTTTTGATATTTTTAGAACGAGAACTCCCCCTCAACATGTGCATCAAATATCAAAATGTTTTGCACACGGAGGCAAGAGAAAGAATTTACTTCTTTTGATTACCATTTTCTAAAAGATATCAACATCACTTCCCTCAACAGATCAAGTGGGTATAGCATTTCCGGGAAGGATGAGGTTTATTATCGTTTGTCACATGTGGGAAGGACAGCATGTACATTCATGTGAAACCATTTACCTTAATATCAGTTTAAATCCAATTTAAATCACACATTCTCCCCCGATAACAATTATCAAAATGAGATTTGTGATCTCGTATAGATTTAAATTGATTTTGAAAGCTTTTAGGGAGAATTGTGACTTGATTGTGAAAGCGTTTGAACTGATAAGGATCGGATTTTAAGACTTTAAACTCCATTTGTAAAACCATGCATGTATATCTTTTGAAAACAATTTAATGCCAAATAACTTTTTAATTTAATTGAAATCATTCTCCCCCTCAAGGGTGAACTAGACAACTCCCTTCACTACAACTATAGAAAATCTTTTACCATTAGTTTTCTTCATTTAAGAAAGAGAACGGAGGCACACGTTTTGTAAAACTATAAACTACGTGTACAACTCCCCCTCAAGAGCAAGATTTTTATAGTTTTTGTTAAGTCCATGTTTTACGAAACTATTATGTAGTGTTCATAGACTTAACTAAAAGTTTACCAAAAGTTAACCTAGGTTACCGACTACTTGTTATGGT